>JAMPIV010006206.1:0-339190 GCA_024509875.1 Oreohelix idahoensis | reverse complement strand
GGTCACTGCTGTAGATTTGATTACTCTGTGGATATCTTAAAAATCCAGGGGGCATCTTTATGCAGGGATTCGGTTGTTTACTGCTCTCAACTTTCGTGATATCTGCAGCCAATATGTTATAATGTTATTCACATTTGGATCAAGTAATCCAGCAAAACATAGGCTTACAGCGTGGGGTAAGGAGCATAAGGAATGCATATATCTCCATCTAGTAAATCGTGAAGACCAGCCGCATCGACTGTATGAAACAAAAACGTGGGATGGGTCAAAACTTGTGACGCGCAACCCGTATGCAGGGAGGATGTAACGTATGACCACTATCAAGTAATTCAAGGGAAAGTTGTCATGAAATCTGAAATCGTGGGATAATGAGCAGGATTATGTATCCAAAACAGAAGTGGATCCAGGAAAGGGTCCAAATAAAAAAAGGGGATCACATGAGCTTTTTTCATTGCCAGGCTCTCTAAAATTTTCTCTGCGAAATACAAATCATGGTCCCTATTAGTTAACACATCATATTATTCGTTTGTTTTATTTTCACACTGCATTATAAATTCTCTCGAAAAATCCACAAACCCTGTTCTCACTCACACACAGACACACAATGCGGTGACCTAGATTGGATACGCAGTCCACCTTGACTCCGCCCTTTACCGATTAATTTCGTCAGCTAATCTGGGGGAAAAGTGTAAATACTACGTGGACTCCGCTAGCTACTCCTTCTTGTCTTGACCCACAAGCGGGAACAAGAAAGGTAAATATATACATGTATTGTTTATGGGGTTCCCGCCCGTGCATTCCGACACTGAATAAGTGCGGTCGTTTAGATTGCCCGGGGCGAACCTTATAAGATATTATAAATACACAGAGGGGTTAGCTCTATCGGTGGAAGCCTATAAAACAGTTAGTTAGTATTCATTCGGAAGAACGCAGTGCGTTCCCCAATTTTAGGGTTACCCAAAAATACAGGAAAAAAACAATTAAATATGCCCTTCAACGTTTATAACACAAAAGTGAGCTGATACAATAATCATTAAAATCAATATACACACATCATTTAGAAAAGGTACTTGTAATTAACAAATCGGCAGCCACTTAAATTAATATACACACACCTACACATCGCCCTTGAAAAACAAATAAATTAACACCTTAGTGATTTTTGTTGGTGGAAAACTTAATAATATTAAATTATCCATCACGGAAAATTACTTTAAGAAAATTAATTAACTGTAAGAAAATTAACTAAGTTTATACATGAGTTTAACAAAACTTTGAACGGCTATTTTTTAACTAACTGTGCTTACTGATATGTCAAGAATTATTTCTTATAACAATGCATCTGATATTAGGCTAACTGCACAAATTCCACTCCGCAAGTCAGAGATTCTCTGGAGACAACAAGCACAGAGTAATTTCTGAGTCTAGTTTATATAGCCAGATTCTCCTACAGATCGCGTCACTTATTGGGACCATGTGCACAGGGCGCGGCGATTCTGACAGGAGAAAAGGCTTAAGGGTCCGAGAGTTTTCTCCCCTGCGACGCGAGATGAAAGAGATCTCGTATACGGGGAATCAGTGAAGACGCGGAGACGCGTCCGCTGTCATCCGGTCTCAAAAAGTTTTTAGTACGACCAGCATTAGGTCACTTGAAAGGCAATGCGACTCGTTTGTATCCGGTTTCCCCTGGACCAAAATACGTAGATTTTGCCGCGATCAGCAAGACAAAGAGTTAGGAGACATCTCTGAGAATAGCCCGCGAAACACTTGCAGAATGGTAGCTACAAGCTGTTGAATGTAGGAGTGACATGACCAGAACCAGGAGTGTACTACGCAGGTGCTATTAGGAAGAAAATGGGAGTGGATAAAATCAAAGATAAGAGATAGGTGTTCCGCTCAGCTATAAAATAACAGAAATTCTCATGCAACTCACGACAATGAGAAACCTGCATGAAGCAGTCACCAGCTCTTGCAGTGGTGGTTCATGAAACTATCATTCTATATGCTGAGGTTGACAGCCTCGTATGAACTTGCACATCCACCAGCGATTTTTACATGTTAATATTGCAAAATATACAATTATAAAATGTACAACTCACCCCAAATTGGGAGGTACATACTTCTTGCTCGGACATATAATTTCGGCAACTTGTTAAAGATGCCTTTTACACGTGGTGTGGGGTATTATTTTGCAATAGAATCACATTATGAATTCGAATTCAGGTTACTAGAATTCCGGGCTTTACGTAATAATAAATGTAGAGTTTTCTTACTAAGTCCAGAAGATGCTGAAATACGTTGTCCAGTGCTTTAAATTAGATTCCTGATTCTATTCTTTATCCTGGCTTGTCTGAACTGTCTTCTTAAAAACTGAATTATCAGTGCTGTAATCTTCAAATGTTGTAGATTTTAAGCAACACTGTCCGCGCATCCACATTGTTATGTGGAAGTGACGTCCAATCAGAGATGTTGTATTTTAACATCTCAATTGCCAAACCATTTGCAAATACCTTGCTGATTTTGGTAGTTGTCTATCTCCCACTAACGTTGTTTATCTATAATCTTCTTTAAGACATAAATAAACTAATATTCTCTGCATGTCATCTACGAATTAATGTCTGACGTAACATACCATATAAGGTTTTACCTTTTTTCGTTTATTTCCATCAAGTTTAAAATCATGACTTCATAGATCTATTATGGATATTCTCTTGTAAGATTTCACTTTCTTGTAATTGTCCATTACAACAAAATCTGGCGGGAAATGATTACATCATTTTCGAGCTAAAAAATCCCATTCATTATCTTCCCGTCTGTGTCTTAATCTATCACCAGATTGATATTTTCCGACACGTGTCTGTGTAAACGAACAACTTATCAGGCAACAACCTGATTTTCTAGTACCATCCCAACAGAAAATCGGGAGTTAGCGATACACGTGTCGTGAAACGAAATCTGTACGGACAACAGTTCAAATAACCCATCTTTATAACTTAAAGAATATAGAGTATAAAGTCAAAATAATGTAGAAATAAAAATAGTGGAGTTGTGAGGTTTCGTCTTCGCCCACGCCGCAATCGTATGGATTTTAGCAGACAGTATTGTAGAGTAAATAGTACTATCGTTTCTAATGTCCTTGAAAAACTATTTATAACATTTTGACACGAAATGCTTATTCGTCTAGAAGGAGTGAGAGAGGCGTGACAGAAAAATGATACACTGACACGCGTTGGTTTGGAACACAAATTGGAAGCGAACGCGTCGGGTTTTGATAACGTAGGGTAAAATTAAATAGAACATGTTTGAAACAAATCAAGACGTAACCCTTTTCCGCATAACATGTTTGAAGCAAAAATCTATGTAAGGCCAATATTTGTTCGTTCTATAGTCACACAGTGGAAATGTATACACACAAAGACAGCGCATTGCCTGCCAAGTAGTACATTTTATGACGTAACAGACTAGTGGTTTCAGTTTGAACAACGAGAAAGAGGGGAAAAGATGGAGTATTTATAGAAATTGACAACTAATATGGAAAATATATGGAAATCATAATTACAGGGACCACGGCCATAAAATTTAGTTAGTTTAATAGCATATCTTCTCCTGAGCAATAATATGTTTTAATATACAAAACCCTCCATGTAATAATCAAGATATTGATATAATACTAGATGTTCACGAACGGACTGACGAACAGACCCTCATGTTTGCATTCACTATTCATAACATTTTGGGAACGCGGTTTTGAAAAAGAGGCATGAGAGGGGAAAGTAAAATTTGATTGGTTAGTAATAGGAGGATAGGAGAGATATTATTGGGTGGTCCAAACTAAGTATATTTGTAGAGTGATATCAAAGACAGAATTACTAACAGACTGTGAAACACGCAGTTTGTTTGAAGTTTGGTTTTTTAAATTTCAATTCAAAACGGGGGGGGGGGGGGGGGGGGGCGCTGGATTTCATTGGCCAGCCTCTTTTATAATATCCCAAGCTTCCAAGGCTTGTCGCCATTTGTATAGAATCATTTTCAGACTCAGGACGTTGAGAATAGAAGTGTGACTTTGTTGTTAAAACTAAAACTAATAAAATAAAAAATAGTCACAGTCTAGCCAGCGGCAGAACTGAATGTGTGCCAGTCATCGTACCTGTGGTTTTATTTCATTGAATTGTGGTAAGGGGAATTGAATTATTATTATGTATTATTTGAAAAGGCAAAAGTTTGATACTGCCAATTGGGAAAGTGTATGACATGCTTAAAGAGACAGTTTGGGTATTCTCATTTGATTTATGTTTGAATATTGCATTGTTGTAATTAATAATTATTGTAAGACCAAGATATAATAGCAGGCCTCAATGTTCGAGGAACACTTATTAACATGCCTAGAGCGTTTATATATATATATATATATATATATATATATATATATATATATATATATATATATATATATATATATATATATATATATATAGAGAGAGAGAGAGAGAGAGAGAGAGAGAGAAATAGAAGAAAAATCATATAGAAGGAGATGTACATACTCCTATTAAATTGTGTTGAAGAGAACTATGGAAAAATGACAGTGGCGTATCTGCCATATGGACCTGAGGTGTGGTCATAGTAGGATGTTAGTTCATATAATTTAGGGGCTGGTGCACTTTGTTTGCACACGAGGCTGACCCCAAAATCATATCATGTAGAGAGTTAAGTGAAATATACACCAGATATGAAAAGGCCAGGGTGTCTTTTATGTTGCAGGGTTTTATTTCCTGTTACCAGCCGGTGACAGGAAACCTGAAGTACTATAAGAAGACAGTATCGTCTCCAGTACAGCGATTCTGTATATTATTATCAAGTGAATCTCTGAGAGCAGCAGTTCTTTGCAGAGACATATCATCGAGTTGAATCTTCACGTGGGAAATTAAAGGTGATGTGCCACAGTCTGGGCACTCTGACAATTTATCTGGAGTTAAATTGATTCCCTACAAATAAACTATAACTCTCAGGGGGATGATGACAACCACAGCTCCTCCAATAACTGACTCACATCAATACTTAGTAAATAATAGTATGTGAAAACACCAAGGAACATTTTAATATTAATATTATTATTGTTTGACCCAGAGTCCTTGTTTTTAGTTCACTCTTAGTGTAACATATATTTTCTTCAGTTTTAAAGACCTGTCCAAAGAAAGAGACGGACAGGCACAATAAAATTGTACAAAAAATATTCTAAATTCAAACTTAACCACAGACTTATTAAGTTCCTTATTGTGTTGTTTTGATGTACCATCATTTCATTGCATACCCTAGACACTAGCCACATCAAACACCACACATTAGAAATAACATACAGCACCGTGTGAGATCTAGAGAGGTAGCGTTAGGTCCCTTGAGAATTCATCAACATCATCTATTAGACTCAATGTCTTACATAGCTTGACCTCACACGGATGACACATACATAACAACATTCATTATCTTTTACCATCATAACCTCTCCAGCAAAATTAACTTTGCTACAACACGAATAAACCAGATGGTACTTCTACTCCTACGCTGTAATTCGTGCCTTTACTATCTGTTCAAAAGTGTGTTACGCAATCGTACCCTAACATTTCACTCTACAATTCCAGGAGTCAATACGGGTTCAAACCACGTCAGCGATTAAAATAATCAGTAAGGGATGGTCAATTGGGCCCAGACATGACAAGAAGCTGGAACTATGAAGCGAAAATAATAAATACTGTAAGAAGTGAGAAAAAGGAAAAGGTAAGAGCACAGAAGAAATTAAAAGATGGCGCAGGAAAATGCAACGGTCGGGGTTATTTCGTCACACTCTTACAGCATTTGATTAAATCTGGAGGAATCCTATCGCTGCCTGGTGATTATCCAGAGGCCAAGCTATCAATGGCCTTGCTGAGTTCTTCCAATGTTGGTTCAGCTTCTAGCTCCTCCGTAGTTGGCAGGCATTTGACAGCGTCAAGGGCTGCAGGCGTGACGGTATTTTCTCTAGCGTAAAACTCAGAGTGGTGCTCGACCCACCTCTTCATCTGTTTACACTCATCGGTTAGTTGCTCCCCGCTGATAGTTTTTAGCGATGCCGTCTTACTTTTCTGGGGACCAAGGGCTTTCTTTATATCGTTCACATTTTTCTAGTTTTGCTTGTTTGCGATGCGGTCTGGATGCTCTAGCTGAGCTGGAACCAATAATCATTTGCACAACATCGAGCAATTTGTTGGACTTTGCTTCTCGTAGCCTTCAGGATCTGTAGGTTTTTAGCACTCGTTGAACGTTTGTATTCAATCGCAGCACTGCGCTTAGCTTCAGTGACAAGTTTCATTACATCTGATGAAGCATCAAACCAATCATTTGACTTCGCTGTTTTCTTACCACAGGTAACAAGTGCAGTACTTTGAATGGTGTTCCGCAGGTGCTCCCAGTTCTCTGTAACAGTAGTACCACGCAGTTATGTCAGGGTTTGACATCTTGCTGATACAAATACGTGGCTTTCCTTCATGTCTGACACGATGGAGTTTTCTTGGTTGTGCTCTGATTTTGCAGCAAACCAAGGAGTAATCGGTATCACAGTCTGCACTACGGTACGAGCGCATGGAGAGCATAGACTTGAGAAGTTGTCTTCTGTCAAGAATTAGATCCAGTTGGTCCCAGTGCTTGGATCGTGGGTGTCTCCGTGACACCTTATGCTGCGGTATTGTCTGAAAGTAGGCGTTGGTCACGCAGAGGTCATGATGGACACAAGAGCCGTTGTCCTTTTTCATTCATCTTGCCAAAACCAAACCTGCCCAGACATGAAGATCATGAAACATTATCGGCACTAACTTTAGCGTTGAAGTCACTAAGGAGAACAAGTTGTTCTTGCCTAGGTGTGCTTTTGATAATTGTTGTTAGATTCTCGTAGAACTCATCTTTAGCTTCTGAGGCAGAGTACAGAGTAGGAGTTTACACACTGACAAGGGTGATGGGAACTGCACTAGTTTGCAGGCGGAGCGCTTACAGGTGTTCTGATCCATTCTCACCTGGTTCAACTATTTTAGTTAGCGATTTTCATACCCCAAAACCTACTTCGTGTTCTCTAGTTTTATTAAGGTCTTTCCGTTGTCAGTAACGTGTGTAGTCTTTCTGGCTCACCATTCCAGAGCCTGCCAAGCGCGTTTCCTAAAATGCAGGTATATCCACCTGAAGTCATTTAAGTTCGTCGTTGATTATGGCTGTCTTTCTGGCATCGTTTATGTCATGGTTTTTGAATTCAGTCAACAAAGTCTTGAATTTCTAACATCCCAATGTGATAGTTGATTTTTTTTCCATTATTTCTTGTTTTGTGATTAATGTTTGATGCTAAATTTTCTGTCCACAGTTGGGGCTTGACTCTAATACCCATGCACCCAATGGGAACTGCAGACAGTGGCGGAACAACACCTATTTTCCTGGGGGCTGCCCAACTTGTAGCGAACAGTAGCTGTCCAGTGAGATCCTGGAACCTCTCCCACTGTCATGCCCTACACCAATTGGGCAAGATGCTTATAACCAATAGTTGCTACATCCCATGTTGTGCCGCTAATCACAGGGTGAAGCTGGAGTGTCCTATCTAGGGCGCGAGTTTGGGCACAGTTATTTAAAGATCAAGCAGTTGCCCAAACGGCATGTTTCCCCTCTCCACACAGCCGGTAGGTCCAAAGAAACGGCAGTAGCTGATACAGTTTGGTACCAGCCACGTCGCAGGAGTTGCCAGAATAATGTCGAATCAACATTAGACTGCCTTAGGGACTCCGACTCCGGATTTATCCTCAGGGTTTACTCCCAAAGCCTTTCCCGTAAACGGATATTCCCGCAAGGCAGGGGTGGTTTGAATTCAGAGTTTTACCTTCCCTTAGATAGGCTACCATGAGTAACCAAGAACTCGGAGTAACCAAGAGGACATACACATCATAGCTGGCAGAAGCTGGGGTTGGGTTGGCCACGTCCTCAGAAGAGACCCCGATGCCATCACAAGAACAGCTATGCTATGGACCCCTGAAGAAAAGCGAAAGAGAGGCCGACCAAAAAAACTTGGCGGAGAACTGTAGAGGCCGAGATGCAAAGAATGAACCAGAGCTGGGGAACTGTACGAAGGATGGCCGCCGACCGAACAAGGTGGAAGCAGTTTGTTGCTGCCCTACAAGACGCCACCAGGCGGGATGGCCACTGACTGCTTAGACAGTCGGTGGCCAAGGATCAAGAGCCCTATCTGCCCGAAGCTGTTGGTTTTAATGTGGCAGTGACACGCCTTCGCCCCTTCTCCCGTCAATGGAAACAGTTCCGCTGGGCTTAGATAGAGCCACACATGAAGGCCATGAGCTGGGCTTGGCTGTCAGAGGCTATATGAGGCGCGTGCCGTAGAAGCATTTATCTGCAGTGAGAGCTTATCCTCACTACAACTCCAGGCTATGACAACCTTTGGAACCTACATATAATAATATCGGTTCAATATAACACTTCAGGAAGCACTTTCATTTGAGTTCAGTGAATTTGTTTCATAGATTTATGGTATACTGTTTTTACTTGTCATATTATACTCTTACATTAATACGTACAAACCACCTGCAACCCGCAAATAAAATCTTCCTACCTACTCTGCTGAAAATACTTGCCATGGAAACTATGGATGCCCTAGACATAAATCCAGCAATCTTGAAAGACGAAGCTGTCGATCGCACCAAGTGGAGATGTTGCCTATGGCGCCACCTCAGACTGGGCGAAAGGAAACTCTTATACAGCAAGCAGAATAGAAAAGACCTCACCAAAAGAACCATCAGGAAAACAAAAACAGCTGAGGGCTATCACCTCAAGGGCGTATCATTCACATAGTCAGTTATGACTGGGGTAGACTACTAATTACAAAAGAATATTTGTAGACATCCCCACCAGTCAGAAAGAATTGGAGCCGCCACTGCGCAAACGTTCGCATAGGTATAAAAAAGTCCGTTCACCAATTGATGTTCAACTTTGAAATTTGTTTTCAAAAAACTACCTGATGTAATGAATTTATATTTTGCGTATAGTATTATGTTGTTCATGACGTTATGAAAACATTTTTTGCCTCCAGAAAATGTATCTAGATTGAGATATCTATTCATCAGGTTATATTAAAATCACACTCCCCTACCGGTATTAAAATGTAGCATGTCAGCAGTACAGTTGTTTTGCACAAGCAATAAATAGTTTTTTAATAGAAAAAAAATATATTTTAAGTCAAAATCATGACATTTCGTGCACCGCAGGTGTCTGCTGTTGAAAGCTGAAATAGTGCGACATCATTAGTGTAAATCTGTACCGTTGTAAAGTCAGTGGCGTATTGTGAAATTAATGTAAAGTTATAGCTGCATTGTATTATATTGAAACATATTTTTTTTTCTGAACGTATAGAATAATATTACATTCATTATGAGTTTTAAGTGCAAATTTATAACTATGAAGAAGGTTACTGTAATGCTGTACAGACACTTCTGCAGGGAGGCTAAAAAGGGGAGTTTATATCACGACATCAATAGGTTGCGCTTGGTATTAACATAGTTTCTTTTTGTCGATGTTGAGTCTAAAAATGTCAGGCAAGGAAGGAAAAATAATTGAATCATATGGTCACACCTCTCTTCGACTACCACCTTATCATTCGCATCTTAATTAACCCAATAGAGTTACTTTGGGCTAAAATCAAAGGACAGTTTGCAGCACAGAACACCACATGATACCCTAAAATGTAGATCATGTGCTCCGTGAAGAAGAAGAATACTGGCAACGTGATGGATTACAGTTTATCCAACCATTAACAGTTGTTAATCTAATGGAATCGTCAGATACAGACTGAGATAAATGTAACTTAATTGAGATACCAAAAACATAAAACAATGTAATTATGCTCCTTCAAAACACGAAAAAATAGTGCAGGTATACATGTAAAATTTACCGTGTCGTATACACTATAGTTTTGAATACGGTTTTTTACCCCCACGTTTCAGATTTAAATGTATCACTACTTATAGTTGTTTCCTATGCGGTGAGCAGATATGGATACGCCTCTGATCCTACTTTTGACATTTATGACGTAGTACAAGGTATACTATAAAATTTAAATTTTAAGCCGTGCTTCTTGTAAGATTCGGAAAATATCAAAGGAATTTACGGTTTTGAAGAATGCAGAATTGATATTGACTTCACAACAACATATTTGTAACGTCATGGATAATATAAGACTACATGCAAAATATGATTCAGGTAGTTTTTTAGATAAAAAATTTTAAAGTTGAACATCAATTGTTGAACGGACTATAGTATTCATATGGTGTTTTGACAGTTCTTGCCACATAACGCTGCTCACATCTGGCCTACAATATTGTGCTATCACAGTTCTTGGTTGGAAATCGCGCTTTGACTCGCGTGTGAAATTAAAGTTGAAAATACTTCATTGTTTATTGAAGACAGCACAGCCCTTACTTTTTCTTTCCTTTCTTTCTTTTATTACCTTTTTTTTAAGTTGCAGAACGTGGTTTTCTCCATTTTAACAGTTTTTTCCCCCCCTTGACGCGTCTCCCATCGTAACTTGGCGGAGAATTTGCTCCAGGGAAAGGTCAAAGGTGAGCCCGTTACACGTGCGCCCATAGCTAATTCCGGTTGAGATAGACTTCATTCCAGTGATGTATATATTTCTTTATTTTCCGCTAATATTTACACCCTTCAAGTTTTGGCAAGACAACTGGTCTGCAGATAGGTTTCACTGCCTGCAGGAAACGCTCGAGGGAAGAAAATATAGGCTAGGGGAAAGATATGCACGTGAAGCTCTTGACAGGATGAAGAGTGGAGTGGAGAAAGACACAAGTGTGGTTTCCAAAGAGTTACTTCTCCCCCGGCTTACTTTTTGATAACGGTGAAATGTGGCAGAGTTGTAAAATGAGGGAGGAAAAATTAAATCGGATGTGAAGTATGGTTTAGGATGTGGTTTTTGGAGCAAGAGTTTTGTTTTGTTTTCCTTGGGGGGATGGGGGCTATTCTTGCGTGAATCGAGAAGGAATGTGGGCAAGCGGGGAAAAAATAGGAAGAAACAATCTTAAATACATAGGCACTTCTAGTGTGACATGGACAGCGTGGTGCCGTAGACCTAGAGTTGTGTTTAGTAAAGAAATCATATTTTCATTGTATTTATAAGGTTGCTTTTGTGATACGAGTAAGGCGAGTCACAGTTAAGCCTACCTTCCTACCGTCTTGTCATTGAGTGGTGTGTTTACTGTCGTTGGCAATCATGCATCTGCATTTGCTACTGTCTCTGGTGTCGTGAATTACTTCTGCGCGTTATTTCCTTCCTAACTAATGAGCACCGTTACCAAAGTATTTTACTTCTGTGTTACTAGACCCTGACTTAGGAGGGTTGGGCATGGTACCGGGGCACTCTCACAACTTTGACCACAACAACTTCAACAACAATATGGACACAACGACTAAAGTTACAGACCGTGTCATAAATGGGTGCTTGCCGAGAAAAGAAGAATTGAAATGGCATGACAAGAATACTAATGTGGAACCCGTGCCAAGTGCCAGTGGAACAAAATGTAAGAAGGCGACGCTGGCGATGGATAGGGCACCCATTGAGGAAACCTGGTGATAACATTATTAGGTAGACCTTGTTTGTCGCGCGTGTGTGTGTGTGTGTTTGTTTTTCTTTTGTATTTGTTTTTTTTTTGTTTCCCCCTATATCTTCTACCCTGGGATCCCAGAACATGGATTACTGAGTAATGTTCTTATCTGGTTTTCTTAGTGTACGTCCTATCCAACTCCTCCTCACCCCTGCTCCACTAGTATTTGTGTGGATCTTTCCATCAGTTCCACATTAGTTATTTAGTCTTTCCTTCTGTCCCGCTCAGATTCAGATGGCAGAGTGGCTAGAACGCTTGTCTCTCGCGGCAAAATTACCGGGTTCAAAACCTGGTAGGGTAACGAAAATTAAATTAAACAGAGTAGGTAAACTCTCTAATGAACATGTGAATGAGCAGCGGCAAGTGAAGCTCAGCTGACGTTTTTCTCCTCTCCTCACATTTCATTTAAAGAAAAAAAAAAGTTCTTTGGACGCGTTGTGAAAAGTGGAAGAGGTAACAACCGGTAAATTAAGGTAGTAGAATACCTTGTAGGGTAAAAAACTCAAATTTTCCTTTCAGAATCAAACAACCATGGGTATAGTGTTAGTATGGACTTAAAATTTTTGTCCACATAATGACCTCATTAATTATGCAAATTAGCTATCCAATATGGCCGCCGTAGTGAATAAATTATACACCTTTTTTAAAACATCATAACTATGTTATTTTTACTAGGATCTGACTGAAACTTGGCAAATTGAATTAGTATATATAGCTTGAGATTTTGACCTAAAATAACAGATATTGACCGAAAGGTTGATTTGTAATGAATTTTCAAAATTTATATTTCTTGAATGTTTGATATTTGTGCCTCATTATATATGCATGATGGTCATAAAACTAAAATTTTGAATTCAATTGTATCCATTTTAGGTCATAATCTGTAAGATTATATGATAACCAACTGTGTTAATTTTCATGTCAATTGAATGTACAGATCCAGAGATATCTTGTTTCAAAGATCACCAATTATGCTAAAAAGACAATTCCGAGAAAACAAAGAAAAACAGAAAAAGAACTCACAAAATGAAATTTAATGAGCTCCTGTTGAATAAAGGTCTCCTTCTACTGCAGCTGCAGTGTCTATGAATCCCATTTTCAGTGCTCTCAGGGTCTTTCCATTGCAATGTCCTTACTTGCTGAATAGATCCTGTGCAGCGTTCTCCTGTATGCTTTCTTTGCCATGCGTTGACTTGTGTTCATGTATATCGAAAAATTCTGCAATGCACTGTGGCCTTTCCCAATAGAACGCACAAATGCCACCATTCGCACATTTACTTCTTTGTTTGTGAGTAGCTGAAGATGAAACATCAGAAGTATTGAAATTGGCAGTCCATTCGCCACTGTTTGTGCGCTTGATACTGATTTCATGACAAAAGCCATTCCGAGTCTCTTCGACGATCTCACAGGCCAGTGAGTACTGATAACATTTGTCACATCTAAAGTTAGCGCATAAAAACCCAAACAGTAGTTTTACATCCATAAGGATAAACCCATTTCCTTTGTTGTCATTTTTAACTTGTCCTTCACTTTCTTGGACCTTTATGACCTTTATTTTCTTTGCTGAGGAGCACAGAGGTTTTATAGCGTCACTATCGACAATAGGTGTCTCATTTTCAGGCAACGGTTTGTTGGTGTACACGCCTCCCAGTCTTTGTCTTATTTCTCATTGTGAACAAAAGAAGCTCTGCTAACTACTATTATACAGAATCAGTATAAAACTAGCAATAAATAGAGTTGATGTTGGTGAAAATGCACTATGCATGTAACAAATGTTGAAATTTACGATCAAAGCTTTCTAGACACACACTTTTGAAAAATTCACAAGAAATCATTGAGTGATTCCCCGTGGAAAAGTTATAAATATCTTTTTCCTGTTGCCTATGTATAATTATAATTTCGCAGTTTTACAATTACGCACCTTCTTGTTGGGTAATTATTCACATGGTAACCAACTATAAACATTGGTTGCTATGCAAATCACTCAAGGGGGCGTGTGTAGAAAAACACTGATTCCTATCAAACCAGAGTATCTCTAAGCTTCTATGAATTATTTTTAGTTCAAGAACATGTTGACGATGATTTAAAGCATGAAAATGAAAATTGTTGGATTTTTATTTTTTTTAAGCTTTTCTGGGTATACTTCTACCTTAAATTGAAACTGACGAAGAGGAAAACAGAGAGAGAGAGATATCTCGACAAACTGATCACATGACATGAGAAAAGATTGAAGACACAACTAATTCAATACAACAGAGACCGTAGGAAATGGAGACTACGGATCGCCAACGCCAGACGGTAATGCATTTTAAGTCATAAATATTTATTCCTCTAGCAACAAACCTGCATCAAAGCTCTTACATCGGTGGTTTCTCTGATGAGGCCGCCAACGGCATGCACTACCTGCTATTAATAGCCTCTTACGACATGCATATTGGGCAGTTGTGCTATGCTAAAGAATAATCTAAAGATTAAATAAAGAAATGACATCATCATTGTTGTCATTTGTGGTCTTTACTAAACATTGGGGCACTACTGCATCCGGTCCTGCACCAAGTCTGCACCAAGTCTGCACCAAGCCTGCACCAAGTCTGCACCAAGCCTGCACCAAGCCTACACCAAGCCTGCACCAAGTCTGCACCAAGTCTGCACCAAGCCTGCACCAAGTCTGCACCAAGCCTGCACCAAGTCTGCACCAAGCATGCACCAAGTCTGCACCAAGTGTGGTAAAATCTGCGAGGATAATTACTCATTTCTATAGATTTTAGTCATAAAAACAAAAATAAATAAAACCAGCCCGATTGTGTCTGACGGAATTGCTCTCACACGCCCGCCACTGCCTTTTGTGCAGTGCGAAAAGCCTATAGCATATATAATATACAACGCGCTGCATTTTCGGTTTCGCCAACCTACTACCAATGTTTAAACTTGTAAGATCTGCTGCATACACGGCCGCCTAACCCGATAAAATTAATTAATTGGCGGAAGAGCGCCGCACAATACTATCTGAATTAACGTAATATTTTGTTTTTAACAGGTTAATCAGTAGTAAGTCTTACAATTTGGTAGTGAAACACGATAAAATACAAATCATAAAACCCAACTTGTTAACCCGCCACGTCTACACCCGATTTGCCTGTCACACTCTGCCATGCGTATCTACACGCGGCGGCAAACGCCATCGGAGGCAAACACACAGACAGTTTGTCCCCACTCGTTGTAGACGTACTGGCGTCACTAAAACAAGTAGTATTTGAATCCCATAGGCTAAGCGGGAGAGGAGAAAGGAGGAAATGGTGGTCTTGTGTAAAATCTTATTTGACGAACGAACAGTGACAAAAATGAAAATCTTTATTAATAGGAAACTGAACATAAAACTTATATGATAAGATAGCTGAGACTCCCCTAAGCAAGAATATGTTTTAAATAATATGATAGCCCCAGTATTAGTGAAGTTATGAAGGAAAAATAAAATGTCCAAGACGGTAGACCAGACAGATAGTCAACCCTACTTGAATTTTTTCATAACGTTAAGGGACGATCGCGTAGAAAGAGGCATTGAGGTGAATATTCAAATTCGCTTGAGTACAGAGGGTATAGGGTGAGAAGGGGGGGGGGGGGCGATAGGAAATTGGTTATCAACGAAACGTTTTTGTTGTATGGCAACTAACATAGGCTAGCCAATTAAATAGCAGACGCGGTGTAGTTTGGAATTGTTTTTTTTGTTTTTCAAAACTGCATTTTGAAATCTGGTAGTCGCCAGCTTCTGATTGGCTAGTGGTACCCAATATTAGCAAGGGGTTTTCCTTATTCAATTGCCAGTTGTCTAAAATAAATTACATTAAACATTTTGCTGAGATTCAGCTGTGGTAAATTTAAAGTAAAATAAATATTTCCCAGCCTGAGACCAGTGCAGAGTGAAACTGCGGCCATTGCTTTGCAAGTCAGCATCATTTGTTTATATTTCTTGAAATTGTGGTAAGGACGATGTATGAATTGTTATGTTTAATTCCACAGCAAACAAAATTGGGTATTGATATTGAGGGAAAATGAAGAACATGTCGGTAGTAGACATTGTTGCGTCCTCATCTTAAAATGTATCTAATTGATGTATGTTGTCATGATTATGCTGTTATATTATTAACTCTTTAAGTCCCAATCGACTTTATAAAGGCTCAGGGGTTAGACGCGCTTGGCCCAATCGACTTTAAAAAGCCTTTAGTATATGTGCCTCTGTTTGAGACTGTTTCTAATTATAACTACCCACAAAGTCATTTCCGACTGCAAGTACATTCTTTTAAATACCGCACGTGTTTAAGAGTAAAGGTGTTTCTGTTTTGAGATATTTATTTTAGATTTTTAAAGCGATTTTTTAAAGCGCATATACTCCATTTTACCTTGAATAACTAATCATTTTTTTAAGCGCATATCCTCCATTTTACCTTGAATAACTAATAATTTTTCAATGAAAGCTTTTATACCTGTAGCACAAGAGTAAAGTACATCCAATTACCTTCAGTTTCATATACAACTACAAAGTTATTTATGCATATGAACATTTAAAAATTTTTTTTTCCAAACAACAACAATAAAAACGCACTGGGGAGGCCTTTTTTGCTTGGGCCAAACCCACTTTTTTGCTTGGGACTGAAAGAGTTAAAGTATTATAGTAGTAAGCCTCTGTGTTCTATGAACACTATTTACATGCCTGAAGCATTTATAATATAAAAAGAAAAGAGAAAATCATACCAACGGAAATGTGGTTACCCCACATTATTGTATTGAGGAAAAAGATGTAAAGGTACAGTGGCGTATCTGCCATAGGGACCTGAGGTGTGATCACAGCAAGGAGGGAGTCAAACAAAGTTAGGTGTTTGTGCACCTGTACGGCACGCGAGGCTGACCCCATATCCTGGTAGGAAAATATTAAATAATCTCAGTGAGTAGATGTAAAGCCTGGGTATCCTTTTGTTTCAGCGTTTTATTCCCTGTTACCGACTGGTGGCAGGAAGCCAGCTGAAAGTGAATACAGCCCTCAAGCCTCCATCCAGTCATTTCTACTATTATAAGAACACGGAGGAGCTTGAACGAGTGAAAGAGTCTGCATCTTCAGGAGAGAATTTCCTTATAAATAACCCCAGGTGATGTGCCATACATCTGGGTACATCTGACACTTTTGTAAAAAAGTAACATTCACTGAGTTTCCCAATGATATTCAGGAATTTCAAGGGGTTAATGATGACACAACAGCCCCTCATACACAGTGGACTCTCCCTTTGTATAGGATTACAGTAGTAGCTGTGAACTGTTTCTTCAGTGAAAAATATATCTTGACTTTATTTTGTGTGGACAGAAAGTCCAGTTGTTTTTTATTACCCTCTTTTTCTGTAAACTATCTTGTCCTTATTTTCAAGACCTGTCCAAAAGATATGACTGGACAGGCAGATTAAATTTGTAAATATTCAGTTCAAAAGAAAACTTAACACCTGTTTTATTAACTTTCTCATAAAAAAGTAAAGTGTTTTGTGTTGTGTTGTGTACTATCATCTCATTTCTTTATCTCCCCTAGACAATAGGTACATCATACACCCTACACTAGAGCCAACAGAGAGACCGTGTGAGATCTAGGGATGGGTAGCGTTAGGTTCCCTGTACACAATTCATCATCATCATTTATAGAATCAGGGACCTACATTTGCTTGACCTCGCACGGTTACTGCATTACACTTATTCATTCTTTGTTAGGATTACCATCATAACCTCCCCCGCAAATCATTTTATTTGCTACATAAATTGGTAGGCTTGTCCGAGATTGAACTTTCTACATAAATTGGGGACAGTCTAATTTTCCCCAGGAAATCCCCATATAATATATTTTGCCCAAGATTTTGGGCAGTGAAGAAAGTGTCAGAAACCCAGATTTAATTAAATAAATTTATAATTAGTTATATTTAGAAACTTTGTTAGTACATTTTTTCAGGATGGCAGATCTGGCCAAGTTTCGCTCTGCAGCTGTGCAAGCGGCGAGAGATATGAATATGGAGGGACAAATTTTGGTTGATTATGTCACCTCAGAATGTGACAAATTTATTACTAGGGAAGAACATAGGTTAGCTGAGGAAAGGAGAGTGCAGTTAGAAGATGCTAGGGAGACTAAGAAATTAGAGGCTGATCGAGAGGCTGAGATAAAGAGGCTGCAGTTGGAGGAGAAGAAACTTGAGGCTGAGAAGGAGGCAAAGAAACTTGAACTCGAGGCTGAGAAGGAGGAAAAACGTCTACACAGGGAGGCGGAACGAGAGAAAGAAGAAAGAAGATTGGAGGCGGAAAGGGAAGATAAACGGTTACAGAGGGAACATGAGTTACGCCTAAGGGAGTTAGAGCTACAAGGCCATGCTCCAGGAAAATGGAACTAGCCCTTCCATTTCCGACTCCGCTGCAAGCCAGGCTGCCTCCTCATCAGCCATGGGGTTCCACTTAGATTATTTTATAGAAAAAGATGATGATATTGAGTCGTATCTAAGCAGATACGAAATATTAGCCACTACTTATGGGTTGGAAAGAGAAAAATGGGGAGTAAAGTTGTCTCAAGGACTTCGCGGTACAGCTTACGAAGTTTTCTCTAAAATGAGTAGGGGTGACCAGGACAACTATGACATGTTGAAGCAAGCTCTTCTGTTAAGATACGAAAAGAACGGAGAATTTTATAGAAAGAAATTTAGGAATGCCAGGCTACTGTCGGGTGAGACCTATCACCAGTTCTCCGCCCGGTTGGAAACGTATATGGAGAAATGGGCTTCTTTGGGGAAAACCCAAGATCTCAAAGAGATGATACTCATTGAGCAGATGAGAGAGTCCATGGCTCCAGACATGAGAAAGTTTCTCATGGAACAGGGTGCGGAGAGACTGGAGGAAATAATAAATATCGCTGAAAGGTATCATGCAGCCCAGGCAGAGGTAGCTGGTATTAAAAAGAAACCAGTAGATCAGTTTAAGGCTCCTCAAACCCATAATAAATTTGATAACAGAGGTAAGCAGAACTTCGATAGGCCTCGAAATGATTATAAAAATAAAACCGCACAATGCAAGGCCAGAAGGAATGAGGCAAGAACTCCCCATCATCAAAGTAGATGGTATTGTACTTATTGTAAGAAGGAGGGACATGACATTAAGTATTGTAAAAGTAAACCTGCTGGATTTGCTGCTATGAAAAGGGGAAAACAGGAGGGAAAGGACAAACCTGCTGAACAGCAGGAACCTTATCACCCCCCCAGTTTGCGAGGATGTTGTATGCAATGATGTCACCATAAGGTGCCTCTATGATACAGGTTTGGATTTTGAGGCTGTGGTGAGCTCGCACTTGGTGAACCCAGATCAGTATACCACAGAAACAGTGGAGATACAAGGGGCGACCAAGGACCTACCCCTCATGAAACTTCCCATTGCCAGGATACCAGTGAAGACTCGCTATGTGGAAGGGATAATCAGAGCAGCAGTGATAGACGCACCCATCTACCCTCTGATATTGGGGTGTCGTTATGTCTACTTGGGAAATCCAACGAGACCTGTGGTCTTGGCAGCAGTCCAGACCCGATCACAATCCAGAAAGGAAGAAGATGAACCTATAAATACTCATCCCGAAGAGATGAGAAAGGCACAGGTTGAAGATTAGTTACTGAAGCTGTGCTATAAGAAACTCCCAAAGAGCCATACTCCTCCAAATAAAGGAGAATTCTATATGAAGAATAAATTGCTATACAGGAAGGCCGGCACTGGTGCAGCTGGTCATGGTCAGCTGGTCCTTCCTAAATCATATAGAGAAAAAGTGATGGAGTTAGGTCATGCTATCCCCTTCAGTGGTCACATGGGGATTAGTGCAACAGGACAGCGTATAGCTTGTCATTATTTCTGGCCAGGGGTAACGGAAGACATAAAGAGATACGTACACTCCTGCCCCGAATGCCAGAGAGTAGCTCCAAAGCATTGGACTGCTCCCGCAACTCTTGGGGAAATGCCCATAGTGGGAACCCCTTTTGAGAGAGTTGCTGTGGATATTGTGGGACCTCTCACTCGGACCAAGAGGAGGAACAGTTACATCCTTACACTGGTAGACACTTGTTCTATGTGGGGAGAGGCGGTAGCCCTGCCATCAATTGATTCAAAACATGTAGCAGAGGCACTACTTACAATATTTACCCGATTAGGATTCCCGCATCAAATCTTGACAGATAATGGTTCTCAGTTCAAGGGGAAACTAACGGAAGAAGTTTTTAAGCTATTTCAAGCCAGACACTTTCATTGTAGTCCGTACCATCCCCAAGGGAACGGCCAGGTAGAGAGGTTCAATGGGACTCTCATTTCTATCCTGAGAAAGCTGGCACATGAGAAACCTGAAACGTGGGACCACTACTTGCCCGCCGCCCTGTTTGCGTACCGGGAAGTACCACATAATTCCACCGGAATGGCCCCCCGCAACACTGTTATTTGGTAGGCCAATAAAAGGTCCGTTAGAAGCTTTGTTAAGGACCTGGACTGATGAGAAGGCAGAGGAGACTGTTACCTCATCTTATCAATACGTGAACGAACTGACTAATCGTTTACAAACCGGTTGGAAACTGGCAAATGAAAATTTGAGACAAGCCAGGAAAAAGCATGCTGCTTATTATAATCGAAAAGCGAAGGATAGGGAACTTGCTGTGGGGGAGAGAGGTACTTCTTCTATTGCCCAGCAGCAATAATAAACTTCAGATCGGATGGCAAGGACCATACACAGTTTTGGAAAAGGTATCCAGAACCAATTATAAGATAGACAAAAAGGGAAAGGAAAAAGTCTATCATGTGAACCTGTTGAAGAAATATCTGGACAGACAAATCCAGGAAGGGACACACTTATTGGCCTTGTCTATTGCAACCGAAATGAAAAATGACCCTCTCTCCTCATTTGAATATCCACTGAAAACCAGTGAAACGTTTGAGCAGATGAAAATCAGAGAAACGCATAAGACTTCATTGAGATAAGTTATCTCGCAGATAATAACCTGCACAGTGATGCATGTTTAAGAGGGGAGGTGTGTGGTAAAATCTGCGAGGATAATTACTCATTTCTATAGATTTTAGTCAGAAAAACAAAAATAAATAAAACCAGCCCGATTGTGTCTGACGGAATTGCTCTCACACGCCCGCCACTGCCTTTTGTGCAGTGCGAAAAGCCTATAGCATATATAATATACAACGCGCTGCAATGTTTAAACTTGTAAGATCTGCTGCATACACGGCCGCCTAACCGATAAAATTAATTAATTGGCGGAAGAGCGCCGCACAATACTATCTGAATTAACGTAATATTTTGTTTTTAACAGGTTAATCAGTAGTAAGTCTTACAATTTGGTAGTGAAACACGATAAAATTCAAATCATAAAACCCAACTTGTTAACCCGCCACGTCTACACCCGATTTGCCTGCCACACTCTGCCATGCGTATTACACGCGGCGGCAAAACGCCATCGGAGGCAAACACACAGACAGTTTTTCCCACTCGTTTGTAGACGTTACTGGCGTCACTAAAACAAGTTAGTATTTGAATTCCCATAGGCTAAGCGGGAGAGGAGAAAGGAGGACAATGGTAGGTCTTGTGTAAAATCTTATTTGACGATTTACGAAACAGTGACAAAAATGAAAAATCTTTATTAATAGGAAACTGAACATTAAATGTTTTAAATAATATGATAGCCCCAGTATTAGTGAAGTTATGAAGGAAAAATAAAATGTCCAAGACGGTAGACCAGACAGATAGTCAACCCTACTTGAATTTTTCATAACGTTAAGGGACGATCGCGTAGAAAGAGGCATTGAGGTGAATATTCAAATTCGCTTGAGTACAGAGGGTATAGGGTGAGAAGGGGGGGGGGCGATAGGAAATTGGTTATCAACGAAACGTTTTTGTTGTATGGCAACTAACATAGGCTAGCCAATTAAATAGCAGACGCGGTGTAGTTTGGAATTGTTTTTTGTTTTTCAAAAACTGCATTTTGAAATCTGGTAGTCGCCAGCTTCTGATTGGCTAGTGGTACCCAATATTAGCAAGGGGTTTTCCTTATTCAATTGCCAGTTGTCTAAAATAAATTACATTAAACATTTTGCTGAGATTCAGCTGTGGTAAATTTAAAGTAAAATAAATATTTCCCAGCCTGAGACCAGTGCAGAGTGAAACTGCGGCCATTGCTTTGCAAGTCAGCATCATTTGTTTATATTTCTTGAAATTGTGGTAAGGACGATGTATGAATTGTTATGTTTAATTCCACAGCAAACACAATTGGGTATTGATATTGAGGGAAAATGAAGAACATGTCGGTAGTAGACATTGTTGCGTCCTCATCTTAAAATGTATCTAATTGATGTATGTTGTCATGATTATGCTGTTATATTATTAAAGTATTATAGTAGTAAGCCTCTGTGTTCTATGAACACTATTTACATGCCTGAAGCATTTATAATATAAAAAGAAAAGAGAAAATCATACCAACGGAAATGTGGTTACCCCACATTATTGTATTGAGGAAAAAGATGTAAAGGTACAGTGGCGTATCTGCCATAGGGACCTGAGGTGTGATCACAGCAAGGAGGGAGTCAAACAAAGTTAGGTGTTTGTGCACCTGTACGGCACGCGAGGCTGACCCCATATCCTGGTAGGAAAATATTAAATAATCTCAGTGAGTAGATGTAAAGCCTGGGTATCCTTTTGTTCCAGCGTTTTATTCCCTGTTACCGACTGGTGGCAGGAAGCCAGCTGAAAGTGAATACAGCCCTCAAGCCTCCATCCAGTCATTTCTACTATTATAAGAACACGGAGGAGCTTGAACGAGTGAAAGAGTCTGCATCTTCAGGAGAGAATTTCCTTATAAATAACCCCAGGTGATGTGCCATACATCTGGGTACATCTGACACTTTTGTAAAAAAGTAACATTCACTGAGTTTCCCAATGATATTCAGGAATTTCAAGGGGTATGATGACACAACAGCCCCTCATACACAGTGACTCTCCCTTTGTATGATTACAGTAGTAGCTATGAACTGTTCTTCAGTGAAAAATATATCTTGACTTTATTTATGTGGACAGAAAGTCCAGTTGTTTTATTACCCTCTTTTCTGTAAACTATCTTGTCCTTATTTTCAAGACCTGTCCAAAAGATATGACTGGACAGGCAGATTAAATTATAAATATTCAGTTCAAAAGAAAACTTAACACCTGTTTTATTAACTTTCTCATAAAAAAGTAAAGTGTTTGTGTGTTGTGTACTATCATCTCATTTCTCCCCTAGACAATAGGTACATCATACACCCTACACTAGAGCCAACAGAGAGACCGTGTGAGATCTAGGGAGGTAGCGTTAGGTTCCCTGTACACAATTCATCATTATCATTTATAGAATCAGGGACCTACATTTGCTTGACCTCGCACGGTTACTGCATACACTTATTTCATTCTTTGTTAGGATACCATCATAACCTCCCCAGCAAATCATCTTATTTGCTACACCAAGTCTGCACCAAGCCTGCACCAAGTCTGCACCAAGCCTGCACCAAGCCTACACCAAGCCTGCACCAAGTCTGCACCAAGTCTGCACCAAGCCTGCACCAAGTCTGCACCAAGCCTGCACCAAGTCTGCACCAAGCCTGCACCAAGTCTGCACCAAGTCTGCACCAAGTCTGCACCAAGCCTGCACCAAGCCTGCACCAAGTCTGCACCAAGTCTGCACCAAGTCTGCACCAAGTCTGCACCAAGCCTACACCAAGCCTGCACCAAGTCTGCACCAAGCCTGCACCAAGCCTGCACCAAGTCTGCATGTGCCCTTGTAGCAGTCGTTTCTGTGGCAATTTATTTGACATTATAGGGTTAAAGCAGTTATATGGCTGAAGTTATACGGCTTCAGCGCTTGGTCTCTTCCTAAGATGATCAGTAACTGTATGCACCTTGGTATGTCACGGCATCAGTTAGCTGTAGTCTACAATAAATAGTAAGAGGATTAGTATGGATTTTTTTCCATAACTAACACATACCTAATTCTCAATACCTAAAGGTCTTTTATATTTGGACATGCGCCCTAATATAACCGGCTAGGTTGAACGGACGCGCCTCGCCAAAACGAGGCAAGTTTTTTTTTTTTTTAAATGGATTTTTTCCAGACATACTCGAACTCTTTCCTCTTTGGATCTGTCTGTCTGCGATAAGACAGAGAACGACAAAAGTTAACTGCCTGGAGGGACATCATCTCCGGACTGGTTATATTTACCACGACTTGGCATTTACAAGTGGCTACACAATTTTGTCTTCGATTATTAATTTTAATAAATCTGCCAGGGGTCTGTAGCGGTCTGCACGCGATATATAAATAAAGGTGAACATTCTTAGTCCTATCAGTTGTCAATATATAACCAAAGTCAATAGCAGGCAATCTTAAGAAGGAAATAAAGCAAAAAAAAAAAAAACGGAAAAATAGAATTAAGGAAGACAGAAAGAAACGAAGGAATGAAGGAGGAAAATAAAGAAGAAGAAAAGAAAGGAGGAAGAAAGACAGAATTTTCGAAAGAAAACAGAATGAAGAAAAATTGGAATGAAATAATACGGGATCAAAAAGAAAGACAGAATGAAGGAAAGAAAGGACAAATGAAAAACAGAGGAAGGAAGAAAGACAAAAAAGATAGAAAGAAGAAACATTGAAAAAAAAGGAACAATACAGAAAGAAAAAAAAAAGAAAAAGAAAAGAAGGAACAAAGGAAGAAGGATCGAAGGGAAAAAGAATGAAAGAAGGAATGAGTGAGAGAAAAAAGACTGAAAATAGAAAGAAAGACAAACTGTAAGTATGCCTTTCTAAATGATGCCGTCGCCTCGCTGCAAAAAGTGGCATGGTTAGGACAGTCAACCAACTTCATGACACGGAAACACGTGTGGAAAATCGTCGCCGCGTTTATCGGAGCTTTCCGTTTGGTGCATGTGTGAGCTATTTGTACACACATACACACACTTTATCTTGTACTTACCGTGCCCCGAGTGAGTTGTAATGTTTTTACCTGTATGACGCATGTGGCTCTGTCAGTTAATGCTTTGCGGTGCCCACCCCTCACAAGACAGATTATTATTGATACCGTGTTGACAACGCGAAGTAGGGTAGTCAGGGGGCAAGCCATGTTTACTCACTGTTTGCGTCATTAGCGGATGAACTTCTAGCAAGCTTGTCAAATGTATTTCTAGGCTATTGCATCTTCTGTGTACTATAAAACCACATATAAACTGACTAATAGGGAAGTAGATGGGCCGATAATGCCGATTGTTCGAGAATTGATGTATATGTGGCCTAAACAGTCGCCAAAATAGTAATTCAGTATGAGGAGTGCAACACACTGTTACTCCGACTCGAGTGTCAGTAAAAATTGCTCGCGCGTTCGTGTCTGCCACCTAGCGGCCGATTCACTAATTAACAGTCAAGACAGCTAATTTGACATGTTCCCACAGCGAGCCAAAACTTCGGCACCAATAGACTTCGTGTGTTATTTCCGAAATCCGTAAATAACAGGTCTGTTCGTAAGAAGGTTTATTAAATTGTCGTGTCTGTTTTTGTAGTCTTTTTTTTTATTCCTCGTTTATTTAAGACCTTCTTCTTCTTCTTCTACTTACACTCTCAGACGTCCACTTGAATGTTTTCAAAGAAAGCAGTAGTCAGTTTTAGGCTATTTGAATCTCCGTAAAGCTTTTCCACGAATGGAAATGACCAAGATCTGCAATCTCTTCCTGTCATCGTCATCATCATCATCATTACCATCATCATCACCATTATCATCATCATCACTATCATCACCATCACCCTCATCACCATCACCATCATCCCCATCACTATCATCACCATCACCACCATCACTATCATCATCATCATCATCACCAGCAAACAATAGTAACTCTGTAACTTTACCATGCATGACGTAAAAAGGAAGGTTGGGTATGCGAACGGCGACCCCATTCTATAGAAATCTTGAAGAATAAAACAAAACAAGAAAAAACAAGGTCAACAGAAAAATGGGACAAGTCGGTTGTTACTGTAATGTTTTGTTTTTGTATTCTACTGTTCTTTTTGATTTTGTGTTATGTTGTTGTATTAATAATGTTGGTATAGTTGATTTTAGTTGTCCAGGGCATGCAGTCACTAGCGTACGAGCTTCTATTGTTCTTGTTCTTGTTGTACTTCTGCTCTTTCTGTGTTTCGCGCTATCGTATTTTTCCAACTTTTTTTCACGCTTTCATTTCGTCACTGTTCCAAACACGGGTTTTTATTTTTTATTTACTTTTGGTTGTTTTTGTTTTTGTTGGGGTTTTTTTTTCTGACTCTCAAGTAACCCGTTGTGTCTCCTGTGGTTACCAGTGGTCTCGGAGCAGGCCAACAAGTAATAGGCCCACTGATTCCTCAGGCAATGCGTTAGAGGCTACTAATACCCAGAAGCGGATCTACTATAAAGCTAATGAAGCTCGAGCTTCAGGGCCCCCAAGTCCAGTTTTATCTATAATTCGTTTCTTTCCCCATCCCGCGACACTTTTTTTTAAAAAGGGGCCTCTTCAAGAGTTCAAGCTTCAGGGCCCCCAAAATGTAGATTCGCCACTGATAATACCAGATTGTTCTTGAGCCCTGGCAACATCATTATGTGAAACACTTTGCTACAGCAACCAATGTTACAAGAGAACGGAGACATTGGCGCAGGCTTCCTGCAAGGGGGCCCTGCTGTAGTGGTGGATGCATGCTTTGTAAGAAGTTAAAAGGGAAATTAATAAGTCAGTGAAATCTCTTTTGTTGTTCTTGCTGTCATTGTAGCAGTTGTTGTTCATGCTGTCATTGTAGCAGTTGTTGTTCTTGCTGTCATTGTAGCAGTTGGGAAGAACTACCTCGTAATGCTATCAACAGGTTGACATATCTGATGCCCTGACATATCTGATGCCCTGACATATCTGATGCCCGTTAAAGTATATGAAAATCTGAGCAACAGTCGAAGATTCCTTGTGTAATTTCATAACATGCCTCATGTATGTGTATACTTCCGTTTAGTATTCTTACTATGGTATTTCGTTTTATTATTATATGAAAATCGGGTTGGTTAATACCAGTCAAAACTTAGTAGATTACAAAGTGTCGCGGAAGGAAACTGCTTGCAAATTTTCAGCTCTCTACAATGAGCAGAACATGAAACTTTTGAGCGTCAAATATTTGAAACGTGACAAAGATATAAACCGCATGTGAACTTAAATAAAAGTCGTTTAAAAAAAGCACAAGTGTTACATTATTGCAAGTGCCGACAACCCCTGTAATATAAAACCAGATATGGAATACATTTCCTTCTCTTCGGTTCCTGCCAGCTTTATAAGAACCATCCAGAGCATCATAGACTCTTACCTTTCACTGAGGTTTGTTTCGAGCCTAGAACGACTCAGATATATTTTTACACTTACCGTACTCCTCCTGTGGAAAATGTAGACAACTCAGTAGACTGTGTGCGCGCGATGATGACAGTGATAAATGATTCCCCTCATCCGTTACCTCGCAGACGTCCGCCCTCAACTCTGTGAAGTGCTTTCTGTAGCAAGTCTTTTTTCGACGTGCAAGAACAGAAGAATGCACATTCTTTCGACAGAAAATGCATTTGCCACGTTTGGCGCTTTCGTCATACTATGATTTATGATAATAACTTTACTCCAGTTAGCGGTTCTGGTTTTATCCTTTCGTTTATGAAACGTTTTTTACACCCCAGGTTTTTGTTATCATATAACTTATGACATTTTTACCCCAGTTAGCGGTCCATGTAAATTTGTCATTTACGAAAATTAGTTTTGCCTCAGTTATCAGTTTCCATTATCCTGCCATCCATTCCACTTATTTTAACCCCAATGATCGGTTCTCCTTATACTTTCGTTTATGACATTTATTTTTGTCTCCAATTAGCCGGTCGTGTTATCTTGTCATGTATGAAAATTATTTTACCCAGTTAGCAGTTTTGATCTCCTATCATTTGAGACAATTATTTTTTACCCCAGTCAACGGTTCATGTTATCGTGTTATTTATTTTTACCCCAGCTGTCAGTTCACGTTATCCTGTCATTTATGACTTTTATTTTTAGCCCAAGTGTCAGTTCATGTTACATTGTCATTTATGACAATTATTTTACTCTAGTTAGAAGTTCTCAGTTTCCTGTCATGTATGCCCTGTTAGTGATATGCTATTTAATATTCAAATGTTATTTCTAAGACTTCTTGTGAATTATGTACTTGTTGTTATGCCTGTTTGAATGTCTGTCTATTTGTCTGTGTGCCTATCTATCCATCTATCTATCTATCTATCTATCTATCTATCTATCTATCTATCTATCTATCTATCTATCTATCTATCTATCTATCTATCTACTTACCTACCTACCTACCTACCTACCTGTCTGTTTGACTATCTATCTATCTATCTATCTATCTATCTATCTATCTATCTATCTATCTATCTATCTATCTATCTATCTATCTATCTATCTATCTATCTATCTATCTATCTATCTATCTATCTATCTATCTACTTACCTACCTACCTACCTACCTACCTACCTGTCTGTCTATCTATCTATCTATCTATCTATCTATCTATCTATCTATCTATCTATCTATCTGTCTGTCTGTCTGTCTGTCTGTCTGTCTGTCTGTCTGTCCGTCCGTCCGTCCGTCCGTCCGTCCGTCCGTCCGTCCGTCCGTCCGTCCGTCCGTCCGTCCGTCCGTCCGTCCATCCATCCATCTATCTATCTATCTATCTATCTATCTATCTATCTATCTATCTATCTATCTATCTATCTATCTATCTATCTATCTGTCTGTCTGTCTGTCTGTCTGTCTGTCTGTCTATCTATGTATCTATCTTTCGATCGTAATGTAAAAATGCATAATGCCAATTTTTCTCACTCATTGTAAGGATTGTCGTTCTTTCTCCTACCTATAAGTCTGCCTTTGCATCTATTCATCCATCTATCCATACAGCTATCCAGTACAACCCCCCTTCCCCCCACCCACCTGTTAATCGTATGTAGCTGTCGACTAACTCAGTTACCTGTCCCGTATAGTTCCCAGGAGGACAAAAAATAATAGGTTCACTGCTCCCTCATGCATGTCGTAAGAAACAACTACCAGGAGGTTGTGTATAGGGCTGTTACCCTCATTATGTACAACCAAATGCTACATAAACCAGTTTTGCAGGAGAGCGTGGATAGTCATTAGCAGGCTTTCTGAAAGGCGACCAGCTGTGGTACTGGCGCCGTGCTCTGTAGGTAACAAACAAGGAAATCATGACGAAGTCAGTTGTCTTCTCAACCTAACAACTGTCTATCATCACGGCCATTCTTTCTTTTCTTCTTTCTTGTCATTCACTGTCAGTAAGACTTGCTAAATTAACGACAGAGAAATCCCTTATCTTTCGCTCTCCTACCTCGCATTACAAAAGTCAGCTCCCACGCTTACAAATGTGTGAATAAAAAACGCTTCGCCATTTTAAATTGTTCACACAACACCAGCCCGTGTGGCCTGAACTCCGGATCAACGAGTATAACTTCCAGCTATAACAAGTCAACAATAACTTGACAGGATTTTAATAGCTTAAAGAACGCTTAACTATCTCACAAGCTATCGAATCGTTGCCTAGTTGAAACTGAAAGCGCCCTATGTACCTTCAGTTTCTTTATGTGGCTGTAGTCGTGTTTAGCAAGTCGGGTTAGAGAATTTAAAAAAAAAGATCTAGCAACGAGAATGAAAGAACGATACCTCTGAATGATTCATTTCATGGCCTAAGTTTACTTAGATTATGAGACAGCGTTTTTGTGACCTCGTTTCGCCCTGAGCGTCGAGTTCCGAGTGGAGTGAATTCTGTCACCTTGTCTTATCTTTTGGCGGTTATGAAAGGATAAAATTAATCAATTTTAACCAGTGTGCACTATTGTCAACTTTGGATTTTTAAATATTGCACCAGCAAATTAGGTAAGTGTTATCTTTGAGGTACAATTTATTTATTTGTGTCGTCCTAGATTGTTTTCAGTTTAAAGTTAGTTATTGCATCATCAACCACGACAGAAATATTGTTGTCTAGTAGATGATTCGTACACCGGCTGTTCTCATCGGATGTAGCGACGCTTTCGCTGCTACAATTGGCGTCACTATCCTTCGCTTTGTCAACGTTCCATTTGCACTCTGGGAGCAAAGCCTCTGTTTTAAATAAGCGCGGCAACTGGGTTGCGGATGGTTGAATGGTCTTTTGGTACAGAACTATACGCAATCTTGGATGAAGGAAACTTTATAACATGTTGAAGAAAGCAACCCATTTACATTGGGCATTTTATGAGAAGAGGAAAGCTGGAATGTACTGTGGCAACATGAAAGATTGACAGAGAGGACGACAAGGAGAGAAAATAGTGGATAATTTGCTAACGTAGCATGGAAAGAAGTAATGTAAAGGATCCCGTTACACGCCCATTGAGGCATATTGGGAAAATGGTGTTAGGCCCATATTTTCTTGACCGTCGGCACACTAGGGGTGATGCGGTCAGCATCACGCCGGCCGCCTTAACCTTCCCAGAGTTGCTCTGGTACCCAATTCTACCGCGGCTCCATGTAAAGAAGTGAACACCAGAATTAATCGCACTTGGAACAGAAGGATGTGAAGAGTCCTGATCGCCTTCAGCAGCTGGCATGGTACAAAAATAGTTGGGGGTCAGGTTTGGTTTTAAGGACCATCTTCATTGCACACGGACAACTCTATCAATACTCCGATCACCTCCCTTAGTTCAGACAAGGAGGATCTCAGCACAGTGCACGAACTCCGTAGCACCGACGAGAATTCCAATGTGTGTATACAGATATCGCCCATTCTATAAATATTTTTTGTGGCGGGCAGGTTTTCCAAATTGTGTACATTTTGCCAGGACAGCGGCCGTATGGCCTACTCTTTACGATTTCCAACTGCCAAGGGATTTTTTACGTGCGCAACTTGCACACGGGACCTTCTTTTTTTTTTGCCCATATAATTTAGCCCCTTTTGAGTTTACGGCACTGTGAAATTTCTCAAGAAGACAGCCAGAGTAAGGCTAGGCATCAGATCTCACTACCCGGGAGATATGGAGAAGTATGACATCATTAGGACCCAATGCTTCTGAAAACAATTCCATCACGTATATTCCCTGTACTGAGAACCGAACCTGGTACCTTTAGAGGTAGAGGCGGACGCCTTACCCCTTAAATACTCCTACCCCTTCAAAACTGCTTCCTTCTAATGTGAAGAATTAGTTTCATGTGCACAGTTACTTCTGTCAGCACACCCTCACTACTGATTTTAGCTGACTATGGTATTCATAACATTCATCTGTAGACACACATTTCTGAGACCTCCAGGGATTTTGCTGCTTGTTTGCTAGTTAATTGTCCATGATTTACTCCCATATGTTAGGATTGGTCTTATGTAACAAAGAACAAACTCTTATTTCCATTGGCAAAGATTCCATAGTGTAACAGAATTGTCCGTTCTCTTTTCCTAGAATTCATGTTTATCGCCGACATTATTGCTCCACGTCTCATTTTCTGTACTTAATCATTGTTTACACTCCCTACCCTCAATTCTTGTCATGTCGGGACTTCAGCGACCATCTTTTGCTGATTAGAGTAATCAATGACTTTCGTTTGAACTCATATTGACACCTGGGATCTGTAGAGAGAAGTGTGGTTTCCTAATGTGTAAAACATTTTCCTACCAGACAGTGCATGGGCGCGCCCGAGAAGTAAACAACCTTGGAATGACTACAGTCCATTATCGTATCATTGATAATAGGTCTGTCTGAACCAGTTTGTTGATTGTTGGCTAGACCGGGTAAATGTCATAATCATTTCCGGACAAGATATGTTTGAGAATAATTATCCACTTTGAAAGAGATTACCTATGATACATTATGAAGTCGTGAGTGTAAACATGATCCATAGTTGACGGAAGCTGACATACTATATATGGAGAGGTGACTTGTAAACACCACATTTTATTTAGCGGATGTCACGCAGGAATTTTCCGTGAGAGGTAGGGGGAATATACCCCACCACAATATACGCAAATTGCATGCTATTGGCTTGTCATTTGAGATGTAAAAATACAACATTTCTGATTGAAACCTTGTCATGTAGTAGCAATCTGGATGCGTGCCAAATGTTGCCATATAATTTAGCGCCTTTTGAGTTTACGGCACTGTGAAATTCAACTCCTCAAGAAGACAGCCAGAGTAAGTAATAGGATCCGGATTCCATTTTAAAGGACCGTACAACGTGTTTGAGCATCTTGTGGATTAAAACAACGACAACTTTACATTTATTAATACGGAAAGCCCGGAATCCTAGGAACCTGAACACACTAATTCATACTGGGAATCTATTGTAAAGTAATATCCACTCCTTGCTCCAGACCACGTGTAAGAGGCATCTTAATCAAGTGTCTGAAACTATTCATCTGAGCCAGAAGTCTGTATTCTAAAAGATACTTTGAGGTAAGTCGTACATTTTATAATTCTATATTTTGCATTATTAACATGTGTGAATGGCTAGTGGATGTCAAAATCATACGAGGCTGGCAACTTCAGCATATAGAATGCTGGTTTCATAAACCACCACTGCAAGATCTGGTGACTGCTTTATGCTGGTTTCTCACAGACAGCCAAAAACAGAGGTAGTCCCAAGTTCCATATGGAGCAAGGAGTGGATGATGATAGAACTGATGTACATACATATTATATTAACCTTTTCAACCCTTGCATATGTTAATATAAACATGTTCAATATAAATGCAATGGATGTTTTCAGCTCACTGAGATTAACATTAATTCCTTTGAGTTCTGAGGCAGATGGGGTGGTGGAATGAAAAAAAAAGGGGGGGGGGACACCTGATTTTGTGTCAGGAAACCCAATACCCAGGAGGGTATTTGTTTCTCTCTTATTTCATGATACTAGTCGGTGGTACCAGTTGGTGGTGATATCTATGGAACAAGTCAGTGGTATACGTGGCCTGCAGTCAAAGCTAGACACCTACAGCAGACGGCTCTTAACAGACGCTGGACCATCTTCGCAATTACCCCACGATACTACGAGGTACGTGTTGCGGCCACCAAATTAGACCAGTGACGAGAGTGAACCAGTCCATAACCTGCGAAGAACAAGCATCGGCTGAACAGAAACCAACCGACATCTTACTGGCAGCTTAGTACCCAATTAAAGCTGCCAAGTGAATTCTAATAAATAAAAATTCATTATACTATCCAGATCATTCCCCGTGATAAAAATTTAAAGATCTATCTAATTCACCCCACCCTTATTTATTTTACTATTGTTAGCGATAATCGACTATTAAATTTTGTTATCTGTAAATATACAAATGTATAGTTGATTTAGTCATTTTGAGTGAACTGCGCCTGTATGTCTCAGTCGTTTTAAATACCTATAACGGAGCTATTAAAGTAATATTTTACTGAGTTAAATCAGTTGGGGGCTCATGTGAGTAAGGTTTGGGAAGATACAAAGTTTACACGGCCTGGATTCTATCAGCCATAGTACTTGATTTCTTAAATTCCTATAAGGCTCCCATAGAATTGAAGCACCATTCTTCAATTCACATCTCTGCCAAGAGTAATCTTGAGCGAAAGGTAGACACCTTTGAAGACCCTCAGTTGATATTCTGAATTTTGGCCACTGTTGGACCATCATTGTAGAACAAGGGGAGTAAATCCCGTGACACAGTGCAGATTGTTATTATATTCGAATATGCAAAGTAGACATTTAAAGTTTTTATTTTTTTGTTAACTGACACACACACACTCACACACACACACACTAACACACACGCACCGGCATTACCAGGCAGTCCTTGTTCTTGAATGCCCAGGGTAAGAGAGGTAGAAGGGGGGGGGGGGGAACCAAAGAACACATGGAGAAGAGAACTCGAGACAGACGTGAAGTGATTGAATAAGACCAGACAAGACATTGAGCTGATGGCACGTGACAGGACGCACTTGGCAGACGTTTGTTGAAGGCCTGTGCTCTTTAGGGAGGTGAAGGCTGATGATACACACACACCAAAGCACAAATATGCAGACACGCGCGCGCGAACGAACACAAACAGATACACAGACACACACACGTACGCACACAGGCACACACAGACAGACACACATAGACACAGACAGACACACAGACATAGACACACACAAGACACGCACAGACACACACACAGACACACACATACAATGTTAACTGTTACATTAAATTAATATGAAACAAATATAAAGGTATGTTATCAGGCACTCGCAGTGCCTGATAACATACCTTTATATTTGTTTCATATTAATTTACTGTTTACAGGCCTCAGGTTTCCCTCCCTTATTTGTAATAAAATAACTGTTACATTACTACACACGTACATTTATTCGTTCTTTATTCATCATTTTTAAAGTTCCCTGTTGAGCATAGATCGTCAAACAAATTGTCACCACGCCTTCCTGACCTGTTCCATCCTGTCAATGTCTGTCCATGTCTAATTTATCCCTCTGCTGTCTGTCTCCAGTTTTCTTCTCAGCGCGTTATTCAGTTTTAGGAGTGCCCAGCACTGGCAGATGTTAGGAAAATGATCCTTCCTCTGAGGCCAGATAAGTGGAACATCTTAAATGAAACAAACCAACAACTCGTGAGCACTTGACAATACCACTACATGGCATTCGGCCGAAGGGCGAGAGCCCAAAAGTCGCTGTATCAATAACAACAACCTCTCGTGCCCTGGGGATTCCGTAACAAGGACTACCTTGTAATACTATCAATAGGTTTCCTCAAAGTCAGAAATGGTTAACTAAATTCTGCAATTATGAAGTTAAACGCATGCTATGATCTGATTAAAACTAAACAAAAAAATCTAGGGAATCTATGTCTAGAATCTTTCTATGTGTCGCTTTGTTTTTAATTAATGTCAACGGATATCCTGTTCAACCAGTGATGGGATATCATTTGGATATGGGAAGTGTGTAACTAGATAATACAGTCGTTTCTCCTATAACACAGGTATTATCCTTCTTTTCTTTAACCATTGGCCAATAACTGACACAACAATCAGGGACCACATCACGCCTCCTGGCGTCTAGTAGGGCAGCAGCACACTGCTTCCACCTTGCTCGGTCGGCAGCGATTCATCGTGTGGTGCTTCAGTGGTACTGTATATGTATTCTTAATAATCACCGCGATGTGGAATTCCGCGCAGTAAAGATAACAGGGCTTATGGGAAGAATAGTGTTAGGGACAGCTCAGCTAAAACATGTAGTCTATTAACGATACACTAAAAAAAAAACCCAATAAAAATGTGGTGCTTATCTGTATTATTTATTTTCGTTGTTCAGTTTTGCACTTTTTCCACGAGTCCGTGGATTTATCACACCCGCCCTACCTCTTTTCCGTTATGTCATGCATATTAAATAATGAAATTGTAATGTATTCCAGCCCTGGTTGCCTTAATGTCCAGGCATTTCCAAGTTTATTTTGTTTCATGGGCGTTACTGTCATAAGTGACGCTTGGTGTTTGATCGTTCCATTTTGGCAGCAGATTTTCCACACATGCACAGAACCGCAGCCTAACTAAAAACTTCATACTTCCATCTTTCCATTACAACAATAAGAAAATTCCTGTTATATTCCGTTTCTTGTCTTTATTTCTCTAGCATCTACTATCCCTCTCTCCAGTTTTCTATCCTGTCAATTCTTTCAGTCCTTCGCACTTTTTCTTCGACCAGAAATAAAATTAATGAGCCTTTCCCAGCCTGACTCGTCCCACAAAGTTGTCCAGTAGAGTACTTTTTTCTGGTATCGATTAGCTTTTCTCAACGCAAGACAGTCTGCATGTTTTTTTTTATATGCTCTCTGTTACTCCTGATTCCACTGATTTAATAATGAGCCACAGTATTAAGTTAATGACAAATGGCGGTGGCTGCGCGCCAAATTGCGAAACCTGCTCTCCAATACAACCGCTGGACTTGCATTAAACGGATCAATGAGAGGAATCGTTTCTTTGGCGGGCGGCGGTTTGAGTGATATCTGTGATCTGATTGGTCGGCAGACGTCACATTGTTGGCGTTTGGGCAATGTTTAGATTCCAAGATAGGTTCGATCTTGGACTTATTCTCCTTTCTCTCTCTCTTTATCCCCCCCCCCCCCCCCATTCCCGTCTACCGCCCGAATGATGTGCTTTAAGGAACGTCATTTATATGTTATAAAAGCAGATATTTAAAGTGGGGCTTTGGCATGATTGTTGCTAGGTAGATGTTCTACAAACTGTAAATTTAATATACCCTTAGTCTGTCAGGAGAAGACATCATCATGTGTCATGCTTAATGGCGTTAATGATTACAGGAGAGGCAGGTCACACAGTGCAGGACTGTTGTTGTTAAATTAGGGCTGCTGAGCTGGTCACTCTTTTGCAGCCAATTCCAAGTTGATTTCCTTGGTATTACCTACAGTTTAGATCTAGGGATCTCCTGCTGCCATTCTGCCATTCTGCAACTTGTTGAGTTGGAATAATGAGTTCCAATTTCTGTCCGGACATTCCATCCTGCTATAGCACGGACATTCCATCCTGCTATAGCACGGACATTCCATCCTGCTATAGCACGGACATTCCATCCTGCTATAGCACGGATTTAAAGAATCCTCACATCTGGTTTTAAGCTAGCCGGGAGAATAAGCTAGGAGCAGCATAGTGTGCATTCACCGCAAACCATGAGGGCTTTCTTAAAATGCAGAGCTAAAATACTGTGTTCTGGTTCTGGGTTGCCCCAAGGAATCGTCACGTCCTGCACAGGTCCACTTCCCAGCTCCCATCGCCTGTCCCCTATCCATTGTGGGATCCTCATGCATGCAGTAAACCTGGTAGTAGCCGAAGTTAAGTCTGGAGCTCAAGTTATTGCCCCTAGCTTAGTGGGCAATGCTGAGTTCTCAACATGTTAACTCTTAGTGGGATTCATGGTGTTACTCTGATGTGACTTATTGATCCCTCAGCGTTAGCCAGACAACTCGAGAACTCGGAGGTTACTTGTTTCCAGGATGCACTGCGTGCCAAGGCTTCATTGTCCTGGTAGGTGCATGGCACTAACCTTGGAAATCACGCACGTGCAGCGTACATCCTTTGCATCTCGTCGTGCTGGAGAATTTTTCTGAGAAGAGCCATTAATGCTACCTGGAGACAGAATGAGAAATGAATACGTCAGAGAGATTGTAAGAACTACATCCTGCGCTGAATAAATAGAGAAACAGAAAATAAAGTGCTTTGACTATCTTACCAGATTGCAGTTTAGAAGGGTAATGACACTTCTATTACAAAGGGAGTCTTCACAAGATATTCAGATAAGCGAAAACAATGCTGCTTTGGCTGAGCACGTTAATTCTAGAATCTGCCGACAACTTTTGTGAAGGAATTAAGCACTTATTAATTTCAGCTCGTTCAAGCCCCCACCCCTGATTTACTCAGTGGAATTCTTATTATTCTGGTATAGCTCTGTTTAGAGTGTGTGTAGTAAATTGACTGAGACAAACATGCAGTAACTTTAAAATGATTAAATCGAAGTTAAATTTGTAACATTACAAATAACAAAATTTAATAATCACTTTAGGTTTTAACAGTTTGAAAATAAATTGAATAGTTTAGAAGAAAAGTTTCATCATTGATTTATAGTAGAGATGATGGGAAAAAGTTCACTTTGGCAGCGTATATTTTTCACTTAGCTGCCAATAGTAGTTTCTGCTCCCGCTGATGGGTTCTGTGTACACTGCTCTCGCTCGTCGCTGGTCAAGGTTAAAGGCGCCGCACGTTCCTAGAACGTCAAGGAGTAACGGCCAAGCTGGTCCTGCGTCTGTCTATAAGACCCTCTTATGATGGCGTCTCGCACAACGTCAGTCCACTTCTACCTTCACTTGGTTCCAGAGATAGTACTTTCTGCTGGTACCACCAATAACTATGATAAAGAATAGAAACGAAACGCTCTTCTGAGTATTGCGTTTCCCGACACATACTTATGTGCCCCCCTCTTCTATTCTACCATCCCATTTATCTCAGAATTTACCCTCGATGAGAATTAAATTTAATCCCTCGGGATAAAACTTTCTTTACATTTAAATTGAATAGCTTTAGCTTTACATTACATTTAAATGAAAAGGTTAATAATACAGATAGAGTCTGTTTACATTTACATCTCCACTGATTGAAAAGTGTTCACAATATAAATTGAATATGTTTTCATTTATGTTTACACTGATTGAAAAGTTTGAAACTTTCATTAATTTTAAAATGAATATTTTCACATAGACATTTACACTGGTTTAAAGCTTGAAAACTTACATTAATTTTAAAGTGAATATGTTTATATGGACATTTACACTGCTTGAAATTGTAAGTATTATACTTAAAATGTACATCATTTCTTTCATCTTTCCCTCCCTGCTCCGTATGGAACTTGGGACTACTTTCTGCTTTTAGTTCTCTTTAAGAAACTAGCAATAAAGCAATCACCAGCCCGTGCAGTGGTGGTTCATGAATCATCATTCTATACGCTGAGGTTGCCAGCCTCAAATGACTTGGACATCCACTAGCGATTTTCACATATTAAAATTCACATGGCAATATACATATATATGTTAGTTCACATGTTAGTAATGAAAATATAGAATGTAAAATGACAACTTACGCCAATCCTGGCTCACAGACTTTTTGCTCAGATGAATAAAAGAGACTTGAATCGGCCTCTTACACGCGTCTGGGGTGTCGTTAATTTAATAAGTTCCCTCTCTGACTTCGTGTGTGGTCCTTCAGTTTCCTCAGTCCCGGTTTCCTTATTTAATATGAAAGAGATTTCCTGGGCTATGAAAGTCCGTCCAAAATTCTCCAATAAAAGGTGTCCGGTATGTTAAGAAGGAATTCTGAATTCTAATTCTTCACTCTAGCAAGGTCTGGTATCTTGGCAAGCGATCTTCACAGTGGAATAACACTGAAACGTGTCAGGTTATATTCCCGGTCTCCCACGCATCTGTTTGTTATGGAGTTAAATAAACGCTCCAATCATTTTCAAACAGGCGGGTTAGGGTGTGGTACTTTCAAAATATTCCACGTGAAATAAGGTGCGTAAAGCAAAAGGTCACGTATTACCATATATGGCAATAAGACATACGATGCCTTGCGTACAGACTCGCGAACATGTCGTTAACCTCATATGACAACGTGTGTCAAAAGTAACAATTCATTACTTTATCAGAAAGTAATCTCTTATCTGTGTCTGTCCATCAGTTGTCTCCCCGTATTCCAAGCTTTGGTGATGCGCGCACCCGTCTTATCGGTGATTAGGCAGATAGCGCTGGGCGATGTACGTGTTAATCCGTAGCGGCCAAGCTTGGTACAAGGGAATTTTACCAACCTGCCTCTCGTAATATTATCTCTACCTCTCCTTGCAAATGTGAGGTGTTTATCATCCACAAGGAGTGTCAGATAACAGACAAGATACAATATGCAAAATATCATTAATTCAAACAAGATGTGCACTAATGCCACGCAATTTCCATCTCTCGTTCGACATGTAAACATTGTGACACAACGTTTATATTACTCTAATTAAAATCATTTAAGAAGGCAATTAACGCAGTCATCCGCAAAAGCAGGAAAGTTTTTCTTAAATCAGCAAAAAGCCAACCCTTACTGGAGTGCACTCATCTTTCCGTTATCAAACTTTTCTATCATTCCCTTATTAGAGAATTGTCTTATCGCTGAGTTACGTTAATCCATCTTTTCCCACCAAAGTTTCAATCTTTTTCGTGGCGCATGTTTTTTGGGTGGGAACTAATTTGTGAGCCTATTGGAACAACGCAAGTTTGTTCCCAATGTTAATAAAAGCGGATGTTATATTTTTGACGCAGTTTCTTTAATTTTTCCCATTGGTAATTCGGGTGAGAATCAATAAAGAATAGAATTCGTTACGTTGGCAGTAACTCTGCTGATTTAATCGCCCAAGTTGGCACTCTCGTAAATAATGATTCGGAGACGGAGTAATAGAAATTTTATTTTGAATTTTTGTGAGTATTTTGTTTAAAATACGTACTAATGCAAAAAAAATTTTTTTAGTGCCCGTACATTGACAAAACATGCTGTGATAAAGCAGATGTTAATTAATTAGTCAAATTTCATGTGCTGGAATTATTGGGTCGATCTCTTCTCCTCCCCGGCAGTAGTCAGTTACATCTGTTCTGAGTACTGATTACGGGAAATTGTCAGTGGTCGGCACTTTTTTTTCTCTGCTGTCAAGCAGATATTTGATATTTTCAAATCATCGTACACTCCCTTTAGTAATAAGTCATCATGTTTGTTTGCCCGCTTGACCTAGTTAAGAGAGAAGCGGATGATGCAACATTAATCCACAATCCTGTGATAAATATTCTCGTATACCAGACCGCCTGTTTCACACAAATAATCGCCCAGCGAATTAGTTTAATCGCTGATAAGGCGAGTGTGACTTTCTCGTCCAGACGGTAATACGACGAATTGTGTTTACCTGGGAGTGCCAGGCGATAAACTATCGACCTGCAGGCAAGCATTCGGCAGACTCTACATGGCATAATCGCTTCCTTTACGAGTCATTACGAAGATATTACTTGAGATAAAAGTAAGAAGTTATTTGTAATCACTGATGATAATATTACGGAAATCTCACTTCCATATTTGGAAGACATGACCTTTGCATTAACGCACAGAAATCTCCTAGTGGAAATATTTTGAATTACCCCACCAAAACACTCAGGTTTTGAAACGATTGGAGGGCATTCAAAGCATAGGAAGAAGAAAATTCCTGATTGCACCCTACCTAAATCGTAACAAAGTACTGCGAGGGAGCGAAGTGTAATATAACCTGACACTTTGGTCAATTTAGAATACTGTAAAAAATCACCTCGCGCCAAGAAGACAACCAGGCCTTGCCAGAGTTAAGAATAGCAGCAGATTTCATTTACCACACCGGACCTTGTATGAGCATCTTGAGGACTTGGAGCCCAGGAAAACTTTACCATTTTAACACGGAAACCGGAATCTGAGGAGACTGTAACACAAAGTGGGAACATATTGCTAAAATAACAACACCCCAGACCACGTGTAAGAGGCATCGTCAAGCTGCCTTAAACTATTTCTCTGAGCCAGCAGTCTGTGAGCCTGAAGATTGGCTTGATGGTACCAACTGAGGGTACTATCTCTGGAACAAGTGAGGGTATAAGTGGCCTGAAGTCGACGCTAGACACCATCGTCAGACGGGTCTTAGATACGCGGGACCAGCTTGGTAGTTACTCCATGACACTTCTTGGAACGTGCTACAACTTTCAAACTTGACAAGTGACGAGTGTGAATCAGTCATCCATCTACAAAGACCCAAACATCAGCTGGAGCAGAAACTCATTGGCAGCTAAGTAAAACTTAAAAGCTGTTAAGTGAAGTATCCAATTTTTTACGCCATAACATCACCCAGTGATGAAATTTTTTTTTTCTATAAGGAATTATTCATTTTTATGCCTGTTAAAACATAATTGTTTATTACATTTGTTACTTGTATTTTTTGTTCGTTTTTAACGTACGCTCGCTATTACTCCAGGCGAAATCTCAGGTTAGTATGTCTAACCTGAGACTGATTTTACGTGAATATCCTATTTTCCCTGTACGCTGACAGGTGTCCTCTCGCCATTCAGGCAGATACTCGCCGTCTTCGGATAGTATCCATTAGAGCTGGGTCGGCTCAGGAGCCGTTCAGGTTATTCATGTCCCTGATCGACGACACTCCTTCAAATGGACTCGCCAGGGCTCGAATTAATCCAGTCCAAATCCCGGTCGACGACACTGCTTCAAATATCCTCGCCCGGGCTTGAACCTGGATCACCACGATCGCTAGCGCAGTGTGGTAACCATTACACCAGCGCGGCTCCCATTACTTGTATAAAGACAAATCTAAAGTTGATTTAATCTTTTGAATGTACTACATCCGTATTTCTTAGACCATTTCTTAAATACACTTAAACAGAGCCATTTAACAATAAGAAGAAATTCGCTGAATTTGGGGCTTGAACGAGCTAACGAATTATAAGAAAACCCTATCCTTCACATAAGTTAACGGCAGAAACTAGAATTAACATTTGTTCAGCCTCATGCATCACTGTTCTTGCTTTTCTGAATATCTTGTGAAATTACCTTGAGGTAGAAGCATCATTATCCTTCTACCTACAACTCTGCCTAGAGTAATCTTGTGCGAAGGTAGACAACGTTGAAGACCCACATTAGTTGCTCTTGAGTTTTGGCCACTGTTGGACCACGACTGCAAAGCTAAGGGGAGACAACCCGTGACATTTCAGGCCACTGACTTGTTCTTCACTTCTCCTCGTGTCATTTTAGATGCGTCACTCCTTAGCTACATAACAGGTGCATCCAGATAAATGACTATAGGAGAACTACTGTCGTCATGAGAGCATGCAGCATAAAAAAAGGCATACATAATTATTTCCCGCCATGTTTTGGCGGATGGCTTTATTGTCTCTTTTTATTTCTTTTACCTAATATACTGTATGGAGGCGCTGATGATCTAGTTTTCATTACAATATACTTATTCTTAATATTATATTCTTAATAACTTATATTCTTAATTTTATGATCAGGTACTGTTAATGTATGCTGTTATACTTCCTTGTAATGTTGCACTGCCCTTACATTAATACTTTCAGTACGCTGGAGAATATTTGAGTAACAGTAATAAAAGATGAGCAAGAGGAAGGAAGAATGTAAGAGGGGACTGTGCCCGATTTTCAACCCTTCGCAAATTAATTGCTTCCGTATATGTCTATCTAGCTATCTACCTAGTCTGATTCTGGTCTTGAGTTTGGGACGCAAAGACAACGAGGAAAGTAACTGTTTACCCCACCTCATCTTGATGAACCTAAAAAAAGTCCCTGAGTCATTCAGTTGCACACCGTTTGAAAATTTCACGAGTTCTTATAACACTTCTGAATATGTCTCAAATCACTAATTTACTGTACGAAGAATTCGATTTTTATGTCTTGTTGTTGTTGTTGTTTGTTTGTTTTTTTTTATGTTTATTTTTATTTACTTTATTTTTAAATTCATTATTATTATTATTATTTTTTATTTTATTTTATTTTTAAATTTTATTTTAAAAACGTACTTTAATTATGATGATTATTGCAAATGTAATATTACTTTCATAATGGTAAATGCCTTAATTATGCTTAAAGTAATGTGAGGATGAAAGGATATAGTTAGTATACATGACGAGAGAGAGGAAGGGCAGAATGTCAGACGGGCCTGCGTGCCCAATTCTTAACCCTTTGAAAATAAAGTTCGTTCGTTCGTTCATTCTCCCATTACTGTTCCACTTTCTAATACCTCTGATTTCCTATGTCATATTTTCAGTATATTTATGTTGAGATAACTTTTAATGTATTTGGTATTTCATTATCATTTCCTCCCGTATTATATCTTATTTTATAGTTCTTAACAGTGGCGGCTGGTTACTTGAATACAGCGGTATCCATCCCCACTAACTTCTTTTCGTGTTCTAATATTGACATGACAATTCTCCGTAGATGCATTACAACCGCTGTGATTCTAAGTGGAACCCTTCCTGAGCTTTGTCACCCCTCCTCTACTGTTCTTGCTATGTATATTATTGTCATCTTAAAGCTCTTTACGTCATGTTCGCTCACGCATATAGAAATACGTGTCACCAGAAAATTATTTATGGATATCCTCACCAGCCCAAAAACATTGGGGCCGTCACTGGTTCTCAATATTTTTTTTTTCTTGTGTTTTCATTTACGTCGTTTCTATTGACAAATATTTTGTTTTTGTCACATATCAAAGTTTACCAGCATTGAGTTTTCCTTATCCATTTTTTTCGGTTGGTTTTTCATTTTGTTGTTATTTACTTAAGTTCAAAGTTTCTCTTGGTGTGATGTCACTCATGTTATTTCGTCTACACACCATTATGTAGCTCTGAGACAGGCTTAAAGGGAGGCCCCTTGTAGCAATGGTGTTTCCACTGGTAAACTGTTATTCATAAAATTACGGTATTGCAAGTGATCAGTGTAACCTGTCCTTCAAAAATGTACTCTTTTACGTATCATCAGTTACAGATTTGTTAATCAAAGTAAGCCAATGCTTTTCAACTAGGGTTCCGCAGACCAACGTCAGGGGTTACTTTTCTGAAGAAATTGTGGTGCAAAAAATGAAATTTTGAATTCATGCGAAAAATGCCTAATGCTTTTCGAAATATCGAAGAAACTTTTCTGTCCGCTTAATGAAAATAAGTACTGTATGTCCTACTAGGATAAACGACAAAGATGTCGCGAGTTGTTTCCCCTGCTCTGCAGTAGTGGTCTAATAATGACCACACCCAAGGGATGTGTGTGTTTTCAAAGGTATCAATCTTCACTTAAGATTACTCTTGGCAGCGATATAAATAGAAGAATCTTGCTTCTGTTCCAGTGAGTCTCACGGGAATTTATAGAAAAGCAAGTATAACAACTGAGTCATCTAAGCTGCAATAAACTTATTATTTTCCGCTTCTTCTGTGAGAAAAGATTTTGATTCGTATTTTCTGAGCCCTCAGCTGAGGTTGATTCAGTAAAATATTACTTTAGTAGCTCTGTGTAGGTATGTATTTAAAAACATGAGTAATGGTGTTGAGACACAAAATTCACTCAATAGTGATTAACTCAGCTCTAGATTTAGATTTACAGTTTAATAATGTGTCGGGGTCGGAGTGGCTAAGAGGTATGGTGTCCACCTCGAATTCTAACGGTACCGTGTTCGATTCCCTGTTCAGGAAGTATAATGTATGGAATTGTATTTTCAAAACCAGTGATCCTAGTGATGTCATGCTCTCCCCTGGTCTCCTGGGTAGTGAGATCGGATGCCTAGCTTTCTCGGATAAAGGCGAAAAAAATAGAAGGTCCCGTGTGCAAGTTGCACACATTAAAAATCCATGGCAGTTGGAAATTGTAAAGCGTAGGCCTATCAGGCTGCTGCCTTGGCAAAATTTAAAAATTAGAGACCTACCCACCCCAAAAATGTTTATAAAAATGTGTGATTCCTATATACACACATTGGGATTCTCGCCGGTGCTACGGAGTTCGTGCATTGTGCTGAGATCCTCCTTGTATGATCTAAGGGAGGAGATCGGAGCACTGATGGAGTTGTCCGTGTGCAATGAAGATAATCCATAAAGCAAAACAAAACCAATAATGAGTTATTTGTTTAACAAGGTTAAAATAAATAGAACTGCTTTAATAAGGAAAACAAACAGTCAATTTGTATCATCATTTGACCTGGAAGTTTATAAAAATGAGAGTGTCCTTTAAACAGCGCCAGTACCGAGTACTTATCTGACTGTGTTGGGGTCAGTTTCAGTCTGGTTCCGTCACTGCTGGATCCCCTTAAAATTTTGGACTGTTCCTTCTTTTCATGAGTCGAATTTTTTGGCAGCAGTACGCCGCTTGCAGCTAGATAGGGGTAACTGCTCATGTTGCCTAGTCATGTGTCTTCAAGGCTCGTCTAATGTAGGTGTCTAACGTCGGCTGCTGGCAACTTGCACGAACAACTGAGAGGAAATAAATGCCTCTTTCAAATATCGTGTATCCTGGTATAAACATCAGGCGACCTCCGCTTCCATTCACCATTTCATCTTCCTCATAACTTTGCCCGATAACCCTGATCATTAAATATGAACCCATTGAGTCAGATGAACTGTTTCAAGAGAGCGGAAGGCAACAAATATATTTTATACGTATATAAATGTACATATTCTTCTTCCGTCCTTAGCCACCGACCGTCAAAGCAGTCAGTGGCCATTACGCCTAGTGGCGTCTTAGGGCAACAGCAGATAGGTTTTCTTTGCCATTGTTTCCCATCACGCCTAGTGGCGTCTTTAGGGCAATGGCAAATCAACCCATTCGCTGTTGTTTCCGTAATCGAAGTGACTGGCAAACGGGTGATCAGCCCGTTGTGTAAATGTACATATTAAACTTATTAAAATGTTGGTATAATAAATATATACACCATGATGTTATCATCATCCACTCCCTGCTCCCTATGGAGCCTATGGCTACCTGCTATTTGTTCCTTGTGAGGAAACCCGCACGAAGCAGTCACCAGCTCCTGCCGTGGTGGTTATGTGGCCGTTCTTTTATATGATTAGGCTGCCAGCTTCATGTGCAACTATACATCCACACATGTCAAATGTGAATATAAAATAATCAAATATATATTGCAACTTATCCCAATAGATTGGGCTAAGAATTATATCCTGACTTGATGCACAGAAAACGATTGTAATATGTTGGGCAACTGTTTAAGATGCCGTCGTTCTTCAGATGAATACGGTGTTTAGTGGGTACACTTGAAGAAGGATCCTAAGACTTGGGGTGCTATGTGTTAACTATGGAGTTACTCCTTTCTAATGTTAGAATGCACCTCCAGTTCTATGGCCTGTCCTTTACTGGAATCATAAATATTACTCGGCTGTCTATGATTTCTCCTTGACTAAGATGGAACGCACTAAGGAAGTCTTAAAATGCTTTAGATTCTATAATAATTTTTTTGTTACCATACACATGACTTCCCGTGAGGTTCTGACTGGAAGCGATACAATCATAATTAAGCTTAGTTTAATATTCTAATATCAAATCAACCCCCAAGGTAAGGAGTCTAATTTTGGTAGCGGTTTCGCCATGCTCCTCAATCTGAACATATTTTTTCTGTTGCATGATTCTTTTGGCTGCCACTTCTGTTGATGTATGTGTGGGGGTTGTATGAAAGAGATAGTGCTACTGTCTGGCACAGCTGACAAGGTTGACGTCAGCAATGTCGGGTTTACTGTTAGTGGCCGACAGGTGTGTAAATATAATGGGCGAAAGTCGTGAGTTCTTTAAATTCGTATGTCTCTGATGTCACCCACACAACAGTAACGTTAGGTCAAGAAATAGACCAACGGATAATGCGAATTAAGTTTTCAACTATTACACAGTTTATTAATACGAAAGCAACATCGACATCATGGACAGCAAATCACAAGTTAGAACAGCAGGTATAATCCATGGCAAATAGGTTGCAGAAAACAGCAACTCATCATAAATTGTGAAAGTACATATAATCCATCAGAAATTGGTTGCATTAACAGCAATTCATTATAAATGGTAATAGCCGGTATAATCCATGGCATTAATAATATATTGAATCTCTTTTTTTAAAACAAAACACTTTGGACACACTAGCGAGACCATAAAAACCGTCTCGAAGCTCTGCCAGATACCTAATGACCGAGATTATTGTTTCTCAATACAACTCAGTACATCTTCACTCAAGCGCGAACTAACAGCTTGAGATGTGAGCTCAGCTCACCCGTATCTCTCCCCCAACTACTCAGAACATTTGAGCACTTTCTTTATGTTAAAAAAAAAACACATACTTAGTTGAACTATTTTCAAGCACCCAAATAAAAAATCATCTCATAACTTTAAACGTGCTTACTAGCGTGTCTATAAAAAATCAGACCCCTACATAAAAATCCCAAACACTTAACTCCCACTCAAAAACATGACTTAACACTGACTATATAAGGCATTGCCCTTCAATTATTACTTGTTTACCACTATCATAAAAACACGTGACCTGTTCTAGATTATTACAACTGATAATCCCTTCCAAGATTGCTCTTTCCGATAGTTGTTTATTACAATTTGCCGGAAGCGGTTATATAATTTCCTCGTGTTCCAGCACTCAAGATTAATAAATAACGACATCTTAAGGATGGTATGTGTTTTTCACGGCATACCCTACGTTAACTCTCACAGGACAAATCTGAATTACCAGTATCAGACACATTTACCGACAGGCTGGATGTCGTTACGTAATAGGACAGGCGATAGCCCGCTTAGTACGTCCACGCCTAGTGTTTAAAATAAACAATCTTTGCAGCGAACAATCTGAAATCAATGTGTCATTGTCCACCCGCATAAGCGTTGATTACGGTGACTAGGTCGGGATTGTTACTACGAAGCGTCAGATAATTATCGGTCGATATCTATGTACAGAAGTAAAGAAGTGGCTAGATGAAGTGAAATGAGGATGCTCAAATGAAAAATGACTGAGGGGAGTGGAGACAGAAAATTGGACGACAGGATAGGATGTTCATTACATCGCGAAAGAAATAGTCAATGTTACGGTCTCAAGACCTTCTTCGTGAATAAACGAACTTTAAAAGGTTGAGAAAAAAAGTGAAAACGAATCTAAATGCATAACTTTTATTAATTATATATATTTTTTAAATTTTTATAAGTGATACAAGCCGTATATGACAATCTCAGTGGTCACTCTGGCGGAAATGTTTCAGCGAAAATAACACGTCTTACCTTCTACCTATGGAAAAAGCTAGCATTGTACCATGACAACTAAATTGAACACCCGTTAAAGGAACACGCATGCCTTGCAACTGTTCATGGTGCATTCACCATTGACCATAAGTCATGATAATTTTGACTATAAAGATCGAATGAAATTGAAATGGAATGGAAAAGTATAATATGCCCACACGAGAATTAGCGTTGTCATCAGGGCATGTAGCAAAAAGAGAACACTGGAATTCATTCCCGTCATATTTTGGCGGGTTACTTGCTGGTACGTTCAGAAAGAAACAAACCCTAGTGTTGACAACTGCGAACGATCATTGAAGAATTCGGGTTTTCCCGATACAGGGTTCTTTCAATTATTGTTGTGCAGGATTTGGATTTAAAAAAAAAATTAGGTGCGTTGTGAAGGATGACGTCAGAGTGGAAGGTGTGACTGAGAGTGAGAGAGAGAGAGAGAGAGAGAGAGAGAGAGAGAGAGAGAGAGAGAGAGAGAGAGAGAGAGAGAGAGAGAGAGAGAGAGAGAGAGAGAGAGAGAGAGAGAGAGACGTTGGTCGGGCCGTGGAAGAAAAAAATTAAAATGTGTTAAAAATTCGTACGGTACACGGATTTTGAAGCAAGGTAGCCTATCAGGTAGGTACCAAAAAGGTAATTATTCATGACAGATTGTGATGAAGTAACTTGTTAATTTCAAGCAGCCCGACGGTAGAATTCTGTACGGTATTCAGGATAGGGGTCATGAAAGAAGCTACCAGAACTGTGATGTCAGAGTGCCTGAAACGTTGTGTGAACATTTATTGTTGGAGTTAAGCTGCTTATTAAAATATGATGATCGTTCTAATTTGGTTTATCCACACAACCGTGTTGTGTGAATCCGTACGTCGGCCCATCTTGAGCGAGTCCTATATCACAGGTTAGAGGGTTACACGACACCTAGTTTCACCTTGAAAGTAAACTATATGTTGATTTTATTTTTAAACTTTATTTTCAAGTCTGCTTAAGCTTTATTTTTATTCGATATTTCCTTTGAAATATTTGACGAAAACATTTAAAGATTGTTTAGATATTACAAACATAAATTAACTACTAACTTGTGACCCACAATATATGTATACGAAGCTCCATTCATTTATTGTTTACATAAATTGTACACGAATGGTAAGATAAACGTACTACCGTAGGTGAGTAAAGTGTTAGAGACCTCACAATACTAGGTCTCCGCTTGATGAGATGGGGTGACCAGATCCTTTCCTCGCTGTCTTTGCCTTCCCAAACTCAATTGCAGAATCAGGTACTCATTTACAGCTGGGAAGATAGAAGGTTGACTTGCTACTAAGTTTCAATAACTGAATGGTACCCCTTGATTTAAAAAAAGTGTTCATATGAAGAGGTCCCGCTGTTTATTTAAAAAAAATGTTCTAGTTCCTCTACGGACAAGAAAAATATTTGGGGAAACTGACTCACAGCTGTCAAACTCTATCGCCTCGCTGTCATTCATAAATATAAGAAATCATGTGTTTTCGATTGAAGCTATCAACCACCCGTCTAAGCTATCATAAATCGATCTAAACTGTCATACATCACTTTCTGGGCTCTCCTGTTTGTATTATTGTTTTTGTCCATTACTACCGCGTTGAGCGCAATGCTATGCAGCTGTCGCGAGGATGAATCAAGGAGCAGAATGTGAACTTTATTTCCCCGGGGGACGTGTTTAGAGTGAAGCTTTCTCATGCAGCCCTTCTCTCATAAAAATCTACCCACTCTAGAAACATTTCATGTCCCGGCTCTGTCATCGTCGCTGGTACAGAATCATCATCATCACTATCGTCATCATCACCATCATTATCACCATCATCACCATCATCATAACCATCATCATCTCAATCATCATCATCACCGCCATCATCATTATCATCATAATCATCATCAACATCATCATCACCATTATCATCACCACCATCATCATCATCACAATCATCTTCATCTTCACCACCATCATCATCATCACAGTCATCTTCATCTCTGTAGCCGCGTGCGAAACACAGGCGATTTTATTAATGTTTAAGAAGACTAACGATAATTTAGCAGATGACACAGAACGACAATTATTAGCACCAGTTAGGTTTTCATTTTAAATAAAGGTATGCAGCTAGGTAATGTCAGTACAAGCAGATCATTATGATCTGCTATGTGTCAAAGTGATTAATAGATAGGTCGAACTAAGTGAATGAAAAAGTTTGCATCAACAGTGGTTCTCAAAATATATAGGAAAGGTCCCTAACTAAGTTTGATGCTAGTAACTACAATAAATTTAGAAGCATTCATACGCACTTGAAATTATAAAATAACAGTGTCGTAGATTTTTGATAGGGGAATTAAGACTTGGGTTGGTCCCTTCTGAATAGATTAGAATGAGTGATAGCCACAGTGAGAGATGATAGTAGAAATAGATTTCCACGAGTGAGATGGTAGAAATAAATAGAGGCTGTCTCTGAAATCGAGAATCTTTTCTCTCTTTTAGCCTATCTTCTACAACAGATCTAGAGGAGTCAGACAGTCTATTGACTACATATATTAATATATATATATATATATATATATATATATATATATATATATATATATATATCCACTCACGTGCACACACACACAATTGACGACATGTAGACGCACACACGTGGGAAAACTATAACAATGATTATATAGATATTTTGGAACGAGCTGACCCGACACACTGATTAAGTTCAAGGGAATTTTTAATTATCAGAAAATTCCATCACAACACATAAAATTCCATCAAAGCATATACAAATAGTCATAAAGTCAATAAAAATGCTACAAGAATGATAGACCCACAGTATGATCCTTTCCCTCGATGTTTAGCCCACAGTCCTGTTAGAGGAAAAGTGATAGCCCCCAAAGAGTCACGGATACATATGATTTAGTCTAAGTCTTCCCTTTAAAGGTATGAACAGACTTGGATACTCTGCTCTATCCTAAGAAAAAGTAGTTGTTAGTAACAAAACTTGCATAAAGAAATTTAAGACAGCGAGAAAAATGGGTGCCAAAATACCACAATAAAGGAATCGCTCAGTCCGGCATTCACTCGATTCAGTCATCAGGGATCCCTGTCATACATTCTTACCTACAATCGTGCTGTTGTTCGCCGTCTGGCGCAAACTTTATGACACTTCTCTACAGTGAATCTGTATTCTTTGGATAAAAAGAATCCCAGCTCTGCAGATACAGGTTTCTTCCACTGCTCCGGGGAGCATTCACTTCATCAGTTTATTTTAAGATTACTGTTAAGGTCACTTGAATCAGTTTGGGTAAGAAAGTTTAAACGGGCTCACAGGGTCAGAATCACGAGGTTTCCACTACTTAGGAAAAATGGCAGGTTTGTAACTTCGATCAAAGGTAAAGTTCTGGGTCACACCACAAGGTTTCAAAATCGTCGGAATGTTAATTTCTTGTAATATGTTACTCGCCCAAGGACTGACATGTACTTGATGTTTTTATCAGGAAGAATTTAATCTGGCTCGGTAGGCGCAGTTATTTCATTAAAATCTTAAAGTTCTTGTAAAGGTTAACACCAAGTCTTTAAGGAAAATGTTTTAGTTCTTCACAGATATTACTCGTGTACTCAACGCTGGCAAATTTGGGTCACCCCCCAGTTTTCACTGTATAAAGAAAAACAGCATATAAATACTATACATACTATGTACTCCGGTTATAACTTACATTATCAACTGCAAGCGGAGAGCTTGACTTATCGTTTAAAACATCCCGTGAAATAAGTTATATTCATAAAATCAATCATCATGAATTAGAAATACATACGTATTTCGTCAATACTCAGTGATGAATCTATGCAGTTATAAGTTAGTTTAAATATTCTCGACTGGTCAGTTAAATTGAATTATTTTATATCTGCATGAGTTTTAAGCTAGAAGTTATAATTTATTCTGCTTTCCACTGAAACACGTCAGCTAGAGAATATAACAGACTTATAAATCAATCCTACTGCACAAAAGAAACTAATGAAATAAATCGGCGATTTACCCTTAATCACTCACAAATAATACTAGATATCTAATATTTACCTCCACACAGAACTACAGATTAAATACCACGAAAATAGAATCCTTCAATATAATGGTAGTCTAGAACTCGGCAAAATGTTGCCAAGAAACTCAGAACTTTTTCAATATACAAGATATTTCCTAGCCCGAGTGATCTGTCTACTGCGAATCTTGAGTATGAATGACCATTCTCAAACTCTCTCGGGTAGATATATCTTAAACAGACAAAGGATGCACGCTCTATTACAAAATCCGAAATCATCTCCCCTTTCCCGTCTTTAACACTGCACATACCCAGACACCAGCCATAGCTGCCAGCCGCGTCTTAACACCTTCTCCCGACGTACGGCTATTCCTGAACCATGCAGATGACAGTTTCCACACCTTAGGCTGAGCAATTGGCCGGAGAAACACTGTGACAGGGGAAACTGTAGACAGATGTCTGCTCTCTATGTCTGACCAGCACGTATATTCACGGTTATTCGTCTCGTGCCATGGGAAAAATGAGACGAATGTCTGCCATTCGGTTTCTCGAGAACAACTTTCTAACATCATTCGCTCACATCCCGCGACTGACATCTTACGTAATGCACTGCGTTACTAGTATGAGAAAGAAACGGCAAAGTCAGAATGGGAAAATATATTTTGTCGCAAACGAACGAATGTGAGGAACAGGAAAAGGATAAAAGAGCGATAATACAGTAGAGGACACGGGTAGAAAAGAAAGAATATAGAAAATTTATTGATCATAAATGTCTATTCGACAAACAGTCAGCAAGATTTGAATAAAATAGGATGTCTATCAACAGACAGAGCAGCGCGTTAGAACCGTTAACAAAATGTAAAATTATAAAAACTAAGATCACGTTGATCAAAGGGGCAGCAGAGAAAAAGATCATTAAGAGAGATCATGAATCAGACAGAAGGCAGCATGTAGAGATCAGATAGAGACAGCAGCGCCAGTAGCAAGTAGAGCAACATGTTAGAAACCAATCTTCAAAATTTTAGAGAAAGAAACAGAAAGAAGAAAAACATCTCTCCAACACACTTAGACAGCAAATCTTCAACATCAAGCACTGCGTCTTCGTTACAAGTTTTCCTAACAAAGGAGAGGTAACAAGTATCGATATATATTATTAGTTGTGCCTGCACAAACATAATGCTGAAAAACATTAAAAAATCTAGTGAAAGACTTATGTTCGTATAGTCACAGTTTAGCTGATAACATAGACCTTCACGTCTCAAGAAAGAAAACATTACAGCTCTACCTGAAAGAGAAAGTTTGTCAGCTTATCAAATCTTAAAGAGATTTTATAAATTTTTGATGCAGAAGATATCGAATAGACGAGAGCCACTGTAGCTACATTTTTCCGCAGCTGATGCAGCATTAAAGTTTTTCTTCGCAAGTAACTTGGTGTAGACGTCGAATAACTTGGTGTAGACGTCGAATAACTTGGTGTAGACGTCGAATAAGAAAGAACGACAAGACTGACTAACATCTTAGGAGAATTAATCCAGCTACTTGTATGTATTACGCTGTTGTGAAATTGCAAACATTGTGAAAAATAAACACTGGAGAAATCTTTCAAGAAATTTTAAGTCAAATAAATATATGAACGACACGTGGACTTTGTAAAAACATTATATGTATTTCTGTCGTGACGTCAAAGAAATACATGTCGTCAAGTTTCATTATTTGTAAACAGTGTTGGTGAAGGTTTTTGTTGTGAAGATCTTCTACATTGACCAAATTTGTCATGAGAAGGCTGCTCAGAAAAGAACCTGGAAAATAAGGTTTCCCATTGCCTCAAAATACCTGTGGCCATAACCATCTCAGGTGTTAACCTAACACAATCTGTTCTACCACAATACTATACGATCTCATCAGAAAAACACATAACAAGATAGACTACAACATTAGAACGTGTTGCTGAAAGAATAAAGTCGTTAACAACGACTAATACCTGACAAACTAACAAACACACCTGATGAACTAAAATCTTCCATTCTACAAACACAACCAGACAGTTAAAACAACAGACTACACGGCCACATCTCCACCACCATCATTATCATCATCACCATCATCACTATCATCATCATCACAGTGATCATCTCCACCACCATCATCATCCTCCCCATCATCATTATCATCATCACCACCATAATCATCAGCAGCAGCATAATCCCCATCATCATCGTCACCATCATTATCATCATCATAATCATCATCATCATCTCCATCGCTATCATCATTATCATCATCATCGTCACCATCATCATTGTCACCATCACCATTTTCACCATCATCATCTCCACCACCATCATCATTGTCACCATCATCATCATCATCTCCACCACCATCACCATTTTCACCATCATCATCATCTCCACCACCATCACCATTGTCACCATCATCATCATCATCATCTCCACCACCATCACCATTTTTACCATCATCATCATCTCCACCACCATCGCCATTTTTACCATCATCATCATCTCCACCACTATCACCATTGTCACCATCATCATCATCATCATCTCCACCACCATCATCATTCTCCTTTTCAATCATATCAAACATGGAGCCACCTTCAACTGGTTCCCATACAGCAAGCACTAAATTCACTTATATGGTCTTGTAGTGGTAGTTGCAATGCTTTATGTGATGAGGCTGCTAACCCCACGCACTAACTCATATTGGTCGCCTCTTACGACATGCTTGAGGGAGCAGTAGTTCTATTATTTCTTTATCTCCTCCTGTCCCCCGGGAACTACCCGGGGGTGCGGTACAGAATCATCATCTTAATTTCCCCCCGCGCTCCTTACAGATCATAGAACCACCACCGTAGTTGGTTCACTTTCAGGAAACCTGCACCGAGCATTCATATGCTCTTGTGGCAGTGAAGGTTTCTGTGGCAGTTATTGTTACATGATGAGGTTGCTAGCTTCATGCACAACCTCATATTATTGCATTATTTCTAACCAGCGGCACTTGAGCTTTTCAGCCCTTTTAGCCCAATGACATGTCATTGCGAGGCTGGGGAGTCAGTGGACTTTCCTTCCAACCCGGTCAGGAGCTTCGCTCCTTCCCATCCACAAAGGGTTTATCTGCAAGAGCCGTTCAGGTTATTCAGTCAAATCCCGGTCGATGACACTTCTACAAACGACAGCGCCCGGGCTTGAACCTTGAAAACCTTGTCGCTAGCGCAACGTTGTAACCATTACACCAGCGCGGCTCCCATTGCATTATTAAGACATGCATGAGGAAGCAGTTGTCTCTCTTTGTCTCATCCGAGACCCGCCGGGAAGTAATCGGGGTGCGGCACAGACTGCTACTACATTGAATCTAAGTGAAAATCAAGCACAATGAACCCGAGTCTGTCCTTCCGTGTTTTCCTGCCTTGATAAATAAATAATACAACATATAAAGGTATGTTTCAGTCACTCGTGAGATATAAAGAAATAGGAAACTAGACAACAGAAAAACAACAGAAGTAATTGGCTCACCGGAGACTCGAACCCAGGAACACCCGAACGACAAAACCGCCTCTCTACGGGAGTTACTATCCTACCTGCCACCTAGGATACTTTATTTATTCGTTTCCTTTCATGAACCGACTTGAGAGATAATCAGTCACTTCACTTCCCCCTCCTCGAATATCTTCCACATTATTCTCCGTGTTTGAGAAGAGACATTTCACCCGTTTCAAAACTCATCAGTCACTCTATAAATATGTTCACAAAATGGAGTACTCAAAAGGACTGAACTAAACGCGTTCTTTCTTCTCCACCTTTCTGGCGCGTGGTTCTGTTCCCCCCCCCCTTTTTTTTCCGCGGTGGCCCCGTACTCGCCCGCCACTTTTCAGCCGGTATCTAATCATTGGGTTGGGTTGTCGTGTTTACAATGCGTAACACCCTCCGGCCTCCATTTTACTAGCATGTTCACATTTTACGATATGATATTATTTATATCTGTATAACATGTCTGAGAACAGGTATTCTCAGCTTGGAGGTACGAGGAGCTTGTTAATTGCGTACGGGCAATATTTGATAAATAACTATTTTATTAGGCTGAAACGTTCCCAATATATATGTATATATCATGTTCAGTCTCCATTTTGTTTATAGCTTTACATTTGCTTGCTGAGAATACGAGTCACAGAGATAAGTTATTATAAATAAAAATATGTGTATGTGGGTATCTCTTTTAAAAGCTGCACCAACAATAAACATGTTGGTTCACACACAAAAAACACTTAAGAATCTCACAAATTTTTGTGATTGTGTTCTGATGATCATTTACTATCTTTATGATGCTGAAAGATGCTGTTCTATGCCGAACAGAGTCTTCTTAATTCAATATTAATTAATTAATGTTCTTATGTGCATTGTAAAAATCTAGTCGTACTACATAGGGGGTACAGGAAGGTTTACTCAACGACGGTACAAGGACCGAAAAAGGGTTGAGAACTACTCTCTTAAAGCGAGGAGAGATAATGTTGGCTGAGATATCTGGAGGTTATATTTAAGTGTGTGGGTGATGTTTCGTGAATGAGTTGTCATTTGATCTCGGGATATCTGAGAAAATAAAAAGAGTAAGATTTTTTTTATTTATTATTGGAAAGAAAATAACAGACAAATGTCAGATGTGAATACTTCTGCAGGTGCTTTGCCTGCTGGCGAAGGCGATCATGTTGCCAGTGCTTTTTTTCAGTTTTCCTTTTGACTTATTTCCAATTCACGATGTTTGACGGTTCAGTATATTCTCCCCTTACCTGCTTTGTATTTTTTCTCGTAGATCTTTCCTGTTGTCAATTATATTCCAACCGTTATCTTTTCATAACATGCCCAAGGAATGTGAAATATTTACCTTCTAGCCCCTGCTCGAGCACAGACTTCCAACGATGATATTCCAAGCCTTCCTATCCTGAGCCACCCGTTAACGTCTTGCCATATGTTCTTTATCCCTTTCTTGGTATGTCTCCAGTTCCTTTCGTCATATTTTTTTTTCACTTTTTTTTTCTTCCTCCCTTCTATGTCTCTTCCCATGTGAATCTAGAACAAGAACTACATTATAAAGCTGTCAACTGGTTTTCTGTGTCCTATCAGATTTCATTGTCTTCTTCTCACATCTGGTTCTGACTGTGTGTGTCCTATCAGATTTCATTGTCTTCTTCTCACATCTGGTTCTGCTGTGTGTGTCCTATCAGATTTCATTGTCTTCTTCTCACATCTGGTTCTGCTGTGTGTGTCCTATCAGATTTCATTGTCTTCTTCTCACACCTGGTTCTGCTGGTAAAGAAAGTAGATGTCTGTCTTTCTAATCTGTGATAAGCTTCCTTTGTGCAGTGGCGTCTGTCAGAAGTTTGTCTTAAGGTAATACAATTAAATCTTTGGTATTCGGGGCTTGAGAGATTTTTGTAAGTGTGTAAGAGGCAGGTAGTCAATATGGTTGTTAGGGATTCGTAAACAGAACAAGAAGAATATAATGACTAAGCTCTCGACAGTGGGGTTAACAAACAGATATGTTATTCAAGCTCTCGACAGTGGGGTTAACAAACAGATATGTTATTCAAGCTCTCGACAGTGGGGTTAACAAACAGATATGTTATTCAAGCTCTCGACAGTGGGGTTAACAAACAGATATGTTATTCAAGCTCTCGACAGTGGGGTTAACAAACAGATATGTTATTCGAGCTCTCGACAGTGGGGTTAACAAACAGATATGTTATTCAAGCTCTCGACAGTGGGGTTAACAAACAGATATGTTATTCAAGCTCTCGACAGTGGGGTTAACAAACAGGTGGGTTATTCAAGCTCTCGACAGTGGGGTTAACAAACAGGTGGGTTATTCAAGCTCTCGACAGTGGGGTTAACAAACAGGTGTGTTATTCAAGCTCTCGACAGTGGGGTTAACAAACAGATATGTTATTCAAGTCTTACTTGACCGTCACATTTACAGAGTGGTTAAAGCGCTTGCATCTCGCGACACAGTTACTGGGTTGAAGGTTCAAAGCCTGGTAGCAACGCGCTCTAGTTTACCCACCTGTAAATTGGTATCTGATTCTGCTCTTAAGTTAGGGAATGCAAAGGCAGCAGGGAAGGAGCTGGTCAACCCCACCTCATAAAGCTGGGCCTAGTATTGTGAAGTCTCTAACACATCACTCTCTACGGTAGTGTCTGCTGTGGGACTTGCATGACCTTTTACTTAAGTCTTACTAGGACAAAGAGCAAATAAAATACCTACGTTACGAACACGTGGCCTTCATCGGGGACAAAGAGACAAAAACAGAGAAAAAAGAAGTGAGAGCTAAGTTTAATACATCAACAAATTTGTATACGGGCTGTACATGGAAAACAAAGCCGCTGACTGATCTCGGTTCAGCAGCTTTGTCATGCTGGAACGTGCAAGTGTATGCAATGTCGGAAGGGGCGACTGAGGTTGGGCATGAAAATAGTAACGGTAAAGGCAGTCCCATAGCAGATACTGCTGTAGGGGAATGAAGTGTTAGAGACTTCACAATACTAGCTCCAACATCGAGAGGTGGAGTGATCAGTTTCTTTCCTCGCTGCCTTTTCCTTCCCTAATTCAAGATCAAAGTCACGTACGCTTTACAACTGGGTACACTGGGTCGATACGATGAATCGAACCCGGTACCTTTCAGACTTCGCACAGACTACAATAGATTGGGATATCATCTATTCAACAAGCTACAGATAGGAACTACTGATGAGTGTAACCGTGGCACCTATAAAATGACTGCTGAACATCTGCTTCAAAAATGCCCAAAAAATGACGAACAGAAAAAGCGCAAATGGCCATGACCAGTGTCACGAAAGGGGTTTGTTGAGTTATTGTAATCTGTCTAAAGTTATCCTGGACCAAAAGATGTATCAGATGATACCAGAATAGTGCCAGATAAGAGACTGGTCTTACAAGAAATACCCCCTTTTCTGAAAAGAATCAGGGTGTATTGACATCAAAGGTAGAATCCAGCTGTATAAACCTCCAGGTGTGATGAGAGTGGATGTCCTGAAAATCTATTTGCTCCCTTTCACGATTCTCCCCTGATATTATGTGTTATTATTATTTTCTATTATGGCTAATTATGCTAGGGGTACTAATTATGGTCTATCTATATATAATATGTATCAACAAAACTTGGAACTCAATTTAACTAATTTTAGCAAGTCTGATGGTACATATTTACAATTTATTTAACCTATACCGTTTCTCTTTTCGGTTAGGTAACTTATAAGGAATCAAATGTATTTACATAATGAAATAAATAAGCATAGAATATCAATTATCCAAATGAATCAATATGATGAATTTCACTTTTTGATTAACCATTATCTAATACGTATATGTTTTGTCACTCCTACTGGACTGTGAAGTAGTAATTATCAAATTTATGTCCATAAGGATTCATCATACACTGTATTTTTATCTTTTTATTGTATATATTAGAGGTAGAGTCTGAATAGGCTGACCAGTGGCTTGGTTTTGCCACTTATCTTCTATGTAGAAATCAATCACTCTCCCGCCATGGACTAACACGTCTGTGAATTGCCAGGCAGTAGACGCTGGGTATCTGGCTCCAATGACTTTAAGAGCACTTGCACCTCAGAGTTCAACAGAGATGGATGATTCATGCACTTCTGGTAGTTTGCAGGATAAAACCCTCAGGCAATACATACAAGCTGTAACAGGCTGTTAATGGGCATCTAGGTCTGCCAGGCAGATGCGGTTGGCAAAGGTACAAAACGTTTACACTTTTACCGCTTTCTTCTGTTCAGCTGTATTTTTTAAATGTTGTGGCCTCAATTTAGCCAAGGGCAAGGTTTTATATACTAGCACATCCGCCGTATCGGATGGCATGGGGCAAAAAGGGTGTTAAAAATCTCAAAATGAGGCCTAATTTTGCCTTCTGTTCAATTAGCAAAATATTTAATATTCATTATCTGTCTTATTTATGGGGCGATTTTTGTCATTTAAAGCTTGAATTATTCTATGAATTATTCTGTATTGATCTATCTAATAATTGGTTAGTTTGCAAAATGCAATTTAATATACGCATGCTTTAACTAGCTAAATTGGGACTAACCTGATGTAACGAAGCCCTTTCCCTTAATATTTCTATCTTACTAAAATACTATTCGAGAAAGTTTTTACACCTACCTCTAGCGTAACATTCCCGTTGTTGAATTATATAATCCTTTCCTGTGATACTTCTTTATTCTTTCCAAAATTAAATGGCATTGTACCATCGGTTACACAAAATGGGCCTCTATGTTCAAGCCTAGTACGTTTTACAATACACACGAAGAATGACGCGTTTTCATTGGTTAGTGTATCAGAGAGTTCTCAACATATGGCGTGCGGTATGGTCAGATTTACTCCTAAGTATACAGAAAACCGTGTTGTGAGACAGACTAAATCACGACAACCAGTACCATTCCTGGAAAAACGCTACAGAGATACCAACATCCTCATGTTGACCACTGCTTTCTTTGAACGTATTCAAGTTGACGTCTGAAAGTGAAGGAAGAAGAACTCGGGCACCTTGCCGCGAGAGACCAACGCTCTAACCACCCCTCTGTTAATCAGACGCGCATGAAAATAGTAGTCTCATACAATTTAAAAAAAAATACTACACATACCACATCTTAAAGAGTGCGTGGAGTGCCGTAACCCCCAGCTTCTTACCGTTGTGGCTGCACGGTACTTAAACATACATTCATTTAAAAACAAACAGCTGGTACTAGTTGGAGTTCTCCCGCGTGAGCAGTGTGGCTCTATTTTTGTTCTTGGTTCAGGTCTGCACGGGTCTTCAGCTTGAAACAACGAAGTAATGGCACTGTATCTTTAAAATCCCGTCTCTCAATTCTTACTCTCATCCCATGATCCTCCCCATTCCCCGACATCTTCCCCTCTCCCCTCCCATCCTCATCTTATTCAGCACGATCCCAGCATCCATCATTTTCACCGCCTACACCTTGCACCCCTCGGCTCACATGAACTCACCTTTCACCTGTCCAGGTGTTCTGTGGATTCCGAGCCAGGTAACAATATACTTGACCCCTGTAGCTGTAGCCCGGTGTCCCCGCGTTTCTTTCAGCACGTGCATGAGAAAACAGGTACGGTTCGGAGGGAGAGTGGGGGAGAACAGGGAGATAAAGACAAAGTTTAAAATTAGTTTTCACGGGTAATGGAAAATTCGGGGGGAGAGGTGTTGTGCCGAAGCATTACTATACGTTAGAGATAGTGATATTTGTGATAAACGATGATAAATACAAAATATGAAATTTGTTTTCACGGATAATGAAAAATTCAGAGGAACAAGATACAAACATTTCAGAACAAAGAATAAGGGAGAAAAACATTTCGTGGCAAGGACGAGTAGTCTTGAGTTAGGGAAAGAAGAGGCAGCGAGGAAGGGAACTAGTCACCCCACCTCTCGATGCTGGACCTAGTATAGTGAAGTCTCTAACACTTCACTCCCCTACGGCAGTATCTGCTAAGGGACTACCTATTTTTAAAGTGGAACTGGGCAAAGTCTCATAGGAACAAATTGTAAGAGAAATACCGGACACACATTTCCGGACACACATTTTATAACAATAATTTGTAAGTAGTGTTACGGACAAAAGCTCTTAACAAGAAAGTTTTCAAAATTATCATGACAACACAGAGTAAAGAAATACTGGACAAAAATTGTATAAATAGATAAAAGGACATGTAAAAAAGATGATTTGGAGGATAAAGATATGATAAAATAATAATAATTAAGACTGCATTGAGACTGCGTGAACTGTTTCAGGATAGTCAATATAGGCAATGTCAGTCTTAGTGTGGAAAAGGACAAGCAAATATCTATCGTTACGACTGTGCGGTCTTCGTTGGTAATACATGTACGAAAACAAGTTAGGACTGATTAAAAGGCATTAAAATAAATAAATAAATAAAAACAAACAAAGGTGACTCATGTTGTCACTTTTGTAAATCCAAGACGAACATGACAAAAAAGATATAGTTAAGAATTTGGCCAAAATTTGATGACACGATGTAGTAACGATATGCGTCGAAATTTGTTGACAGGATGTAGTAACCGAATGAGCCGAAATCTGATGACAAGATATCGTAAAGCAATGTGCCGAAAATTAATGGCAAGATATATAGTAAAGAAATGTGCCGAAATTTGATGACAAGTTTCTGTAAAGAAATGTGCCGAAATGTAATGACATGATACAGTAATTGAACGTGCCACAATTTGATGACAAAATTTGATGGTAAGATGTAATAAAAGAATGTGCCAAAATTTGATGACGAGATATAGTTAAGAAGTTTGCCAAAATTTAATAACATGATTATTAATAAAAGATTTAAAACTAACTAACACATAACTAATTCTCCAGAGCTAAAGGTCTTTTATATTTGGACATGCGCCCTAATATAACCGGCTAGGTTGAACGGGACGCGCCTCGCCAAAACAAGGCAAAATTTTATTTTTAAAAAAAACATAACATGATTAGTATTCGTCAAAATGTTATTACAAGATATAGTAAAGGATTTGGCCGAAATTTGAACACAATTTATCTTAAAGGATTTGGCCGAAATTTGATCACAATTTATTTTAAAGGATTTGGCCGAAATTTGGTGACTAGATATACAAGAGGAATGTGCCAAGATTTGATGACAAGATACAGTAAAGGATTTGGCCGAAATTTGATAACAAGATATGGTAAAGGATCTGGCCGAAATTTGATGACAAGATATAGTAAAGGAATGTGCCAAAATTTGATGACAAGGTGTGGATGGTAAAGGAATGCGCCAAAATTTGATGACAACATATAGTAACTGATTGGGCCGAAATTTCATGACAAGATAAACGAAATTTGTCAAAATTTGATGACAAGATAGAGTAAGTGAAGATGTCAAAATATGCTGATAAATTTGATAAAAAGTACTAAAGGAACGTGCCAAAATCTGATGACTGTAAAACTTAAATGAATCCTGTTTCTTTAATTTGTTCCTTCTTGCTGGCTGTAGAGCATACGATCATCTATCAGCTTGTCTGCTTGCGGCAAAGACATCAACATCAGAATGAATAAGGCAAGAACAGCCTTCTTTAGCCTAAACAACATCTGGAAGTCCTCCCAATACAGCACAAGCACAAAATTAAGATTATATCAGAGTTGTGTGCTTTCTGTGCTTCTCTATGGTGCGGAATGCTGGAGAGTTACAGAGAAGGAAATGTCGAAATTGTCCTCTTTTCACACAACATGCCTAAGAAAAATTCACCGAATCTTTTGGCCAAATACCATCACTAAAAAAGATCTGCTTACTCGTAGCAAGCAAGAGGACATGCACACCATCATAGCTGGCAGACGCTGGAGCTGGGTTGGTCATGTCCTCAGAAGAGACCCCGATGCCATCACAAGAACAGCTATGCTTTGGACCCCTGAAGGAAAACGAAAGAGAGGCCGACCAAAAACAACCTGGCGGAGGACTGTGGAGGCTGAGATGCAAAGAATGAACCAGAGTTGGGGCACTGTACGAAGGATGGCCACTGTGATAAACGAGCGCAAATGCCTTGTTGCTCTATCTTTTCCTACATCTTTCGTATTGTATTTTCTCCGACATTTGCTCTTTCATCTCATATTTGCGATCCACATTTGCTATTTCATTGTTGTGATTACTCGCGACCGGTATCTAAGAGAACCACATTTGTTCTTTCATCGGGGGAAATAAAGTCCTTTGATTGAGTCGCCATGCCCGACATTATCGTTTGAAGCCCACATTGCATCGTGATAAATCTGGTAAAAACACATATGGTCATCCTAATCAACACATCTGGGCATGCGGTAATTTATGTGACACCACATTGGACTTTAGTCGGCCGCGGTTCAGACAAGCGTTGGTTTACCACATTGGACGCCCAGCTTGGCCAGGTGACTTCCAGAAATATATAATACCGCATAATCTACTAGAGTGAAGCAGTCCAGTTTTTTACCTTGTGAGGAAGAGATTAACCCAAAAACGCATAGCCTAATACACGTGTTTATTCAGAGTGGATGATAATTCAGTTCTGTGATTAATTGTGTTCTTAAAGGATTTTGCGAAGGGAAAAGAAGGTTAGTAGATCTTATTATTAATACATTTTCTTATTTTTGTTTATTTTAACCTCACAGCTAAAATGTGCGAAAGATAAAGTTTCAAATAATTCTTGGCATAACTGATTAATAAAATCAGAAGATTTTCCTAGAAGTTGATAGGATGATAGGAGGTAATTAATAGTTCATATTTCACCTTTATCATCATCACAGTCTCCCATGCGCACACACTCTCATGCACAAGATATTTAACATCATTAGAATTGAACTCAGAGAGAGAGAGAGAGATGAATAATGAGCAGTAGTTTAAATGAAAGTCAACCAGTGATGTTAAATGTGAAAACTTACGAAGACTTTTGTGTGTCTTCAGTTCATCAGAAGTCTGAGTCTACACGCAACGTGTCTGACGTCTAACCAGAAATAAGTTATCAAAAACGGACATTTGGTTAGCAGAATTCGCCATAGGACATCTTTCATTCCTCAATTAAAAAGGAATATTGTCTCACCCACAAGTCATAAGGTGGACGCAGCATTTTTCGTCACCATATACTGCTTGCTCACAAGTTCAATACAGAGTTATCACAAGTTCAATACAGAGTCAGCATAAATTCAAATCACTCGAAAGATCATTATTATCTGAAGTCAAGCAAAAGAGCTCAAAAGAGGAATCGCATATTTATACCACGTGCAACACACTCTTAAGCGCATTTTATGAAGCAGACTCGAAAGTATATGAATCACGACTACATACGCAAGATTATGAGTCTACATATCACTAACATTTCGTGAAGATATCCAGTCTGACCAGTACCGTCGGGAGATTAGACAACAGACCTTTTGTTCATATGACAACTATTAACTGTTGATCAACACTACAGAGATATACTCAAACAGTGAAGGAATATACATATATCTCGTCAGCGTTCTCCGTACGACAACAGTATTCATCAGAACGTCCTCAGCTTAGAGATACCCCATTCGACATAACGTATAACAACTTGGGACATTTTATGCATACATGTGAATCCTCATATCTAGGAGAAGCATTTAGAGACACATGGACTGTGTAGAGTACTCACCATTTTGGTAACACGTATCATATCATCATTTCACTTTACACCAGTTCATTCTTAATTAACTATTACTTAATTAACTGTAATTTTATTATCTCATCTGTGTGTTTTGTGTGAATCGTCTTTCACCATCATCACGTTCTAACCATTACTAACCCTATATGTGTGGATATTTCATTAATAAACCCAACGATCGGTTGATCATTATCAAGAGTTTGTTAATGTATCACTCGTGCTGTCGGTGTTACATATTCACCTATAGGAACCTTTCTCTACTCAGATGAGGTTGGGGGCTTTTTCTTTACGGGATCTAAGGGCAGAAGCTAAGGTCGTGTGGAAACAGAACTTTTTCCATAATTAATTAGAAAACACTGTCTAGTGGAAAGCATTCGCATTCCTGTCTTCTTGTCCCTATCTCGAATAGGTCTTTATTCTTTCTTAACGAGCCAATTTCTAGAGACCTTATATCTAATATCTCATAGACTATTCCTGGCAAAAACTACTGTCGTAGTTGCCCCAGTGACTCACCACACGACAGCCACCGACCGAGCAAAGTGGAATCAATTTGTTGTTGCCCTACAAGACGCCACTAGGCGTGATGGCCACTGACTGCTTTGACGGTCGGCGGCTAAGGATCAAAGAAGAAGAATTTGTCTGCTTGCAGGAAATCACTGCGCATACTACAGTAATGGTGGCTTCTATAACAATTTAATTAACATAACGTTTCTAGTCTTCCTTAGTCGTTTGTTACGACATTTCTGTTTGAGCAGCATGGCTGGTAGAGCGACATGCCTGGTAGGTCGCGGTGGCTCTATTCATTGACCTACACGGCCGATCGTTTTTCCATACCTCATTTGATTTTCAGTTAATAATCATTAATTCTCCACGAGTGGTGTTCGTTAGCGCCGATGAATCTGCTCGAGCTTTCAGTACGAGAATTACCGGCAGAATCGTTTTGAGCCAGTGCGTTCAGTTGAGAGCTGTTGGCGCTATAAGACAACGGTAGGCATCCTAGGAGCTGTGATAGACACACCAAAGTCTCTAAAGATATATCTTGATAAAATCACGTCTGTTTTTAAGTTTCAGAACATTTGGATTTAATTGCTTCCTCTCTCTCTCTCTCTCTCTCTCTCTCTCTCTCTCTCTCTCTCTCTCTCTCTCTCTCTCTCTCTCTCTCTATCTATCTATCTATCTCTATTTCTGTGTGAATGTTATGTGTGTATGAATTACATGTGTGTGTGGCCATTTACTGAGTGTGACGATAATATTGTTTACTTATTACTGAAATTAACAATGTTTTAGTTTGAAAGTTGTAATTTTGCAGGGGGTCATAAATGTAAAAAGGCACTAATGCCTATTTCTTTACCCTGATGAAATAAAGATTCCGTTCGTTCGTGCGTTCTCGTCTGCCTTGTTCGTTTGTCCCTGACGAAGACCTTGTTGCCGAAACATGAGGCATTTTTACTTTGCTATTTGTCCCATTATAGACACTGTAGCTATAGTCTTTTTTACACCCTTTTAGGTTTGCATGGCATTCTTAATATTCCTATGTAAACTACTTCGTCCGAGATTTTCTATTTAATTTTTCTGATTGTCCATGACTCGCTATCACATAAAAGGATTGGCTCTATTTAACACTATACATAGTTCATCCTGCCATTAACAAAGATCTGTTTGAACGCTGATTTGGTTCGGGCTATCCCACCCTTCACCTCACTTACTGGCAGCATTTGATATGCATGATATAGAGTTTGTTTTGTTATCGTCTGCTCAATGTTTGCTATTCCAATCGGACACGGAAATGATTGCGCAGCCGGATTGAAAAACCTGGGTTGGAATAGGTTAAGCTCGCCTTCCGTCTATTTATCTCATATCTGCTTAAAGTGATTGTATCGATCTCGCAGCGTTATTTTGTGCTCGAGTGAGTAGTGTAAAAAGACGCTTAGAACCTGGTTATTGGTGTCACTTCTTAACGGGCTGGATTGATTGCTAGTATCGATTCTTGTTGTTTTAAGCGTCTGTTTAGTATGGGTTTTGTGGAGGCGAATTGACGTGGTGTGGATTTGTGAAGGTGGAGGCAGGTACTTATCGTTGTGAGGATTTGTGAATTTAAATTCTTTTATTAATCACAGTTGGAATGTGTGAATTTCGAAACAGGCATATTTTGCTATGTGAACTTGGAGACAGGTGTTACCACGTGAAGCTAAACACAGAGGAATTTACAAATTGAAAGTGTTCACACAGAGACAGTCGCTAGTTACATTTAAAGCTGTGGATATAGAGACAGATATGAATTAACATTTTTAATTTGAGAACACGGAGACAGATACGAGTTACATCGTTAAAACTGTGAACACAGACACAAATACGAGTTACATTGTTAAAACTGTGAACACGGAGACAGAAATGAATTAAAATCTTTAAACTGTGAACGCGGAGACAGATACAAGTTAAATATTTAACCAATGAATACGGAAAAAGTAACATTTTGAAAGTATTGACACAGAAATAGGTACTAGTGTTACATTGTTAAACTTGAACAACGAGACAGATACCAGTTACTTTGATAAACTGTGAACGTAGAGACAGGTACTAGTTGCGTGGTTAAACTGTGAATACAGAGACAGGTACGACTTACATGAACCCGGATGCAGATACTAGTTTCTTTGTTAAACTGTGAACACAGACAAATACGAGTTACGCGTTAAACTGTGAACACAGATCAATACGAGTTATGCTGTTAAACTGTGAACACATATAAATACGAGTTACGCTGTTAAACTCTGATCATGAAGATGATGATATCGAGTATGTAATTTTGGATAATATACTCCATTGCTGACATTTGTCTACTCTGCTGCCAGCATCCTTCCAAAGTAATTCTTCCATATTCATCATCAACGTTTTTCCTTTGCGTTTCTCACTGAGAACAGCGTCACGACTGTAGCTTCCTCTAGCAGGAAGACTGCGCCAAGCAGTCACATATTGTTCCAGCAGTAGTTTCTGTAGCACTTTGTTGAGGTTGTCAGCTTCATGCAGAACCTCATATTTATTGCCTTGTACGACATGCTTGAGGGTGACATACTTCTATACGTGAGTTCTTCCCTATTGCCTGCCGGTTAATGAACAATTCTCAATGTATGTTTTGGATTGCTAGTCATTTTTTTAAATCTGAACGCAGAAAAGATAACCATTACAATTGGTAATGAGTCTGTTTTACAAGTAACGATACACCAAAACAGGACATTTCGGAGTCTGTCCTTCGTCAGCCACAGCCACAGAGAGGAGACAAAGATATAATTTTTATCTTTATTTTATCAAGTTAAATTGGGCATTATTCTGGATTCCTCGGGGCAAGAGAGGTCAAAGGTCGACACACACACACAAAAAAAAAAAAAAAAACATGAGAACTTGAGACATAAATGAATATTATAAGGAAGACATGGAATGAATTTGAGCTGTTGTCACGTGACAGGAGGACTTGGCAGACGTTTGTTGAAGGCCTATGATGTCACGTGACAGGAGGACTTGGCATGCGTTTGTTGAAGGCCTATACTCGTTTGGGAGCTAAAAGGTATTAATTAATTGAAATTAGGCATAATTATGGGTTAAGCATATCAGCAGCATCAGGGAGCCGCGGTAGCATAGTGGTTAGTGCACTGGCTTCCTAGCTCAGTGGTGTTTAGTTCGATCCCCAGATGAGGTGGGATTTTTTTAAGGCCGCAAACGGCTCCTGGGTCGACCCAGCCCCAAATGGGTACCAGAGCAACTCTGGGAAGGTTAAGGCGGCCGGCGTGATGCTGACCATATCACCCCTAGTGTGCCGACGGTCAAGAAAATATGGGCCTAACACCATATTCCCAATATGCCTCAATGGGAGTGTAACGGGATCCTATATCAGCAGCCTTGATACCAGATACACATTTATTGTTGAATTTTTGTTAAAACACATGTGCGTGTTGAACCAGGCATACTGCCCTCAAGGGTAACACTGTGAATTAGTGTTTGGATCCATATGCTGTGAGGATATGTCGTACATTCTGAAGAAAAAAAAGCAAACACAAATAATAGGAAAACAAAACATTAAATCTAATTTGGATGCAGAGGCGGAATGAGCGGTCGGACAATCGGGCAGTGTGGGCGTTCAACAGCAAAAGGGGTGCCGCTGTGCTCTAGCCTCCATCTAGATTAATCAACTATTAAGTAAACAATCTCTGATCGCCCGGGGGCCCAGATCATTATCCGTCCTCCCCTGTGTAGAAGACAGTTGTTACATCATTGATGTACCTGCCTCTGGGCTGCTCACGTAACGTCTCTCTCACGTGGTCACAATTCCAGGTACAGATAACAATTTTGACTTCAAACAGTTTAACAAACCAAGCCAGAGAATTGATCGATAATATGGTGTGTTCAGAAATTATGAAATCATGGTATTGGTGTGTATGTTAGCGAGACTAGACAGGGGAGGAAAGTATAATAATAATGTACGCATGTGGCGGCTACGGGGGATGGGGGGGGGGGGGGGGGGGGGGGGGCGCGCAAGGTCAAGCTACGCTATCCTGTGGGAGCATTAAGCCAATATAAACTTCAATAACATCATGGGTAAATGAAATAATGTACTTACGTAGTCGTTCTTCTTCTACCCTGGGGTGTAGAGGATAGCCAGAGAGCGCGCCATACTATCTTATCGGCTGTCTTCCTCCTGGCTTGATTCCAATCTAGTCATCGGTCCTTCAGAGATTGTCTAATGTTGTCCTCCTAGCAAAATCTGGGTCGCTCTGGAGGTCTGGATACCTGACTCTTGGTTTCACATATATTTGTAATAGTTACCGATCTTTTTTCCATTCTGCATACATGGCAAAACCATTGTAATTGGGACTATTCTACTTGGATCTGCAGGGGGTTGGGTTTTGAGGCCATGACATATCCTTTAGTTACGGACCATATCTTTTCTTGTTTCTTCAACCACCGTCGTCAGATACCTCATTTCTGAGGTTTGGAGCTGGCTTTTGTGGGGTGTAATCATTGCCCATGACTCGCATCCATATGTCAAGACTGGGACATAGGTGGAGCAGTAAACAGCCATATGTCAAGACTGGGACATAGGTGGAGTGGTGTACAGCCATCTTGGTGTTCTTACCATCTTCTCTTTTGCTGAGGAATCCTCGATTTATGGCCTGAAAAAGTCTACCAGCTGCTGCTCTTCGGGTAGCCAACTCGAAATAAAGTAAAAAATTAAATTATTCAACGTACACTCTCCCACACGTACAGACACATCAGTATTCAGACACGGAACGGTTGGTTGAACTTAAGTCATTGGTAACGTCTGATTAGGTCTCAGTAATAGTACAGCTCACGTAAGGACTATTAGATCTTTGTCAAGGACATTCAAAACAGAAGAAAATATTCTATTAAGGATGTTCGTGACCTTTTTGTGTGCCAAGGACACCTTTGGTTGCCCGGTGAAGATTACCGACTCATTCTCAGAAAAGAAAATGTAAATAAACACACAAATAAACGTTTTAAATGTACTTGGACCTCCTAAAATTCACAGGTACGTGGACCGCTGGTTGAGAAACCCTGGTATAGAGAAAGCCGATAGGAGTCTGTACTGCTGACTCACCTTATTTCTTCTACGGTCCAAAGAAACACACGGAGAAGCGAGATGAAAACAGGTATGTCAGGAATAAAGAAGCCGTTGAAAGATCTTGCACGGACAGCACAGGCAACGAGGGCTTGCCTTGACTTGTTGTTCACGGTCTTTGCTTGCTTCTTAGGGAGGTTTAGGGCGACGAGGATTACAGTATTATCTCTCGGCTGTTATCTGCCGGAGGGTTTATCAATTATGGTTTAGAACGCCATTTTAAACGAGATAGGTTGTTCCTTTTCTCCCACGCCATGAAGGCTATAATGATCACAACCTTTCATTTCATATTTACATTCTTAGCTTCTTTATAATATGGTAAGTGTATTTTCAGAAAATTTGTTATTTGAGCCTCCATTCTGTTGTTGTTTTTGGAATGATTTATGGAACCCTCGAGGCGGTTCTTTATTGCTAGTGTGGGATGAAATTATTGAACCAGGTTTTGACAACTTTATTGCAGTATTTATTATTTCGCGTGGATAATGTTCTTTGGAGATGCTTGCGAAATAGTGTGGGTTTAAATCTTCGAGTAAATGCGTGCACTTTTATATGAGGTCACTAATTTGAGGTTGTGTGTGTGGGGGCTGGTAACCTCAGCGTTTACAACAAATTGCAGCAGAAACCACAACTGCTGGAGCGCATGAATACTTTGGCGCAGAATTCCAACAAGGAACTAGCTCCGCAGTGAGCAGAAGTCGTCATCATTTTCCTGTTCGTTCCATATGGAGCATGGAACCATCATTGTAACTGATACCCTTGCAGGAAATCTGCATCAAGCATTCACAGACTGTTGCAGCAGTGGTTGCTGTGCCAATGTGTTTTATATGATGAGGTTGGCAGCCTCCTGCACAACCTCATATTATAGGTCTTGTACGACGCATAAGGGACCAGTAGTCCTATCTTTTCTTTCTCTAATCAGAGACCTCTGATAACAAGACAAGGTGACACAAAGTGAAGTGATGAAATACGTACACTCTCCCACACTTACACACACATCAGTATTCAGACACGGAACGGTTGGTTGAACTTAAGTCATCGGTAACGTCTGATTAGGTCTCAGTAATAGTACAGCTCACGTAAGGACTATTAGATCTTTGTCAAGTACTGGACATATGAAAACAGTGCAGAAAGAAAGAAAGAAATACTGACAGACAGGCAGAAACAAAGAAAGAAACAAAGACAGAAAGAAAATAAAAAAGAAAACGCTAGACAAAAGAAAAATAAATGTAATATGCACTCCACCAACGGGCTGATCACCCGTTTGCCAGTCACTTCGATTACGGAAACAACAGCAAATGGATTGATTTGCCGTTGCCCTAAAGACGCCAATAGGCGTGATGGGAAACAATGGCAAAGAAAACCTATCTGCTGTTGCCCTAAGACGCCACTAGGCGTAATGGCCACTGACTGCTTTGACGGTCGGTGGCTAAGGACGGAAGAAGAAGAGAAGAAGAAGAAGAATATGCACTCCGGAGATTCGATCCCTGTCCTCGCCTGGTTGCTAATCACACCGTGTTACGACAGACGGACCAGCTAAGCACGCTCTATAAAAGTGTTTTACCGAAGATGGTCGTTTAACGACGCAAATCGCAACTGTGCAATATCTGAATCGTTCAGGCCTACTATTCCATAGTTGACGGCTGTGTCGCCAAAGTGACTACCCTTGTTTTACCAGTAACTTGTGGTACCTATCTGCTAGTCGTCGTAACACTGTCACTTTCACAGCACGTCGATGGCGGCGTTCATAAAAAATCTGTATGGAATCTCTGGAATGTTAGGGCCAAGTCTTGCTCATGGCTGCCGCACCACGAAAGAAACTTTCGGTTTTCAGATCTTTTAGTTTTTGTTTTGTTTGAAATTTCGGATTGTGGGGTGAGGACCTTAGCAAGTACGCTGACTATTACACAGTCAGTTAGATCGATGGCGTATATCTTATGACATCATAACGCTGATAGCAACAATTCACTTTTTTTTTTTAAATGTCAACGTTGTTTTCTATTTTCAGATATAATGTTAGCTGACTGTGAGACACCCTGTGTCCGGACGATAAAAAAACTTTAAATTATGACGATTCAGGATTCATATGTTCTATGTTCGGATCCACCAAATGAATGTGAAATTCATTGAGGCTTGACATAATTTCCTAAACGACTTCAGCCAGTCGGATGCCCCGCCATGTGACCACGGCCAGCCAATGGCAAATTAGCGCCGGCCTGACATGGACAGACACATTCAGCAGACGAACGATCGGCTGCAGTGTATAAAGCAGGTCAGTCAAGTTGTACTTCTTAATAGTCTGTTATAATTTAGTTTACGCCTTAATTTAACCGACAGTCCTTGTTTCTAGGCTGACCTGAACGTGCCTCGACGAAATCAGGCAACACTCCTATTTTTGTTAAATGTATTCTTCTGGCGGTAAGGGGGAAAAAAAAGTTCAAGTTATACATGGCGTTCTAAGTTGTGAAATATGTCTTCCTACAACCTGCTAAATAATTAACGAAACAGTTAAATGTTAGACTTTTGTAAGAAAAAAAAAAGAAAGAAAGAAATAAAGAAAGGCATTTCTGGGATTCAAAACAGGAAATGTCCGCCTTGCTGCAAGAGTAATCTGTTACAAGATACACAGCCACTTAAGCACTCCAAGAAAGTTGAAGTAACAAGAACAGACATGGTCCACAACCAGACGATACGTCAAGACCCAAAAGCCCAACCCCTGCAGACCAAAGTAGAACAGTCCCAACTAAGATGGTTTTGCCATGTCTGCAGAATGGGAGAAGATCGCCAGCAAGGCAGGTATGGGAGGCTAAGACCAGACCTCCAGGACCACCCAGAGTCCCCTGGTAGGACAACATTAGACAATCTCTGAAGGAACGAACGAACGAACGAACTTTATTTTCAAAGGGTGGAGAATCGGGCACGCAGGCCCGTCTGACATTCTGCCCTTCCTTTCGCTCACCTTTCATACTGAATTCATTTATTCTCACATGCATTTTATATATCTATGTCAAGGAATTCAACGTTGTAAAGTAAAATAAAATAGTACACTCATATTAACATTAACTACTTATATACATGACATAAAATATGTTGAAAAGTACAAACATCGTCATTAGAACCTACAGTTGATGTTATAAGAAAAGATAATCCCAGTTGATGTTATAAGAAAAGATAATCCGATTTGGGGGGGGGGGGGGGGGGGGGGGGGGGGGGGGATGTAATCAGAATTCATAAAGTATTCTAAAAGTCTACGATTGTATGAATAGGGACTGAGGTTGTTTCTTAGGTTATGTGGAAGACAATTCCAAAGATGAGCAGCAGAGTACGCTAAGCTTTTCTTGAATAAGTCAAGCCTAGGTTAGATAGATAGATAGATAGATAGATAGATAGATAGATAGATAGATAGATAGATAGATAGATAGATAGATAGAGAGAGAGATATAGATAGATAGATAGATAGATAGATAGATAGATAGATAGATAGATAGATAGATAGATAGATAGATAGATAGATAGATAGATAGATAGATAGATAGATAGATAGATAGATAGATAGATAGATAGATAGATAGATAGATAGATAGATAGATAGATAGATAGATAGATAGATAGATAGATAGATAGATAGATAGATAGATAGATAGATAGATAGATAGATAGAACTTTATTTTCAAAGGGTTGAGAATTGGGCATGCAGGCCCGTCTGACATTCTACCCTTCCTTTCTCTCGTCTTTTATACTGATTTCATTTATTCTCACATACATTTTACCCATCAATTCAAGGAATTCAACGTTGTAAAGGTAAAATAATAGCATACTCACATTCACAGTATCTAATTATAAACATGAAACAAAATATGTTGAAAAGCACTAACATCATTGTCACAGTATAATCTCTACACCTTCATGACATTGTCCTCTAAGCTCGTATCAAACTGCGAGAGGTCACACAGTCAACATACTTGTAAACGCCATTCACAAAGTGTACACGAAGGCGTGCTGACAATCTCCCTTTTTAATAATAACAATGCTACATGTACGAATGCAATAACAACAGCACTAAATTGTCAGCAATAACCATATGGCTGGACCACCAATTCCTACTACCATCGGAATATAAAACAAGGCTGTACAAAAGCAAGCAACCATAAAGAGAGCACGATTAATATGCAATGCGGCTTCTAAAGCCGGCCAACTGACATCTTTCTCTGTCAGGCTTCCTGTTCACTCCATTCCATTGCACCCCATTGCACCATTTTCTTTTAAAGCTGATGTGCGCACCAAAATATATGTTTATTCCACCAAAGTCCATGTGCGCAACAAAAGATATTATGTGACAATCATCATTAAACCTATATTCGATATTATATCATTTGTTCGGAAAAATAATCACATTAGGGGGGTGATAAAGTTGATAACGTTGGATTTTTATTCCCGTTAATGATATCCACCAAAAGATAGATATAAGTGGATGGAAGCAGACATCATCATCATCATCAGTTGATAAGATCTCTATGGTGTTGTTTGCTCCACTGTAGTGTATGGAATGTCAACTTGACCTACGCAGTGGTGTGTAGACATGGATTGAGTGTATAATGTGCGAATGATGATAAAGGTTCGTGGTGTTGACAAAAAATGTTCTTTTCTCACACTCATGTATGGCTGGAAGTCATCGACACCAACGACTGTGTACCTTTTCTAAAGTTTAATTGGACGTACACACTCGACAGCACAGATAGTGACAAATCACAGGTTGCCATAATACCTCATAGTACAGTGGATAAATGGTCTTGCAATGTTACATGGGCACTCATGTAGAATAAGTGTATAATGGACTGTCAGTAGCCAAGCACTCAGTATCGCCCATACATATATCATCTGACTTCACTGACTGGGCACGTCAGCTTATAAACAATATTTCAGATGGCTTCTAAACCTAATCTCGTCTAGCGACGATTCTTCAACATAATGTTCAGCACATATTTTTCCATATAATAATATTGAACCGCTAATAACGGGTTCTCATGTGTAGTAGAGATCTCTGGACTAAACAAGCGATAATACGGGCATCCCTTTTCTCTTCTTGAAAGTCACTACATGTTTTGGTTCCAAGATGGCTTCACTCGTGAGCTGTCACTCACGTTTGGATACAGATAATGAATCTGTCCTAAAGTTAGTCATTCATAAAACATTTCATTGCTCTGTAGATTTGATCATGAACAATTGACTGCAATCTACAGGATATAGTGCTGCTAGGAATCGAAGTCGTTTTCATCGAGTCAAATATATTCTCTTAGACATTCAAATCGTAACTATCGAAAATGGTGGCTTCGATCGAGAGTTCATAAGAGTATCTTTGATTACCTTGGTAGAGGAAATATGAAACTGCCATTCCTTGGTAATACGACTAAACACTGGGGTAAAGCATACACGATAGGTTTAGACGACTATCACCTTCCCCACAAATACTGAGATCACTTTTTCCCCGGCGACAGGCCGACATGGAAAACACACAGTCCCTATCAGGACGAAGCCAAATCACACCACACTCTAGCGACACATCCGCCGAATAGCCTTCGACCTCTCTAGAGACAACAGAACATATAGTTCGACTTAGATATGTAAAGATATACAGATATAAGACAGACTCGTCCTACTCAGACAAACAATACACATAAATTCAGGCCATAGATATTCTGAAGCAAGAACAAACTATTATTACCCAAACAACGAATAAATCGCAGTAAAATGGATTTATCCGCGGAGTTTGATCGAAAGAGCCAACACAACTTTCAAGGGAAGTAACTCAATAATGACTTTCCCTTAAGCACTAAAAAATTACCTATGTATAATATTGTAAGATATCAAAGACTGCACGTAACAGTCTTACCACACCTCCCGGGAAAAAAAAAAATGGAACATTTTTTTTTTTTGAAATACATCTAGGAGCAACGTACAATAGGCTCACAACGCATGAATAATGCGCAGATGAAAATATCAGGAATACCTATAACGCCTAATATGAGGCTAAGTCGACTTATGGAGCGACTGGTGAGAATGTGTCTCATAAACTGAGAGAAATTATTTCTCTACAAGTATATTTTTCCAGGAAGGTGTCATCAAAGTATAATACAATTCTGGCAATTACACAATGCCTAAAAAATTCATATCATCATTTCGCATTAGATATCTTAAATTTATGATTTATGAAGAAAAAAATCATCAAAGCACAGCGGTGAATAAACATCAATGAACCGCTATGTAGTGATACAATCATTATATTATTAAATTACAAATGTGTATCTATCATGATATAGAAAAGGAACTACTATAGAACTAGACATATCAAGAAGTCTAAGCCCTAATAGTTATGTGGAATCATGTGGGCATCTTGACAGAATGTCTGCCATCACATTATCTGATCCACGAATAGCTCGCACAGAGAAATGAAAAGGTTGAAGAGCAATTGCATATCGAGTAGACCTCGAGCTCTTCAAATTCTTACTCTGTATAGCAGTAAGAGCTTTTTGGTCGGTTTCTACTGTGAAATGTGCGCCTAGAAGGAATCTCTGTAGTTTGAGGATCGACCAAACCATAGCTAATAGCTCACGGTCTAAAACCGAATAATTCCTTTCTGCCGCATTAAGTTTTCTGGAAATATACATTACAGGATGCAGAGTTCCAGAATACTCTTGCATTAGTGCCGCTCCAATCCCAGTGGATGAAGCGTCACTACGAAGAACGAATGTCTTATCTTTAGTGGGTAGCACTAAAATAGGTGGTGTTGAAAACAGTGTTTTAATCTTATCCAGAGAGCATTGGCATTCCTGAGACCAGTGGACCACATTAGGCGAACCTTTCTTTAGAAGTGTTGAGAGAGGTGCCATGATAGAGGATAGATTCTGAATGAATCTGCCATAAAATTGAATAAGACCTAACAGACTTCTCACCTGTTTTTTAGTCTTAGGGATTGAGATGTTAAGTATCTTACTAGTATTATGGTCCTCTGTCTTTAGGAAACCATGACCAACTCGGTGGCCTAGGAAAGAAATTTCGCTAAAACCAATATAGGCTTTAGAGGGTTTCGCTGTCAGGTTGTGCTCACGCAAAGTAGACAGCAATTCATCTAACCCCGAATAGTGATCTTCCCAAGTATCGCTGAAAAGACAGATGTCGTCTAGATATGCAATGACATCTGACCGATAAGATAGGATTCGGCGCATCATGCGTACGAATGTAGCTGGTGCGTTCATAAGACCGAAAGGCATAAAATTCCATTGGAACAAACCTCTAGGTGTTGAAAAAGCCGTGAGAGGTTTGGCGCGTTCAGATAAAGGAACTTGCCAATATCCTTTAGACAAATCAAGTTTAGTGAAAAAATGAGATTTGGAGAGTCGAGTAAGTAGCTCTTCCAGTAAAGGCATAGGTTCGGCATCGAACTTAGTTACTTGATTCAATTTTCGATAGTCAACGCAAAGACGTATGTTATTGTCTTTTTTACGCACAATAACCATCGGCGAAGAATATGCAGAGGTGGATGGTTCGATTATTTTCAAATCTATCATCTCATCCAACTCTTTCTCGACCTGTGCTTGAAAATGTATAGGTATAGGATAAGGTCTAATCCTAATAGGAGTATGGTCAGTTAGAACAATGTCATGTTGAATGACATTCGTTTGTCCAGGGATGTCAGTGAGTACATCCTGAAATGTTTGCAACATAGTTGAAACTTGTCGCTGTTCTCCTAGAGACAAATCAGGAGAGACAGTAACGTTCTTCCATGATTCACTGGAATGAAGTGGGATCATTGGAAGAGGAAGATTTACATCTGAAAAACTTGTTTCCTCATTCTGTATCACGGACAGTGATGAGTAATGACCATGTGGTACTGGAGAATTGTCCGTTGCTTGGAAAATGGGTTGCAAATAATCCGGACGTTCATGGAATTCAGTAAGCATATTGATGTGGAAGGTTTTATGCTTCCCATCAATATCGACAATATAGTCGACATCGGAAATTTTCGATATTATATCGTACGGACCTTTCCAAGAAATAAGTAATCTGTTTTCCCTACAAGGTAGTAATACAAATGCTTTGTCACCAGGACAAAGTTGTCGTAAGCATCTCTTCTTATTGGCAAATTGCCTTGCCTTCTGTTTCGCAAATTCAGAAGAAGTTGCTAATTTGCATGCTTCGATAATCTTTTGTCTCAACGCGATGACATATTCGTAGGATGACTTTGTGTCATCGTCAATATTGTCAGATGTTATGAGATCGTGAAGCAACGACATAGGGCCACGCGGACGCGCGCCAAAGACGAGTTCAAAGGGAGAAAATCCCGTATGTTCATTGGGTACCTCTCTGTAAGCGAAGAGGGCCGCAGGTAAAACTCTGTCCCAGTCCTGAGGATGATCCTCAGTTATCTTCCCCAGTAAGTTTTTAAGTGTTCTATTAAGGCGTTCGACCATACCATTAGACATTGGATGGTAGATACTACTTAAAGATCTATCTATCTGCAGAGTAGACATTACTTGAGACATGGTATCTGATATTAGTTGGGTGCCATGGTCTGACAATATCTCTCCGGGGAACCCCAGACGAGAAAATATAAGCCAAAGAGCATCTGCAATATCAGCAGTAGTAATGCTCTTCAGAGGAATAGCCTCTGGCCAACGTGTGCACATATCAACACACGTCAAGATAAACTGATGTCCTCTGGCAGACTTGATCTTAAATGGACCAATTATGTCTATGGCCATTTTTTGGAACGGCCGAATAGGAATGTCCGCCGCCTGAATGGGTGCAGCATGCCGTGGACCTTTGGATTTAACTTCCTGACATACTTTACAAGATCGACAATAAATCCGTATGTCCTTGTTTACCAATGGCCAAAAGAAAGCCGCAAGGACTCTTGACTTAGTACGGGAAAAACCCATGTGTCCAGCACACTGAGAGTCGTGAGCGTGCTGCAAAATTTTAACTCTCAAATTCTTGGGAACCAGGATTTGAGAATGACTTGACGTAATGGAGTCTTGAACCATACGTACAAGTACGCCATTCTTCTTTGTAATCCACGATTTACGACTTGTGTCTTTATTCGGATCACCTTTAGTTGCAAGAATGAAGAATTTCTTCAGAGTGGGATCATCTTCTTGCTGTTTTATAAACGAGTCACGAGAAATTACCAAGGGATTATCTTGGTTATGCACTTCATTATTTTCAATAGATGAAGTTTGAGGCATATTAAGAGCCTGAGCTCTAGTGACTACAGCGTTAGCAATCTGCATGTTTTGCCTTTCCCACGTGGAAATTTGTTGCGGAGTGCATTCTTTGACTCCATGAATGCGACCGATGATGAGGTCAGCGATCGGATTCGGAAGAAGACATGCGTGTACATCTCCTGTAAAGAAAGGAGTAGCAATCCTAATGATAGCAGTAGAGTATTTCTCTAATGTGCCGCCAAATGTTACACATTTGACTACTTGTCCAGTGGCACGGGAAGGATCTACGAGTGACTGCCTAACACCAATTGTGGTGCATCCAGAATCAAATAGCACAGAGACTGGATTGTTATTCACTAAACCCTTATGTAAGACAAGAGAACCTCTTCCATCATGCGCGACTGATGCCGGAAGAGCAGGAAGAGGATGGCCACAGCTTAAAGTAGACACTGTGGTTGGCTCAAATAGCGTTTTGCATTGGGGGCACTGAGATGCTCTCCCAAAATCAAAAGCGGCACATGCCATATTACTAGCATCATTATTATCTTTACTCTGTTTATAGGCTTCATTGGACTCTTGTTGTGCAGAGTTTGCCTGAAAATGTGGTTTATGTCTTTTGTATTGAGATCTACCTCGGTTATTATCACCTCTGTAGTTATTGTTACCTCTATTGTAACCCCTATTTGGGTTTGAGTCATAGTTCCCTTGGTTACCATTATCATATTCATTATAATGAGTATCTCTGTAATTATGATCTTGTTGACTCCAAGACGGATAACCCTGATAGTTTCTATAATTACTTCCTCTACGGAAATTCCTATAATTATGACCACCCCTGTGTCGAGAGCTATCAGGTCGTCTCCAGTTCTTTGAAGAAGAACCCTGAAATGATTGGTTACCTTGGTTTTGATAACTATTATGGTTACCTTTTTTTATCAAATCTGTTTTGAGGTCCCTGAAATCTGTGTGAATAATTGGGATTGTATGGTGTTGCTGAAGCAACTGGCATACTCTCCTTAATCTTAGTGTTGCCAAAAGTCACGTCGGGGTGTGCAGTGACATATTGGGAACAATATTCTTCCATTTCTTTTAGAGATTTGGGTTTACGCTCATGTATAAATTCAAGGAAAGGTTTGTTCACACATGACATAATCTTATCTCTGAGCAACAAATCCATAAGTCCTTCATACGTTTTTTCTGTTTTGGAAAGCTCAATCCAACGATCAACTGTGAGACGTGCCTTTGCAGTGAATTCTGAGAATTCTACACCCGTCTCAGGCACCATCGTTTTAAATAAAAGGCGATAGCCTTCCTCACTTAGCTGATATTTTTTTATCAAAGCCGCCCTAATGACATCATAATTATCCTTATCTGCTTCTCCTACAAGGCATAATCTAGTCAAAGATTCACCTTTCAAGTTTTCTGATAATTGATTAGCGTATTGTGATTTATCCACATTATGTGTACGACAAGAACGTTCAAATCTATCCAGCCAGAATGTAATATCGTCACTGGACTGATTGAACGGTGGAACCTTAACCTTGTAAGTAGAAGGTTTACCATTACCACTAGATGCCTGATTAACATTACTCATACTTGTCAATCTCAATTTCTCTAACTCAAATTCATGTTCTCTTATTGCTTTTTTCTCTTCAGCATCTAATCTTTTTTGTTCAGCCTCCCTGTCTAATCTTTTTTGTTCAGCTTCCCTGTCTAATCTTTTTTGTTCAGCTTCACTGTCTAATCTTTTTTGTTCCGCAGCAGCTTCTCTTTCTAATTTTTTTTGTTCAGCTGCAGCTTCTCTTTCTAATTTTTTTTGTTCAGCTTCAAATCTCCTTTCCTCCACCTGCATCTGCAATTTCTTTTGTTCAGCAGCAGCCTCAGCTTCTCTTTCTAATCTTTTCTCTTCCGCCATAGCTTTTCTTTCTTCTGCAGCTAATCTTTTCTCTTCTGCAGCTAATGCTTTGTCATATTGAGCAACTGCCCATTGTTCTAATTGTTGACCAGTCTTATCAAGGGCTTTCCCTTGTGTAATGAAGTATTCTAATGTAGCCATGATGTCTAACAATAATACTAATCACCTGAATCAATAATAATACCACAAGTTCTCAATGACTTGATTAATCAGTATACTATCCCAATATCTGTGGGTCACAAGCCTTTAATAAGGTCTTGTATAATAGTAATAATAATCAGGTACTGGTTTATACCATAATCCAAGTGCAGTGCACAGGCAATTGTGTCTTATGAAATATACCTATATAAAACATATGTCAACCAACAGAATACATAAAGTACAAATAGGACTGACAATACAAGAACGTTTGCAGAAATCAAAATAAATCAAATAGGGAAATCAATGAAAATAATCACTGAATCTGCAAAGAATAACAACACAAATGACGTCACAATATATGAATATAAATTGAGAATAGAACTGAAAGATAGAAAAGGTTAGACCAACAAATTACAAACAAATCAAAACAAAACTAAAGAACAAAGAAATATTACAAAAAATAACAATAATTACAGACTTCACAGCTAACACAAAAGCAACAGTTGTCGCAGCAAATTTTCAATCAAGAAAATTGCACCTATAGAAAACGCCCACAACGGACCCTCTATGACGTGGGATATTCTGTTGTGAGGACGCCGCCCAACCTTAAACACAACCCGCTGACATAGAAACTAACATACTATACAAACAAATAACATGTAAACATAAATATATATAAATTATGTGTATGATAGTATGTGTTGCAAAATAGGCTCAGTCTTACAGTAATGGCAAAGTTATTTTTATGAAAACAAACAAACTGCCACTTTATTCAATTAAACATTCTGGCCTTAAATATTAAAGTTCATATATGGAAAACAAGAAGATCCATCGATGAAAATAGGACTTCTTAGTTTTCAAATACTGTCTTCCTGTTAACATTGACAAGAATTGATCCAACTGTTCTGTGAAACTCTATAATGTCTAATGTAAAAACTGTCAACAACGCTGACCTACATACTGCATTCACCTGACAGGTCACGTGACGAAGTGTTGACAAAGAGCAAACCAATACTGCAAGTGTGTCGTATCAGCCACAGGAAACGGTCTGGTATCGGTAATCTGTTGACTTCTGAACTTCTGCGAGGTCAAACCCAGAAAGCTGGTCCACCAGTTGATAAAGTTGATAACGTTGGATTTTTATTCCCGTTAATGATATCCACCAAAAGATAGATATAAGTGGATGGAAGCAGACATCATCATCATCATCAGTTGATAAGATCTCTATGGTGTTGTTTGCTCCACTGTAGTGTATGGAATGTCAACTTGACCTACGCAGTGGTGTGTAGACATGGATTGAGTGTATAAATTGCGAATGATGATAAAGGTTCGTGGTGTTGACAAAAAATGTTCTTTTCTCACACTCATGTATGGCTGGAAGTCATCGACACCAACGACTGTGTACCTTTTCTAAAGTTTAATTGGACGTACACACTCGACAGCACAGATAGTGACAAATCACAGGTTGCCATAATACCTCATAGTACAGTGGATAAATGGTCTTGCAATGTTACATGGGCACTCATGTAGAATAAGTGTATAATGGACTGTCAGTAGCCAAGCACTCAGTATCGCCCATACATATATCATCTGACTTCACTGACTGGGCACGTCAGCTTATAAACAATATTTCAGATGGCTTCTAAACCTAATCTCGTCTAGCGACGATTCTTCAACATAATGTTCAGCACATATTTTTCCATATAATAATATTGAACCGCTAATAACGGGTTCTCATGTGTAGTAGTGATCTCTGGACTAAACAAGCGATAATACGGGCATCCCTTTTCTCTTCTTGAAAGTCACTACATGTTTTGGTTCCAAGATGGCTTCACTCGTGAGCTGTCACTCACGTTTGGATACAGATAATGAATCTGTCCTAAAGTTAGTCATTCATAAAAACATTTCATTGCTCTGTAGATTTGATCATGAACAATTGACTGCAATCTACAGGATATAGTGCTGCTAGGAATCGAAGTCGTTTTCATCGAGTCAAATATATTCTCTTAGACATTCAAATCGTAACTATCGAAAATGGTGGCTTCGATCGAGAGTTCATAAGAGTATCTTTGATTACCTTGGTAGAGGAAATATGAAACTGCCATTCCTTGGCAATACGACTAAACACTGGGGTAAAGCATACACGATAGGTTTAGACGACTATCACCTTCCCCACAAATACTGAGATCACTTTTTCCCCGGCGACAGGCCGACATGGAAAACACACAGTCCCTATCAGGACGAAGCCAAATCACACCACACTCTAGCGACACATCCGCCGAATAGCCTTCGACCTCTCTAGAGACAACAGAACATATAGTTCGACTTAGATATGTAAAGATATATACAGATATAAGACAGACTCGTCCTACTCAGACAAACAATACACATAAATTCAGGCCATAGATATTCTGAAGCAAGAACAATCTATTATTACCCAAACAACGAATAAATCGCAGTAAAATGGATTTATCCGCGGAGTTTGATCGAAAGAGCCGACAAGCACTAAAAAATTTCAAGGTAAATATTGTAAGATAGCACAAAACAATTCAGGCCATAGATATTCTGAAGCAAGAACAATCTATTATTACCCAAACAACGAATAAATCGCAGTAAAATGGATTTATCCGCGGAGTTTGATCGAAAGAGCCGACACAACTTTCAAGGGAAGTAACTCAATAATGACTTTCCCTTAAGCACTAAAAAATTACCTATGTATAATATTGTAAGATATCAAAGACTGCACGTAACAGGGGGCAGATAATCAGAACTCATAAAGTATTCCAAAAAGTTTACGATTGTATGAATAGGGACTGAGGTTGTTATCTCTTAGATAATGTGGAAGATAGTTCCAAAGATGAGCAGCAGAGTAAGTTAAACTTTTCTTGAATAAGTCAAGCCTAGGCTTGGGCACTTGTATTTTGTTAAGACGTTGACTGCGTCTTTCATTGTATTTGAACATTGGCCACAGATATGTTGGAGCATTCTGTGACAGGATTTTGTGAACAAATTTAGCTTTGTTGAACAGAAAGCGCTTTCTTAGAGGCAGTATTTTGAGATCTTTATATAGATCTACACACTGTGTTTGGCAGCTGTCAGAAACTAAACGCACTGCACGCTTTTGTAGTGAATGGAGTCTTTTTGTGTTGGACATAGAACAACCATCCCAGATTGTGGAGCAATAGTCAAGGTTTGTTTGTATGTGAGATATATAGAACAATTTTCGTGCATCTTCATCTAGGAAATGTTTGATTTTAGCTAACTGGTAAACTTTCTGTGCCGTTTGCTTGGTCAGTGCATGAACATGTGAGTTCCAATTTAGATGCTTCTTCTTCTTTAATCCTTAGCCGCCGACCGTCAAAGAAGTCAGTGGCCATCACGCCTAGTGGCGTCTTGTAGGGCAACAACAAATTGATTCCACTTTGCTCGGTCGGTGGCCATCCTTCGTACAGTGCCCCAACTCTGGTTCATTCTTTGCATCTCAGCCTCCACAGTCCTCCGCCAGGTTGTTTTTGGTCGGCCTCTTTTTCGTTTTCCTTCAGGGGTCCAAAGCATAGCTGTTCTTGTGATGGCATCGGGGTCTCTTCTGAGGACATGACCAACCCAGTTCCAGCGTCTGCCAGCTATGATGGTGTGCATGTCCTCTTGCTTGCTACGAGTAAGAATTTAGATGCTGGTCAACGATTATTCCTAGAGTTTTATGTTCATTAACGTTTTCAATTGGTGAGGTACCAATATAGATCTGAAGTGTTGTTTTCTCTGAATTTGTAATTTTTGTCTAGTTGATATTAACATGCACTTTGTTTTAATTATATTAATTAGCATGCGATTTCCGATGCTCCACTTAATCAGATTGTCTGTATCTTTTTGTAACAATAGTTCGAGTGTGTTGCACCTTGTATCACTCGTGTAGACAGTACAGTCATCAGCAAATAGGTCACAGGATGCGTGCTCGACGTGTAGTGGAAGGTCATTAATGTATATGGCAAAAAGTAGAGGCCCAAGAATAGAGCCCTGAGGAACGCCGGCATTTATTACGGTTGGGTTTGAGCAAGAGTTATTGTAAGAAACTACATGTTTTCTGTCTGACAGGAATGATTTAATTATCGTCACTAGTTGAAGGTTTACTTTTGATGTTTCTAGTTTTCTAATTAAAATAGCGTGATCTATCATATCAAATGCTTTTTTAAAGTCTACAAAAACTGCCCCACATATGTTATCGTTATTAATATTTAAGTGCCAGTTGTCAATCATCTTAGTTAGAGCTGTGTGATATGAATGTTTAGGTCTAAACCCCGACTGACTATCAATTAGCAAGCCGTTGTTAACTATGTGTTGTAGTGTTATTTTATGTATGTGTTTTTCTAGTGGTTTGGATAGCGATGATATTAAAGAGATTGGCCTATAGTTACCAAGGTTATTATTGTCGGAAGAGCCAGGTTTTAAGAGAGGATATACCTTAGCGACTTTAAAGTGCCACGGAAAGTAACTCCGTGCGATACATTGATTGTATATGTATGTAAGCGAATCACTAATAGCTGGACCGAGGACTAGAATGGAAACAGGCCAGGAGGAAGACAGCCGATAGGATAGTGTCGTGACACATTCTAAATCCACATATATAAATTAAAAGGTAAATGTAAAGCCTAACACATAAATTCAATAAAAGGAAAGAGAAATGGTAAAAGTACAGTGATGTCATAATGGCGTACAAAAATCCCCCGTGTTTTCTACTTCGTCTGCAAATTGTAACGTTTCACGTTGATAGTAAAGCCTACTGCATCACTACACGCTTTCTACAATAAAACGTGTACTGCATTTCTAAGAAAACCTTGAGATACGCAAGCTGATTAATGACCTAAATTAATACTTCCATTAATTTCATTTTATACACTACGTTAACATAAACGGAAAGACAGATGAACTTAGGATAGAGAGAGAGAGGGCTGAAAGCAGGAACGCCGACAACACTAACACGCGTCTCGCGATATACAATTAATGCCACCCCAAGCGTAAGGCCAGAAGCACTAACTTTTTTCAAATCGACAGTGATAAAAAACACTACCCATACGAGAGTTAGGTTTAAAAACCTGAAAACTGCTTATTGGGAAACATGACATTATACTGGTTTACGTTTGAAAGCCTGACAGTACCCAGACACCACATCGTATCGAAGTGAACAGGAGGTAGAAGAAAATGCACATTTTGAACGCAGCCACCTAGCTCCCTTAAATTTATATAATTGGGTTCCTTAGGACTTGCTGACAAAGAATATGTTAAACGTTACGCAAATAGTCTAGGAATTAACAAATTATAGCCAAAATAAAATGGTGGTGCTGTCAGACAACACCAAAATCAGAATTGCGCAGTGGCAGGTTTTGAAACCACCATTGTACGGGAAATAGGCCAACATGTTACCTCCTATTTGATTGGCGGAAAGTATATGTAAGGCTAAACACGATTAGTCGGGCTGCAAATACTAATTTTTGTTGTTAGGGGAGACGGAAGGAAGGGTACTTTTTTTCAAACGCGTGTGTAACATGGCTCGATTGGTTAGACCCGCCAATATAGTCAATTAGGAGCGTCAGTTCAGTGCCACATGTTAAAATAAACTTACTAAGAAACAGTGCGTTGAGAGCCAGATCATGTTTTTCTAAATAAAAGTCTGGGACAGAGGCAGATCGGAATTTGTGCCATTATTCATCGCCAGTCAACGTATCTGTGTATTATTTCCATGAATTGTGGTAAGCTTGATATATTCAATATCTTTTTAATGAAAATTGAATGTAAATTGATAATTTATGTCTGTATATGTGTGTGGTTCAGTGGCAAACATGAGGCAAGGCCTAAATATTGCTCCAACCTGAATAGGAGGTGTCGGAGAAAAGTAAAACTGCATGAAATTGCCAAACAGTACACTGACACCTATCTTATTGACTAGAAAGAACTAATGCTGGAATTGCAGAGGCGTAGTAACCATTAGGGAGGAGTATACTGGTGTAAATTGTTTCAGATGAAGCTAGCAGTTGGCCTACCGCTCTGAACTCAGTGTTTGTTATGTATTGTGTTCAGTCTGGAAATAGATTATAAATTAGTTCTGAGATAGGAGGTACAACCTTCTTGTTTCAGGGACCGTGGTCATAAGTTATTGAAGCAGCACCTGATCTGAGTTTTGCTGAATCCAGAGGCTGACAGCATACTCCTTGGTCCAGATAGCGACCAGTGAGGTGTCTCCAGAACACAGGAAGCAATCGAGCAGAGGAGTCTTTTCCTGCCGCCATCACGAAAGATAAGCTTCTGTGGCCAGAGTAGCTCAACATTATGTGCCCCCTCAAAAATTGACATTTTATCAAACACAGAGGGACAATTAATTGGTTCAAATGACAGGAACTGTGAACTTTTCCCAATACTATTTCCCCGATAATCAAACACTAGAAGTCATGATGAAAAACAACAACCAAGCTTGAACAAAACCAGTATTACCTCATATTACTACTGCACAAATTACACACAGAATAATAATAATAAACTATGTCAATACAAAGTTCATATATAAAAACTGTGTACATAATACTTGTAATTACATTTGATTGTGATTCCTGGTTCACTGTGTAGTTGAATCAGGATACCCATTATTGAAAGAATTAATACATATATTTTTAAACTTAAACACTGGACTCATTTAAGATAGTCTTATAGAGTGTTGTATGTGTGTGAGTGTCACAGTGTTGTAAAGTGTTGTGGAATAAAATAAATTGTTTATCTGTCTGTTGTTGTTGTGACTTACACTTCATCATTTTCATAACCCTAGACATCTAACGTAGTCATCACACTCTTCCAGAATAATTCTGACTGAGGTAAAAATGTGGTAGCAAGTAAGGTCATCTGTAATACACCACACTTATTAGATACAGATACCTTCACAGCTGATCTCAGTCAGTACACTAAGTCCCCTATAAATATTTATAACATCCCACTTTACCACATATATTGGGGTCCTGTCCGGGATTTTGAATCTTTCCCTATTATAAATATTGGGGGTAATTCACTTCAGGGAATAATAAAAATTAAAAAGGTATCCTTGGGTGAAAATAAATAAGGTTGAGCTATCAGTGCCTGTGGTTGTCCTTAGTTAATTAGTCATAGATAAAATTGTTTAGTTAAATATTTTATACATTTACCTGTTAGAAAATGGCGGACCTGGCCAAATTTCGATCTGCTGCTGTGCAGACTGCAAAAGAGTTAGGAATGGAGGGACAAGTTATGATTGCTTATGTCACTACGGAATGTGACAAATATATTGAACGTGAAGAAAGAAGATTAGAAAAAGAGGCCGAAAGAAAATCAGAATCTGAAAAAGATTGGCCGAAATAAGAATAAGGAGGCTGAAAAAAGAGATTAAGGCTGACAAAGAGGCTGAGCATGAGGCAGGCTAAGAGGTTGCAGATTGAGCCTGACAAAGAGGCTAAGAACATTGGAGGCAGAAAGAGAAGAGAAAAGGCGATTAGAGAAAAAAGGCAGAAAGAGAAGAGAAGAAAGAGGCTGCAGAAAGAGAGGAAAGAAGATTGGCTGCAGAGAGGGAAGCAGAAAAGGAGGAGAAGAGATTACAAAGGGAGCACGAGTTACGACTAAGGGAGTTTGAGTTTCAAGGCCATGCTCCTGAAAATGGTGCCAGTCCCTTTACCTCCGATGCTACTGCTAGTCAGGGAGCCTCAACCTCAGCTATGAACTTTCATTTAGATCATTTTGTTGAGAAAGACGATGATATTGAGAGCTATCTAAATAGATATGAACTATTAGCTACCACGTATGGGTTAGAGAGAGAAAGGTGGAGCTTAAAGTTATCTCAAGGGCTTCGTGGGGCAGCTTATGAAGTTTTTGCCAAAATGAGCAGAGGTGATCAAGAAAATTATGACATGCTAAAGCAGGCTCTTTTGTTAAGATATGAAAAGAACGCAGAATTTTATAGGAAAAAAATTTAGGAATGCTAAACTACTGTCAGGTGAAACCTATCACCAGTTCTCTGCACGGTTAGAGACATACTTGGAGAAATGGACTTCTCTGGGGAAAACCCAAGATCTTAAGGAAATGGTCCTTATAGAACAATTAAGAGAGTCCATGGCTCCAGACCTGAGAAAGTTTCTCATGGAACAAGGTGCAGAGAGGCTGGGTGAGTTACTAAATGTTGCAGAAAGGTATCAAGCAGCTCAGGCAGAGGTAACAGGTAACAAAAGGAAACAGGTAGACTATTTTAGGGCACCACAGAACTTTAATAAATTTGATCCTAGAGATCAAAACAAAAGTAAGCACCAGTTTGATAGGCCACGGTATGACAATAAAAATAAAACCCCACAATTCGATGAAAGGAAATATGATGAAAGAAAATCTTTCAACCAAGGAAGGAGGTGGTGTAAAAATTGTCAGATGGACAATCATGACACTGACCGTTGTAGAAGGAAACCTGTGTATATGGCCACCCTTCAGGTCAGGTCGACCTCAAGACAGGAGGAGGATATTATGATAAATACCACTCCAGATGAGATGAGGAAGGCACAGGCTGGGGATAAGACCCTCAAGCCTTGTTTCAGGAAATTGTCAACTTGTCATACAACTCCAGGCAAGGGAGATTTTTACATGAAAAACAAGTTGATGTATAGGAAGGCCGGAACTAGATCCAATGGTCACGGACAGTTGGTTCTTCCAAAGACATATAGGGCAGAATTAATAAGGAGCCTACATGTGAAAAAAGATGGGGACCATGAGAAAATTGGTACCATCATCCAAAAGGTGGCTCACAATTATTATTGGCCCAAGGCAAGGTGGGACATTGAGAATTTTGTAGAAAGGTGTAGCATAGCACATGAGGGAACACCCACAAGTGGGAACATTGATCAGGACCTGGACACGCCACGGGGCAAAATTAGGCCTGATAATCGAAAGAAATGTAGATTTGGTAAAGTGGTCCAAATGGAATGGGAAGCCCCTTTTCACGGACAAGCTTCACTTAACTGTTTTACAATGGCCACTATGCGGAGAGTGCAAAAAGATGTCTTACCCCAGGATAAGCCGAAAATCCCTCAATCGGACTTAAACAAACTGGAGGAAGAGGATGTAGAGAGGAAATCTCTCATCAGAATTCTAAGTGGGGAGAAAGCCCCAAGAAAAGAATTGGTAGCGGTCGTTTTGTGAATGATAATTCTGGGAAGAAAAATCATCACTATAGCGCTTCGAGTGGAAGAGACCATACCGGTGCATGGACAAATAGGTCCACAAAATTAAAGGTCCATATGTAACGCTGTTAAGAACGTGGACTGATGAAAAGGCAGAGGAAAATATTACATCCTCATACCAATATGTGAATGAGCTGACCACTCGTTTAAAAACTGGCTGGAAACTTGCCAATGAAAATTTGAGACAAGCCAGGAAGAAACATGCTGCCTATTTCAACAGGAAGGCTAAAGACAGAGATTTGGCTGTGGGAGAGAAGGTACTGCTTCTTCTACCCGGGAGTCAGAATAAGTTACAAATTGGATGGCAAGGTCCATATACAGTTCTAGAGAAGGTGTCTAGAACCAATTATAAGATAGATAAGAAGGGGAAAGAAAAAATCTATCATGTGAATCTCCTGAAGAAATATTTGGAAAGAGAAAATCAGGAAGAGACACACTTGTTGACCTTGTCCATTGCCATGGAGATGAAAAAGGAACCACTTTCATCATTTGAATATCCATTACACCCCTGTGAGACAGCGGCACAGGTGAAAATCAGTACACATTTAACGAAAAATCAGAAAGAGAGAGTGCAACAGGTTCTAGATAATCATACAGAGGTGTTAACGGACCGACCGGGGCATACAAACTTATTGGAATATGATATGAAACTGATAGACCCCACACCTGTCTGTATGAAACCCTATTCGATTCCTTTTGCTAAGGAGAAAGCTTTGAAGGAAGAGATAGACTATTTGTTGAAGGAAGGAATTATTTCACACAGTGAATCTTCGTATAGTTCCAGTGTTGTGCTCTTAAGGAAACCCTCTGGAGAACATAGACTCTGTATAGATTACAGGAGACTGAATGCTATTACAGAAGGACAGGTGGATCCATTGCCGGATACAAATCAGTTGTTTGCCAGGCTAAATAAAGCTAAATATTTCTCAAAAGTGGATCTGAGTAAAGGATACTATCAGATTCCAGTAAAGCCTGAGGTTAGACCATACCTAGCGTTTTAGTACCTCAGAGGGACACTATGAGTTTAACAGATTGCCATTTGGATTGAAGAATGCGCCTAGTGTCTTCTCTAGAATGATGAGAAAATTATTGGACCCTCTGAATAATCCATGCATCACAAATTTCATGGATGATATCCTTATAGCAACAGAAACATTTGAGGAACACATTGACTCTCTGAACATGCTGTTTAATCGACTTAGAGAAGCGAATTTAACAGCCCGACCAACCAAATGTTGCGTTGGATGTAAAGAATTAGAATTCTTGGGACACACAGTCCATCAGGGAAACATGACCCCTGACCCCAAGAATTTAGAGAAACTAAAGAAAGCCCCGAGACCACAAACCAAGAAAGACGTGAGATCCTTTGTCTCATTATGTGGTTTCTACCAAAAGTATATCAAAAACTTTAATTCCATATGTGCACCGTTAACTGATTTGACCCGTAAAGGAAATCCAGATCGAATTACATGGACACCACAATGTGAATTAGCTTACCAGGAATTGAAGGAAAAGCTCACAAGCAAACCTATTTTGAAATTACCTGACTTAAGTCAAGAATTCATTGTAAGGACGGATGCCAGTAATATTGGGTTAGGTGCGACTCTGCTACAGAAATCAGATGCATTGGATGGGGAATTAAGCCCAGTGGCATATGCTAGCAGAAAGTTGAATAAAGCTGAAACCAATTACTCAACTAGCGAAAAAGAATGTCTTGCAGTAATATGGGCGATAAAGAAATTCAATATTTATCTGTATGGGAAGGCATTTAAGTTGCAAACGGATCACAAACCCTTGTCGTTTCTAGCGCAGGCTAGACATGAAAATTCTAGATTACTCCGATGGTCATTACTGATGCAGCCATTTGAGTTTAGCATAGAGTATATATCTGGAAAGACAAATCTGGGAGCGGATTTTTTAAGCCGCCATCCGTGTGATGAGAATCACCGTAAGCCCCAGAAATAATAATAAATTTCTCTATGTGTATATAGAATTATAGACTGACATATAACGTCTGTTTTAAGAGGGGAGAATTTGTCGTGAAACATTCTAAATCCACATATATAAATTAAAAGGTAAATGTAAAGCCTAACACATAAATTCAATAAAAGGAAAGAGAAATGGTAAAAGTACAGTGCTGTCACAATGGCGTACAAAAATCCCCCTTGTTTTCTACTTCGTCTGCAAATTGTAACGTTTCACGTTGATAGTAAAGCCTACTGCATCACTACACGCTTTCTACAATAAAACGTGTACTGCATTTCTAAGAAAACCTTGAGATACGCAAGCTGATTAATGACCTAAATTAATACTTCCATTAATTTCATTTTATACACTACGTTAACATAAACGGAAGGACAGATGGAATTAGGATAGAGAGAGGGAGGGCTGAAAGCAGGAACGCATGCAACACTAAAACGCGTCTCGCGATATACAATTAATGCCACCCCCAACACGCGTAAGGCCAGAAGCACTAACTTTTTTCAAATCGACAGTGATAAAAAAACACTACCCATACGAGAGTTAGGTTTAAAAACCTGAAAAATGCTTATTGGGAAACATGACATTATACTGGTTTACGTTTGAAAGCCTGACAGTACCCAGACACCACATCGTATCGAAGTGAACAGGAGGTAGAAGAAAATGCACATTTTGAACGCAGCCACCTAGCTCCCTTAAATTTATATAATTGGGTTCCTTAGGACTTGCTGACAAAGAATATGTTAAGTGTTACGCAAATAGTCTAGGAATTAACAAATTATAGCCAAAATAAAATGGTGGTGCTGTCAGACAACACCAAAATCAGAATTGCGCAGTGGCAGGTTTTGAAACCACCATTGTACGGGAAATAGGCCAACATGTTACCTCCTATTTGATTGGCGGGAAGTATATGTAAGGCTAAACACGATTAGTCGGTCTGCAAATACTATTTTTTTGTTGTTAGGGGAGACGGAAGGAAGGGTACTTTTTTTCAAATGCTTGTGTAAACATGGCTCGATTGGTTAGACCCGCCAATATAGTCAATTAGGAGCGTCAGTTCAGTGCCACATGTTAAAATAAACTTACTAAGAAACAGTGCGTTGAGAGCCAGATCATGTTTTTCTAAATAAAAGTCTGGGACAGAGGCAGATCGGAATTTGTGCCATTATTCATCGCCAGTCAACGTATCTGTGTATTATTTCCATGAATTGTGGTAAGCTTGATATATTCGATATCTTTTTAATGAAAATTGAATGTAAATTGATAATTTATGTCTGTATATGTGTGTGGTTCAGTGGCAAAAATGAGGCAAGGCCTAAATATTGCTCCAACCTGAATAGGAGGTGTCGGAGAAAAGTAAAACTGCATGGAATTGCCAAACAGTACACTGACACCTATCTTATTGACTAGATAGAACTAATGCTGGAATTGCAGAGGCGTAGTAACCATTAGGGAGGAGTATACTGGTGTAAATTGTTTCAGATGAAGCTAGCAGTTGGCCTACCGCTCTGAACTCAGTGTTTGTTATGTATTGTGTTCAGTGAGGAAATAGATTATAAATTAGTTCTGAATAGGAGGTACAACCTTCTTGTTTCAGGGACTGTGGTCCTAGTTATTGAAGCAGCACCTGGTCTGAGTTTTGCTGAATCCAGAGGCTGACAGCATACTCCTTGGTCCAGATAGCGACCAGTGAGGTGTCTCCAGAACACAGGAAGCAATCGAGCAGAGGAGTCTTTTCCTGCCGCCATCACGAAAGATAAGCTTCTGTGGCCAGAGTAGCTCAACATTATGTGCCCCCTCAAAAATTGACATTTTATCAAACACAGAGGGACAATTAATTGGTTCAAATGACAGGAACTGTGAACTTTTCCCAATACTATTTCCAAGATAATCAAACACTTGAAGTCATGATGAAAAACAACAACCAAGCTTGAACAAAACCAGTATTACCTCATATTACTACTGCACAAATTACACACATAGAATAATAATAATAAAATATGTCAATACAAAGTTCATATATATAAAACTGTGTACATAATACTTGTAATTACATTTGATTGTGATTCCTGGTTCACTGTGTAGTTGAATCAGGATACCCATTATTGAAAGAATTAATACATATATTTTTAAACTTAAACACTTGACTCATTTAAGATAGTCTTATAGAGTGTTATATGTGTGTGAGTGTCACAGTGTTGTAAAGTGTTGTGGAATAAAATAAATTGTTTATCTGTCTGTTGTTGTTGTGACTTACACTTCATCATTTTCATAACCCTAGACATTTAACGTAGTCATCACACTATTCCAGAATAATTCTGACTGAGGTAAAAATGTGGTAGCAAGTAAGGTCATCTGTAATACACCACACTTATTAGATACAGATACCTTCACAGCTGATCTCAGTCAGTACACTAAGTCCCCTATAAATATTTATAACATCCCACTTTACCACATATATTGGGGTCCTGTCCGGGATTTTGAATCTTTCCCTATTATAAATATTGGGGGTAATTCACTTCAGGGAATAATAAAAATTAAAAAGGTATCCTTGGGTGAAAATAAATAAGGTTGAGCTATCAGTGCCTGTGGTTGTCCTTAGTTAATTAGTCATAGATAAAATTGTTTAGTTAAATATTTTATACATTTACCTGTTAGAAAATGGCGGACCTGGCCAAATTTCGATCTGCTGCTGTGCAGACTGCAAAAGAGTTAGGAATGGAGGGACAAGTTATGATTGCTTATGTCACTACTGAATGTGACAAATATATTGAACGTGAAGAAAGAAGATTAGAAAAAGAGGCCGAAAGAAAATTAGAATCTGAAAGATTGGCCGAAAGAAAGTTAGAGGCTGAAAAAGAAATTAAGAGTTGCAATCTGAGATGAGGCTAAGAGGCAGATGACTGAAAAGAGGCTAAAGCATTGGAGGCAGATAAGGAGATTAAAAGGCTCCAATTAGAAGAACAAAAGGCAGAAAGAGAAGAGAAATTGGCTGCAGAAAGAGAAGGAAAGAAGATTGGCTGCAGAGAGGGAAGCAGAAAAGGAGGAGAAGAGATTACAAAGGGAGCACGAGTTACGACTAAGGGAGTTTGAGTTTCAAGGCCATGCTCCTGAAAATGGTGCCAGTCCCTTTACCTCCGATGCTACTGCTAGTCAGGGAGCCTCAACCTCAGCTATGAACTTTCATTTAGATCATTTTGTTGAGAAAGACGATGATATTGAGAGCTATCTAAATAGATATGAACTATTAGCTACCACGTATGGGTTAGAGAGAGAAAGGTGGAGCTTAAAGTTATCTCAAGGGCTTCGTGGGGCAGCTTATGAAGTTTTTGCCAAAATGAGCAGAGGTGATCAAGAAAATTATGACATGCTAAAGCAGGCTCTTTTGTTAAGATATGAAAAGAACGCAGAATTTTATAGAAAAAAATTTAGGAATGCTAAACTACTGTCAGGTGAAACCTATCACCAGTTCTCTGCACGGTTAGAGACATACTTGGAGAAATGGACTTCTCTGGGGAAAACCCAAGATCTTAAGGAAATGGTCCTTATAGAACAATTAAGAGAGTCCATGGCTCCAGACCTGAGAAAGTTTCTCATGGAACAAGGTGCAGAGAGGCTGGGTGAGTTACTAAATGTTGCAGAAAGGTATCAAGCAGCTCAGGCAGAGGTAACAGGTAATAAAAAGAAACAGGTAGATAATTTTAAGGCACCACAGAACTTTAATAAATTTGATCCTAGAGATCAAAACAAAAGTAAGCACCAGTTTGATAGGCCACGGTATGACAATAAAAATAAAACCCCACAATTCGATGAAAGGAAATATGATGAAAGAAAATCTTTCAACCAAGGAAGGAGGTGGTGTAAAAATTGTCAGATGGACAATCATGACACTGACCGTTGTAGAAGGAAACCTGTGTATATGGCCACCCTTCAGGTCAGGTCGACCTCAAGACAGGAGGAGGATATTATGATAAATACCACTCCAGAAGAGATGAGGAAGGCACAGGCTGGGGATAAGACCCTCAAGCCTTGTTTCAGGAAATTGTCAACTTGTCATACAACTCCAGGCAAGGGAGATTTTTACATGAAAAACAAGTTGATGTATAGGAAGGCCGGAACTAGATCCAATGGTCACGGACAGTTGGTTCTTCCAAAGACATATAGGGCAGAATTAATAAGGAGCCTACATGTGAAAAAAGATGGGGACCATGAGAAAATTGGTACCATCATCCAAAAGGTGGCTCACAATTATTATTGGCCCAAGGCAAGGTGGGACATTGAGAATTTTGTAGAAAGGTGTAGCATAGCACATGAGGGAACACCCACAAGTGGGAACATTGATCAGGACCTGGACACGCCACGGGGCAAACGTAGGCCTGACAATAGAAAGAAAAATAAAGTGGACCAAATGGAATGGGAAGCCCCTTTTCACGGACAAGCTTCAATTAACTGTTTTACAATGGCCACTATGCAGAGAGTGCAAAAAGATGTCTTACCCCAGGATAAGCCGAAAATCCCTCAATCGGACTTAAACAAACTGGAGGAAGAAGATGTAGAGAGGAAATCTCTCATCCAGAATTCTAAGTGGGGAGAAAGCCCCAAGAAAAGAATTGGTAGCGGTCGTTTTGTGCATGATAATTCTGGGAAGAAAAATCATCACTATAGCGCTTCGAGTGGAAGAGACCATACCGGTGCATGGACAAATAGGTCCACAAAATTAAAGGTCCATATGTAACGCTGTTAAGAACGTGGACTGATGAAAAGGCAGAGGAAAAATATTACATCCTCATACCAATATGTGAATGAGCTGACCACTCGTTTAAAAACTGGCTGGAAACTTGCCAATGAAAATTTGAGACAAGCCAGGAAGAAACATGCTGCCTATTTCAACAGGAAGGCTAAAGACAGAGATTTGGCTGTGGGAGAGAAGGTACTGCTTCTTCTACCCGGGAGTCAGAATAAGTTACAAATTGGATGGCAAGGTCCATATACAGTTCTAGAGAAGGTGTCTAGAACCAATTATAAGATAGATAAGAAGGGGAAAGAAAAAATCTATCATGTGAATCTCCTGAAGAAATATTTGGAAAGAGAAAATCAGGAAGAGACACACTTGTTGACCTTGTCCATTGCCATGGAGATGAAAAAGGAACCACTTTCATCATTTGAATATCCATTACACCCCTGTGAGACAGCGGCACAGGTGAAAATCAGTACACATTTAACGAAAAATCAGAAAGAGAGAGTGCAACAGGTTCTAGATAATCATACAGAGGTGTTAACGGACCGACCGGGGCATACAAACTTATTGGAATATGATATGAAACTGATAGACCCCACACCTGTCTGTATGAAACCCTATTCGATTCCTTTTGCTAAGGAGAAAGCTTTGAAGGAAGAGATAGACTATTTGTTGAAGGAAGGAATTATTTCACACAGTGAATCTTCGTATAGTTCCAGTGTTGTGCTCTTAAGGAAACCCTCTGGAGAACATAGACTCTGTATAGATTACAGGAGACTGAATGCTATTACAGAAGGACAGGTGGATCCATTGCCGGATACAAATCAGTTGTTTGCCAGGCTAAATAAAGCTAAATATTTCTCAAAAGTGGATCTGAGTAAAGGATACTATCAGATTCCAGTAAAGCCTGAGGTTAGACCATACCTAGCGTTTAGTACCTCAGAGGGACACTATGAGTTTAACAGATTGCCATTTGGATTGAAGAATGCGCCTAGTGTCTTCTCTAGAATGATGAGAAAATTATTGGACCCTCTGAATAATCCATGCATCACAAATTTCATGGATGATATCCTTATAGCAACAGAAACATTTGAGGAACACATTGACTCTCTGAACATGCTGTTTAATCGACTTAGAGAAGCGAATTTAACAGCCCGACCAACCAAATGTTGCGTTGGATGTAAAGAATTAGAATTCTTGGGACACACAGTCCATCAGGGAAACATGACCCCTGACCCCAAGAATTTAGAGAAACTAAAGAAAGCCCCGAGACCACAAACCAAGAAAGACGTGAGATCCTTTGTCTCATTATGTGGTTTCTACCAAAAGTATATCAAAAACTTTAATTCCATATGTGCACCGTTAACTGATTTGACCCGTAAAGGAAATCCAGATCGAATTACATGGACACCACAATGTGAATTAGCTTACCAGGAATTGAAGGAAAAGCTCACAAGCAAACCTATTTTGAAATTACCTGACTTAAGTCAAGAATTCATTGTAAGGACGGATGCCAGTAATATTGGGTTAGGTGCGACTCTGCTACAGAAATCAGATGCATTGGATGGGGAATTAAGCCCAGTGGCATATGCTAGCAGAAAGTTGAATAAAGCTGAAACCAATTACTCAACTAGCGAAAAAGAATGTCTTGCAGTAATATGGGCGATAAAGAAATTCAATATTTATCTGTATGGGAAGGCATTTAAGTTGCAAACGGATCACAAACCCTTGTCGTTTCTAGCGCAGGCTAGACATGAAAATTCTAGATTACTCCGTTGGTCATTACTGATGCAGCCATTTGAGTTTTGCATAGAGTATATATCTGGAAAGACAAATCTGGGAGCGGATTTTTTAAGCCGCCATCCGTGTGATGAGAATCACCGTAAGCCCCAGAAATAATAATAAATTTCTCTATGTGTATATAGAATTATAGACTGACATATAACGTCTGTTTTAAGAGGGGAGAATTTGTCGTGAAACATTCTAAATCCACATATATAAATTAAAAGGTAAATGTAAAGCCTAACACATAAATTCAATAAAAGGAAAGAGAAATGGTAAAAGTACAGTGCTGTCACAATGGCGTACAAAAAATCCCCCTTGTTTTCTACTTCGTCTGCAAATTGTAACGTTTCACGTTGATAGTAAAGCCTACTGCATCACTACACGCTTTCTACAATAAAACGTGTACTGCATTTCTAAGAAAACCTTGAGATACGCAAGCTGATTAATGACCTAAATTAATACTTCCATTAATTTCATTTTATACACTACGTTAACATAAACGGAAAGACAGATGAACTTAGGATAGAGAGAGTGAGGGCTGAAAACAGGAACGCCGACAAAACTAACACGCGTCTTGCGATATACAATTAATGCCACCCACCCCAAGCGTAAGGCCAGAAGCAATAACTTTTTTCAAATCGACCGTGATAAAAAACACTACCCATACAAGAGTTAGGTTTAAAAACATGAAAAATGCTTATTGGGAAACATGACATTATACTGGTTTACGTTTGAAAGCCTGACAGTACCCAGACACCACATCGTATCGAAGTGAACAGGAGGTAGAAGAAAATGCACATTTTGAACGCAGCCACCTAGCTCCCTTAAATTTATATAATTGGGTTCCTTAGGACTTGCTGACAAAGAATATGTTAAACGTTACGCAAATAGTCTAGGAATTAACAAATTATAGCCAAAATAAAATGGTGAAAATCAGTGAGTGTGTCAGACAACACCAAAATCAGAATTGCGCAGTGGCAGTTTTGAAACCACCATTTTACGGGAAATAGGCCAACATGTTACCTCCTATTTGATTGGCGGAAATGATATGTAAGGCTAAACACGATTAGTCGGGCTGCAAATACTAATTTTTGTTGTTAGGGGAGACGGAAGGAAGGGTACTTTTTTTCAAACGCGTGTGTAAACATGGCTCGATTGGTTAGACCCGCCAATATAGTCAATTAGGAGCGTCAGTTCAGTGCCACATGTTAAAATAAACTTACTAAGAAACAGTGCGTTGAGAGCCAGATCATGTTTTTCTAAATAAAAGTCTGGGACAGAGGCAGATCGGAATTTGTGCCATTATTCATCGCCAGTCAACGTATCTGTGTATTATTTCCATGAATTGTGGTAAGCTTGATATATTCAATATCTTTTTAATGAAAATTGAATGTAAATTGATAATTTATGTCTGTATATGTGTGTGGTTCAGTGGCAAACATGAGGCAAGGCCTAAATATTGCTCCAACCTGAATAGGAGGTGTCGGAGAAAAGTAAAACTGCATGAAATTGCCAAACAGTACACTGACACCTATCTTATTGACTAGAAAGAACTAATGCTGGAATTGCAGAAGCGTAGTAACCATTAGGGAGGAGTATACTGGTGTAAATTGTTTCAGATGAAGCTAGCAGTTGGCCTACCGCTCTGAACTCAGTGTTTGTTATGTATTGTGTTCAGTCTGGAAATAGATTATAAATTAGTTCTGAGATAGGAGGTACAACCTTCTTGTTTCAGGGACCGTGGTCATAAGTTATTGAAGCAGCACCTGGTCTGAGTTTTGCTGAATCCAGAGGCTGACAGCATACTCCTTGGTCCAGATAGCGACCAGTGAGGTGTCTCCAGAACACAGGAAGCAATCGAGCAGAGGAGTCTTTTCCTGCCGCCATCATGAAAGATAAGCTTCTGTGGCCAGAGTAGCTCAACATTATGTGCCCCCTCAAAAATTGACATTTTATCAAACACAGAGGGACAATTAATTGGTTCAAATGACAGGAACTGTGAACTTTTCCCAATACTATTTCCCCGATAATCAAACACTAGAAGTCATGATGAAAAACAACAACCAAGCTTGAACAAAACCAGTATTACCTCATATTACTACTGCACAAATTACACACATAGAATAATAATAATAAACTATGTCAATACAAAGTTCATATATAAAAACTGTGTACATAATACTTGTAATTACATTTGATTGTGATTCCTGGTTCACTGTGTAGTTGAATCAGGATACCCATTATTGAAAGAATTAATACATATATTTTTAAACTTAAACACTGGACTCATTTAAGATAGTCTTATAGAGTGTTATATGTGTGTGAGTGTCACAGTGTTGTAAAGTGTTGTGGAATAAAATAAATTGTTTATCTGTCTGTTGTTGTTGTGACTTACACTTCATCATTTTCATAACCCTAGACATCTAACGTAGTCATCACACTATTCCAGAATAATTCTGACTGAGGTAAAAATGTGGTAGCAAGTAAGGTCATCTGAAATACACCACACCTATTAGATACAGATACCTTCACAGCTGATCTCAGTCAGTACACTAAGTCCCCTATAAATATTTATAACATCCCACTTTACCACAGATAGTATGGCGCTCTCTCTTCCAAATCTCTACACCTCACGGTAGAAGAGGAACGACTAAGTAAGAAAGTGCATCACTATAGGTAGTCGTTTTCATGACTACACGCAACTATGGAATATAGGACCCAGAACGATCCAGACATTTCTATAGACTCGGTCACCTGCATAATTCTCCTATTCAAAAATATACACTAAATAACACACGAGACAACCAGTTTATTATTAACTTCATAGAGCCAGCAGACGTTAAAGAAAGCTTGTCATGCTACAATGAGCCACGGCTAAACCGTTAACTTTTACTTATCAGTTTTAAAGCAACTCTTTGTCCTGTCATTAACTCTAGTCTCTATCAAATGAAATAAATTAGAGCCTTACAATATTAGTCGATCTTGTAACATCAAAATATCATCATCATTATCTTTTTCCCGTTGCGTTCCTTACGGAGCATGGAGCCACCACTGCCACTAGTCCCTTGCAGGAAACCTACAACAAGCATTCGCATGCTCTTGTATTGGTAGTGTCTGTGGTAATGTGTTTGACATAGTGACGTTGCCAGCCCCCATGCACAGCTTCATATTAGTCGCCTTTCACGACATGCCCGAGGGTGTAGTAGTCCTATTCTTTATTTATGTCTTGTGAGACCCCCGGGATCTACACGGGGCAGCATCAGAATATGGACTTACGATATTATATAAAAGTGTAATAACAAGACAAGAGACAGAAACCCCCAGAGGTCAATGGTTCATGTGGAGACGGCACTTCCTCTGGATTGTAGTGGTTTTTTTATGTTATTGTATGGTTGCTATGTTACCTAGTGTACTGGATGAGGTCAGCTGTGAAGGCTCCTGAAGATAAAAGTTTATGTGAGTTACAGAATGCCTTTCCGCTACCACTTACGACCTCAAACAGACCTATTCTGCTATTATGTATGTTAGCTACGTTTAATGTCTAGGGTAATGAAATGTAATGTGTAGGTAATTAAATACACAGACACACACATGTAACCACTAAGTCTAATAATAATAATAATATGCTCTATGATCAAATTAACTAACACTGGCTTTAGAAGTATAGATTTTACTATTTTTTGAATTTATTTAGTCCTGAACCAAATGTTTCTTCTGGTCAGGACATATGAAACAATATGTGTTTATCAATAAAGGTGCATATATATATTGAACAATCAAATGAAAATTGTATACATAAATATATTGTTACATTGGTTAATATTAATACTAACTACAGTGTCTTTGGAAACTAGCACTGGATGTTTAGTCGGGTGGTGTCATCATGCCCAATCTCTGTATTATAATGTTCATTGTCCTTGAAATATGGACTGAGCTATAGTGTTTATACAATAGGATTTGGTTTATTTATTTATTGTATTTGTGAATTAGTTGATGAATCCACAGCAGGCCAGGTTTTCACTTATCTGGCCTGCGACGATGCAGTAAAGAATCCAAGTTGCCCACTCCTCACAGTAGCTGGAGTAAAATAGTAGGCTGCTTAGGCATCCACTCTTGTACTTCTACACAGCATCTGGCACTAGCATAGTGCCAGACCAGAAACTCTGAAACCAAAATTTGTGCCATGTGTCAACACACTGCCTACTGCACCAATTTTATGCACATAACAACGAAAAAACATTACAAAGATCGGGTCAGATCTCTCTGACCAACTCAGCACATCTCACCCAGGTGTTATCCAACAGCACCAGTTTCCCATGACTGCATTGCATCCAAAATATGTTCAATAGTTTCCTCTTCCATCCAATAAGGTGCGTGATATGTTCCCACTGATCTCAAATATAGATCTGTCTTCTATAGTCTACGATATGTTTTCCTATATTATTTGTTTGCCTCTAGGCCCTGGACTGCTGCTGGGGACCTAGAGTAAGCACTCACTTGTCGTAATCATTTTTCATGACATGGCAGTATCAATCACTCAAAATATTAAAATATAAAAGTAAATGCTTTTTTCCTTACCACAATTCAAAATTGAATACACAGTTACGTTGTACTAGCAAAACTCAGCTGAGCTGCTGGCTAGAGTATGCCGTCCCACTGATAACATATAATATTTCCTGGGAATCACTCTTTTAGCATTAAACAACTGTGTAACTGGACAGTCTTCTACAAAATGGCACTAGCGGGCGTCTTTTTTTCCCATAATATGAAAGCTTCTGTCCAATCAGCGGACTTCCCCTCTACCTTTCGAATATTCAAACTACAAATGTCCAATTTAGGTCCAGTCTCAGTCTAGTGTGTAGTATTTTTCTGTCGGTCTGTCCGTCCCAACTTGGCTTTTCCCAAAATTACACTTGTTTTTGGACGAAACTACAAGAAAAAACTACACAAATTTTGTCTCCCCCTACTTCTAAGATTCTATGCTAAGTTATTTTTAGCTACTATCCTCCTACTCTGCCCCTAGTCCACCTGCAGTTTGATTTTATGCGTTAGGCTCAAGGACGCGTCAAAATGTAACTTTAGTGAAAATATGCACCAAAAACTGTTTGCTAGTCTGTATTGAACAATACAGTCTTTCGTCAATATCTTCCGTGTTATCTGTCCGTCTGTGTAATTAAAAGTATATTATTTCTCAGATTAAGATGGGCTATCAAACTAGCTAGCTTTTATTCTCCTAAACTTATTATTAAGAAAAAACCTACTTTTTCAAGGTTAGTTTTGAAATTTGTTTTTGAACCTTCGTGTACGGCGTTTGCCGCTATATTCAAACTAAAACGACTAATTACCGTAAAAACGTCCAAGATACGTCTGTTTCTAACAAGAGCTAAGGTCGTTTTTCTTCCAATTTCTTACATTGTATCAACTAGTGGCGTAATTTTTTTCTTAAAAAAAACTACAAATTGCGTCTTTTAGACTTTAGATTCAAACACGTGTTCAGACCGTCGTATTTTTTTCTTTTATCTCCGTTTCTACCCCGTCTAAAAGGATAAACCGTTTGTCTGCATGTTCTAACTAGTTAATGTTCAATGACCCTAGAAAACGCTGGCGTAGGTGAAGAAGCATCGGCATATCTTGCCTATATTTTTATCCCTACATGTTATTTTACCTGTTATCTTTATAATTGGAGGAATTTTAACGTTGCATCACTGTAATTTCACCACATGGATGTTGTTCACGTATTCTGAATCTTCGTCATTTTTGGAATTAGCCGAAGGTTGACTTTTCTGGTTTACAGCAGCGATTCATATTCTTTTATCTATGCTTTTAGATGAGTTGGCACTTTCTTTTCTATATTGTAATTGCACTGGTCTCCTCTGACGAAGAAAAAGGGGTCGTAACGTGGGGCTTTTTTTAAAAATCGTTATCTTTGTAACACTCCCCTACTTCCGGTTTTTTTTTTTTTTTTTTTGGCAGAAAATCGAACGGAAGAGTTAGTTGTCTGTAAATGTTCGGGAGATTTTACAGGGAGGAAATGAAATACAACTGATCGATAATTCAGATGTCTGTTACTCCAGGGTAATGTTTTGAGTTCGGAACTCAGCCTTCTTGATTGAGTCACTTTAAGTTACAGTGTTCTCCCTTATCACTTGGGCAGTTTGAGTCTGCCATTAGTCTTCTATAAGACAAATAGTTCATAAGAAATTACATTGATTGGGCCGTTTATCATATAAGAAATGACACATATATATATATATATATATATATATATATATATATATATATATATATATATATATATATATATATATATATATATATATATATATAACAGCAAAGAATGGAGCTGGAGATTAAGGAGAAAACGGAGAACGAAGAGTAGAACTTGAGGTAAACAAGAAAACCATACAACAAAAAGTAGATCTAGAGATGAGAGTGAGAACCAAAGAGAAGAACTGGAGAAGAGGAAGAAAACCATGCAACAAAGAGTAGATCTGGAGATTAAAGAGAGAACCATGCAACAAAAAGTAGATCTGGAGATTAAAGAGAGAACCATGCAACAAAGTGTAGATCTGGAGATTAAAGAGAGAACCATGCAACAAAAAGTAGATCTGGAGATTAAAGAGAGAACCATGCAACAAAGTGTAGATCTGGAGATTAAAGAGAGAACCATGCAACAAAGAGTAGATCTGGAGATTAAAGAGAGAACCATGCAACAAAAAGTAGATCTGGAGATTAAAGAGAGAACCATGCAACAAAGTGTAGATCTGGAGATTAAAGAGAGAACCATGCAACAAAGTGTAGATCTGGAGATTAAAGAGAGAACCGTGCAACAAAGTGTAGATCTGGAGATTAAAGAGAGAACCGTGCAACAAAGAGTAGAGATGGAGATTAAAGAGAGAACCGTGCAACAAAGAGTAGAGGTGGAGATTAAAGAGAGAACCACGCAACAAAGAGTAAATCTGGATATTAAAGAGAGAACCATGCAACAAAGTGTAAATCTGGAGATTAAAGAGAGAATCATGCAACAGAGAGTAGATCTTGAGATTAAAGAGAGAACCGTGCAACAAAAAGTAGAGGTGGAGATTAAAGAGAGAACCGTGCAACAAAGAGTAGATCTGGAGATTAAAGAAAGAACCGTGCAACAAATGGTAGAGCTGTAGATTAACGAACCATGCAACAAAGGGTAGAGGTTTAGATGAACGAACCATGCAACAAAGGGTAGAGCTGTAGATGAACGAACCATGCAACAAAGGGTAGAGCTGTAGATGAACGAGAGAACCATACAACAAAGAGTAGATCCGTAGATTAAAGAGAGAACCATACAACAAATGATCTGGATTTTGCACATGACGTGGCTCTTCTTTCCCATAACCATAATCAGATGCAAGAGAAAATGAAAGTTCTCGATGAGAGGTCACAACAAGTGGACCTGAAAATACACAGGGAAAAGACAAAGATTATGAGAATAAATGCAAGAAATGATAACACGGTTGAACTTGAAGAAACACCGCTAAAAGATGTAGAATCGTAAACATATCTTGGTTGTAATATAGACAAAGTTGGAGGGACAGACAATGAAATCAAAATAAGAATACAAAAAGCAAGAGGCGCTTTCATTGCATCGTGTCTCACCAGAGACCACCGGGAACTACACGCGAAGGGGGGGGGGGGGGGGGCGGGGGCACTAGTACATAAATATTCGAAGGCACAGTATTATATGATTTAATTTGAATTTTTGTTTTGTGTCTTTTTTTTTTTTAAATAACATACCAAAGCAAAATTTTAAAAGATATCCATACATTTACAAAACATGTGACATAAATGTTGTTAATTAATTCTTCAAATTTCAGTTTATTAACTTTTTTTTTTTTTTTACTTCTCCCAATGTCATTTTGAAGTGTTGCTCCGTGGCTTCATAGCCAGTGTGTTAAGATAAGTTTGTATACAAAGATCACGTGAGGTTGAAATGAAAGGGAAATGAATGAACTGACCACGGGAGAACTAGTGCCATCATATGGACATACAGCAGACAGAGCACACCATAATTCATGCGCGTCATTTTAGTGGATTACTAGCTCGCCATAAAACCATATTCAACACTCCTATCGTAAATAGTAATAGGCAGACGATCTAATGTCCATGTTGCATTATGTCTTGTGACTTCTTTAATATAGCTTCCACAAACCTGTATTTTTTTTTTTTTAAACTAATGAGAGAATACGAAACCGTTGGATGAACTTTGAAGCCGCACCACTCCAGTAAAATTTCCTTACTTCTTATCAATTCTGGGCGTATTGTATCACAGCTGAAGAAAAGTCGAGTTTCTTCGCGCAAAAGAATACTTGTTTTCTCACCCGCTCCGTCTCTCCCTCATCTTTAGCACCCAGGAAAGCTCCCCGGTCCTAAGGCACTGCAGACTTGTGCAGAACCCATGAGATGCAGTTTCACTGAAGGAAAAATTGCATAGCCAACGACAGCTAAATATCTGTGGATGATTTTTATTGGAGGCTTGTGAGTTTAAAAAAAAATTAAATTAAAGCAAAACCAAGCAAAGAAACAAACGACAATTTATTGCAGAGACAAGACAGTCACAGGTAACAAAAGAGTCATGGAGATACGAAGCCGTCATCTCACTGCTGACCGGCGTGTATCTAGATGATGATAATAATATAGTAGTGTCCTATTCTACGGGAGTACCTAATGTAATAATTAACCTTCTCATTCAGACAATTTGCCTCGTTTTGGCGAGCCCACGCCATTTAACACTGACACGAGGTAAACGGTTATATTGAAGCGGATGTTCCAAGTTTTAAGAACTGTTAATTTTAGCCAACTTCCAATTCTAACAAGAAACACAATGGGAAAATCCCTGTAATCATTCCCTTTTATGCCATAAGTAATCTGCTTTTTAATTGTTATAAAATTATAATAATTATTAGAATTTTACTATTACATCTTTTTTTAAAACAGGTTTATGTTAAGTTTTCTATTAGGTAGAAATTTTCACAATATTCTGAAAAATTTTTGAGTTCTAGTTTTAAATTTGAATAAAGTTATGCATTTAAAAATACAAAATTAACAAGTAAAGCAGTTATTGGTTTTGAAAATCTCTTTGTCGTGGAGTAGTCGCCACTATCCACAGGTTTTAATAGTTAAACATATACATTACAAGCGTTCAGCAATGTCACGTGAAAGATAATTTATTTTACCATCTTGTCCATAATTTGATTACTCCTTTAAATGTTCTGTTTTCCGAGACATTTTGTATTTTCGTTTCTTTCATATTCTTCTTTCTTTCATTTTTCACCTTCTCAACCCCACCCGAGGTTGTTTACGCTGGCCAGCTGCGGTCAGCTAACGCTAGACGATAATGTTACGTCAACGCACCTGTTCGACCAGAGAAACATTTCTCGGGTCCGCTTTAAGTGTTAGAACGAGCCAAAGTCGGTTCAGAAATGGTTCGTTAGCGGCGGGTACCCTTTGTGGTCCCAACAGGGGAATTTCTCTGGTCGCTTTAAAACGTTTGATGACGAGCGGCTGGTACCCTTTGAGGCCTGGGGAACTTTCGCACGATTTCTTTTGTCTTACTTTAGATTACGTCTTTCGCCGAACTTCTGTAGAAATACGCACGCCAGGTGTTCGGGGGGAGCGTCCCTTGTGATCTATAAGAGTAGACTGGTTTTAATAGACAAAGACATTCGTAAATTTTCCTGGCCCGTAGATGACCATCATGAGATAAGGCAAACTTTAACACAGTACTAGCATGTGTTTGCCTATGTTCTAGTCATTTTTCGGGGTGAGTTGACATATCTTATAATTATAATATTAGATTCATGTTAGCTTTTATATATATCTGTTAGGGAAGTGAATTTATTTCTGAGGACCGCTCCTAGTAATTTATTCAGTGATAAGGTAGCGCTGTCTACGGCCTATTAAGTGGTGCTTAAACTGTTACGGTTTATCATGGGTTAAATGTTAAACTTACAATAACAGATATTAGGCGTAGAATCAGTCCACGAATGCTTACCATTGGGTTAAGAGTCAGCAAAATTAACTGTCATTTCTGTAAGATAATGTCAGGTGTGGATTGTTCACTTTAAAACTGAATAGTGAGATGCAGGTAATAACTCTGGATTATAGGAGATAGTCACTTATTCCTTTTGATAGATATTTCTAGTGGCAAGGGAGGATCATTTTATGCTTACTTGTGTGGCTAGGCACTAGTCTATAACTTTCACTGAAAGCAGTCACCAGGCATAGATATAATTATATCGTATGATCTAGCCACAACTGTATTATTATAGCAAGAACATTGCATTTTCTTTGTACTCATTTTGTGGAAATGCTAATATATTTTCCAAAGGGGACATACGATTTATTTGTGTAATGTCAAATGCTGTAATCTGTTTATGTAAATTCATTTAATGTTGTAAGATGAATAAGCATATTCATTTAACTGTAACTACAGGTTAGGTTTCCTGTATGTTGAGATTGGGAGAAGAGGAGTAGATTTTGCTGTCAGAACAGTTACTGACAGGTACCTGGGTGTGCAAAAGATATTAAGCCTATGCGGGCGCGTGTTGATAATTGATATTTTTAAGGAACAGGAGACATGGTTAAAGACAGCCCTAAACTATCATAGCAGTAACTACAATAAATTTAATCCCATAGTGGAGCGAAACTTTCTGTATAAAGTTAGTATGATTTATTATTTGCTTGATGTAAAAGGGTGTCTCTTTTCGGTCTCAGTTTCAGGGGGATACCGAATTGCTAGTCTAGTTTCCAGTCAGACGAAGAATGTCACCGTCTCTTCGTCTAGAGGGATTCTGAGGATATCTAGCCCCACGAGTGTCACACCCCGTTCCTGAATCAACAACCTTTTGTCAACGCCAAGTTAAGCTCACGCAGTGCAACGGAGCCAACGCTAAATCTGGAATCACCAAATGCAGTAGTAGTTCTCTACTCGCCTCTTGGATTACCAGCCAGAGCATTGCGGCTTCCAGAATATCAAAACCGCCCAGCATGCCTATAGCAGAATTCCATATCACCCGCCTTTTTTGTGCCTAAACGGGGCACTCAGCCAAGCCACAGTCAACCAGCCAAAACCGGATTTAAAGCCAATTCTAGCGCCGGATAAGCATGCCTTGGGATCAATTGTCCTCAAGTGACTTCGTCCCACGGTTTATTTCTGGGTCTATGTAGAACTTCGCACGTATGAGCAGCCATCTATGGACAGAGTTCCAGCCCCACTCGCGCCCGTAGGGGGAAGACACCAACGATAGCGCCTATACAGTGATTTTATTCAGGTTAATTCCATCACCGATGGCGGATATATACGAAGAAACCACTTACTGGAGCTATTCCATTGGTCCCCGAAAGCGGACAGGCTGTCGCTAAGTTCATTCAGTTGGTCAGCAGGAGATAAACAGCGTCCCCCAGCCCACCTCGCGCCAGTAGGGAGGAGTCACCAATGATAGTACCAACAAGGACAGTTTTGTAGGCATAGTCCCTCACGAAGGATCTACAAGTAACACACACTGTCCGGACTATTTCATCTGGTCCCGAAAGCGGACGGACTGAATCGCAGTTTATTCATTTTGGTAAACAGAAGGTAACTAGAGTCTTCCAGCCCACCTCGCGCCAGTAGGGAGGAATCACCAATGATAGTACCAACAAGGACAGTTTTGTAGGCATAGTCACTCACGAAGGATCTACAAGTAACACACTGTCCGGACTATTTCATCTGGTCCCGAAAACGGACGGGCTGACACTCAGTTATTTCATCTCTCTGTGTTCTACAGGTTTTATGAATGGTGATCTGTGTGTGTGGGTTTTGGTGTATATGATTATTGATGAATATTTGATTATTGATGTAATTTTATGTTGTTGTGATGATATGCATTATTTTCATGCTTTTCTTCTTTAATAAATTTTACACATTTATTAATACGCTGTTCATGACCTTTCCATCCATATTTGTATTTTTAGCTCTTTACTATAATCTCTATGTATGATAAGAGAAAAGAGAGAGAGCAGGAGGTGCTTAGACAGACATAAGTGAGTTGAGGCTTGGAGAGAGAGATCATTTTGGTAAATCTTCTTCCAGGTTGTCTCAAGTCCATCTCCTATTTACACCTTATCTAAAGTGTAATCTATAACTCTGTCAGTCCACTATCCCTTGTCGATTTCACTACTGTTGTCCAACTCGACAAATACTCTACACTCTAACTCAACCACGACAAATGGTTTGGCTCGTCCGAGATTCTAGAGCCCATCTAGTACGACAACAAATGGGGTCTCGCCGCGGAATTTGAACTACATCTGCAGCAATCGCAACAGATGAGGTTGCAGTCTGGTAGGAATCTCTCACAAGATTCTATTCTGATTCTTAGAGTTTAGTGTTCGGCAGATTATAGGAATTTCTTTCCCCTAGACATATCGAACTATTTCTTTTGGAGGAAGTCGGAACAGCGTTTTTTCTCCACAGCAATCATAAATATTAAGTTACATTTATTGTTCATGCTACACATGAGACAGCTGGTAAAGGTTGATGGTATCACTGCTGAGTTTTTGGTTGACAAATCTGACGACTATTGTTGTAAAAGTCAGAAAAAAAAAAAAAATTTTTTTTAAGGGTTAATTTTTTTTTTCAGGAGTAGCTCTTTAATCTGAGATAAGAAGCTACAGATAGTCAGTTACTAGCTTGCATTTGTACCAAGGGAGGGTGTTCATTCGGACGATAGTAACCAATCCTCTCAATAGCTTAGTACGGACAGAACTGGGGTGAAGTGATAGTAAGTTTTACATCACTTACATTTTTTGGAGTTTTTTTGGGTTTGCTTGTCGATCAGAGTAGTACAAATTTTCTTGTTTTTTAAAGTTCCCAGGCTAGCCTAGATTTTATTGATTATTAAGTTAATCAGCACCTAGTGGACTAGGTAACTAAGATCTCTAGGTTCTATTCTTCTATAGTGTTTGCTCACCCTGATATAATGGCCGATCTAGATAAAGTGCATAGGATTGCCCTCGAGGTAGCTAAGTACATGGAGTACAAGGATAGCGAAATCCAGCCCTTTCTAGAATTTGCAGTAAGCCTGCAGGATCAATACGAGGTAGACAATTGGTTTGACAGCCGTTTAATCTTGGCATGGTCCTGTAAACAAACTGGGGAGAGTGAAGCATTCACCCGACAGTATGTAGAAGAAGTGATAGAAGATGAGAAGCAAAGGGAAAAGCAAAGACAAGAACGGGACAAGAAATTGGAAATGGAGCAACAAGAACGGGACAAGCAATGGGAAATAGAGCGCCAAGAAAGGGACAGAGAAAGCCAAGAAAGGAGCAGGCTACACCAAATCAGAATGAATGAACTGGATAGCCAAATTCGGAGGATGAAAACAGATACTAAATGTAGTCACTCTAATTCCCCTTCTACTGTGCCCTTAACGGTCAACGCCCCTGCAAACCTTGCGCCCATGAAAGAAAACTTGCCTGCTAAAACCGAACCCCAACTCCAGAAAATTGACTTTCCTTTGGACTTGAATCCGAAGCCCAAACAAGGAAAGAATTTACGTCGGGACAGCAGACCTAAAGCCACGGGAAAAATTACGCAACGTTCCCAGGCATGGAAACTGCACAAAGATGAGACAGGTGCTAACAAGCATTGTAATACGGATTGTTCCCGTCTGGCAAGCGGTGAACCCCGAGCCTCTCATGCTCCAGACCGAGCAGCACCTAACCGACACGTGACGTCGAGAAAAGGGAGCCACACCCTATCACGTTATATTTCGCAAGATTCCCGGCCGGACAGCGAAAAACCATATGCAGAGGCGTATCCCTCCAACTCAACGATCGTAGAATGGAGGCGCCGCTCCTCTTATCACCCTGAGCTTAAAAGGTGCAAGAATAAGTCGCCTGCTAAAAGGGTTAAACTTTCCAAACCGTTCCAAGGAACTTTGGAAAAACACACCGAGAGTTTTCTCTCGGGCACTTCGCGATCAAACGGGATCTCAAACCGTCCAGTCCTTTGCATGCAGACTGCGGAGCCTGTCAACCAGGAAGTGGATCTCACATTGCAGGACAAAGTTCAACTGACGCCAGTAACTTCCTCAGGGGAGGGCAAAGTTGACGTTTATGATGGACACAGGGTTCCAGGCGAAGGGATCCCTGGTATTCCATTTGAGTCTCTCACACTTCTCAGGGCAGAAGACAGTGAGAAAAGCTGCCTTACTACTGTACAAGGAGCCATTGTTGAGAGCCTTGGCTCACGTCATGCTAGTAATGGGAAAGCGACTCAACAAACTCTGCAACTCGCAGATATTACCTATCTGTCTTCACGGATAGAAGCTACGGAGATCTGTTATGATTTAGTAGAACCCCAGAATGCGATCGATTACTCTTTGCTTGAGGCAGCAGAGTTTTCTCATTCAAATCGCATTATTCCAGTGGTCTCAACCCCACTGATGGACAGCAAAGTAGTCGCCTCCGCCAGGCCATTACAGAACAACTTGATCATTTCCGTTGACCAAGCCAGAGTTGTGACTGGCAAGGCAAGGAAAGCTCCAGACCCGCCTTTAGACGGCACAGGTCTGAAGATTGATCAATGCTCCCGCCGAAACAGCGGAGTAGGTGTGGAGAGGCAGAAGAAAATGCTAGCATTTCTTCGGCCAACGACCGGCTGTATTTGCCAACTAGGGTTACACGCGCGCGAAAAATACCTATAGACTGCAGCTATAGAGGGTTATTCAAGTCCGCGACAGGTAAACCCATAACGGAAATTAAACAGCCCGAGTCCAACAATGATGACACTGCACATAACAGGCGGATTACCTATGCAGTGGCCAGTGAGTTCAGGCGGGGCCGAAACTCACAACAGGTGCGGATAATTTTCCGGACCATGGACAGACAAAGCAAATTGGGGAAGGAAGGTCATGTTCACACGGAAACAGATGATGTCAGTGTTCAGTGGCCTCGCAAAATCCCATTCGCTGAACGTCTATTAGACAGAGGGAAGAAAAGAAATGAACTCGGAGCTACTCATACAGACAGACAGAAATTGGAAACGTATTTGGGTTATGAGTATAGGATGCTCCAATGACAGGTAACAAAAGACGATGGAAAAGATAAATTACTGTCATTTTTGTCCGTATTCCTCGAACTTTAAAAAGGGGGGGGGGGGGGGCACTTGTCACATGAAAGATAATTTATTTTACCATCTTGTCCATAATTTGATTACTCCTTTAAATGTTCTGTTTTCCGAGACATTTTGTATTTTCGTTTCTTTCATATTCTTCTTTCTTTCATTTTTCACCTTCTCAACCCCACCCGAGGTTGTTTACGCTGGCCAGCTGCGGTCAGCTAACGCTAGACGATAATGTTACGTCAACGCACCTGTTCGACCAGAGAAACATTTCTCGGGTCCGCTTTAAGTGTTAGAACGAGCCAAAGTCGGTTCAGAAATGGTTCGTTAGCGGCGGGTACCCTTTGTGGTCCCAACAGGGGAATTTCTCTGGTCGCTTTAAAACGTTTGATGACGAGCGGCTGGTACCCTTTGAGGCCTGGGGAACTTTCGCACGATTTCTTTTGTCTTACTTTAGATTACGTCTTTCGCCGAACTTCTGTAGAAATACGCACGCCAGGTGTTCGGGGGGAGCGTCCCTTGTGATCTATAAGAGTAGACTGGTTTTAATAGACAAAGACATTCGTAAATTTTCCTGGCCCGTAGATGACCATCATGAGATAAGGCAAACTTTAACACAGTACTAGCATGTGTTTGCCTATGTTCTAGTCATTTTTCGGGGTGAGTTGACATATCTTATAATTATAATATTAGATTCATGTTAGCTTTTATATATATCTGTTAGGGAAGTGAATTTATTTCTGAGGACCGCTCCTAGTAATTTATTCAGTGATAAGGTAGCGCTGTCTACGGCCTATTAAGTGGTGCTTAAACTGTTACGGTTTATCATGGGTTAAATGTTAAACTTACAATAACAGATATTAGGCGTAGAATCAGTCCACGAATGCTTACCATTGGGTTAAGAGTCAGCAAAATTAACTGTCATTTCTGTAAGATAATGTCAGGTGTGGATTGTTCACTTTAAAACTGAATAGTGAGATGCAGGTAATAACTCTGGATTATAGGAGATAGTCACTTATTCCTTTTGATAGATATTTCTAGTGGCAAGGGAGGATCATTTTATGCTTACTTGTGTGGCTAGGCACTAGTCTATAACTTTCACTGAAAGCAGTCACCAGGCATAGATATAATTATATCGTATGATCTAGCCACAACTGTATTATTATAGCAAGAACATTGCATTTTCTTTGTACTCATTTTGTGGAAATGCTAATATATTTTCCAAAGGGGACATATGATTTATTTGTGTAATGTCAAATGCTGTAATCTGTTTATGTAAATTCATTTAATGTTGTAAGATGAATAAGCATATTCATTTAACTGTAACTACAGGTTAGGTTTCCTGTATGTTGAGATTGGGAGAAGAGGAGTAGATTTTGCTGTCAGAACAGTTACTGACAGGTACCTGGGTGTGCAAAAGATATTAAGCCTATGCGGGCGCGTGTTGATAATTGATATTTTTAAGGAACAGGAGACATGGTTAAAGACAGCCCTAAACTATCATAGCAGTAACTACAATAAATTTAATCCCATAGTGGAGCGAAACTTTCTGTATAAAGTTAGTATGATTTATTATTTGCTTGATGTAAAAGGGTGTCTCTTTTCGGTCTCAGTTTCAGGGGGATACCGAATTGCTAGTCTAGTTTCCAGTCAGACGAAGAATGTCACCGTCTCTTCGTCTAGAGGGATTCTGAGGATATCTAGCCCCACGAGTGTCACACCCCGTTCCTGAATCAACAACCTTTTGTCAACGCCAAGTTAAGCTCACGCAGTGCAACGGAGCCAACGCTAAATCTGGAATCACCAAATGCAGTAGTAGTTCTCTACTCGCCTCTTGGATTACCAGCCAGAGCATTGCGGCTTCCAGAATATCAAAACCGCCCAGCATGCCTATAGCAGAATTCCATATCACCCGCCTTTTTTGTGCCTAAACGGGGCACTCAGCCAAGCCACAGTCAACCAGCCAAAACCGGATTTAAAGCCAATTCTAGCGCCGGATAAGCATGCCTTGGGATCAATTGTCCTCAAGTGACTTCGTCCCACGGTTTATTTCTGGGTCTATGTAGAACTTCGCACGTATGAGCAGCCATCTATGGACAGAGTTCCAGCCCCACTCGCGCCCGTAGGGGGAAGACACCAACGATAGCGCCTATACAGTGATTTTATTCAGGTTAATTCCATCACCGATGGCGGATATATATACGAAGAAACCACTTACTGGAGCTATTCCATTGGTCCCCGAAAGCGGACAGGCTGTCGCTAAGTTCATTCAGTTGGTCAGCAGGAGATAAACAGCGTCCCCCAGCCCACCTCGCACCAGTAGGGAGGAGTCACCAATGATAGTACCAACAAGGACAGTTTTGTAGGCATAGTCCCTCACGAAGGATCTACAAGTAACACACTGTCCGGACTATTTCATCTGGTCCCGAAAGCGGACGGACTGAATCGCAGTTTATTCATTTTGGTAAACAGAAGGTAACTAGAGTCTTCCAGCCCACCTCGCGCCAGTAGGGAGGAATCACCAATGATAGTACCAACAAGGACAGTTTTGTAGGCATAGTCCCTCACGAAGGATCTACAAGTAACACACTGTCCGGACTATTTCATCTGGTCCCGAAAACGGACGGGCTGACACTCAGTTATTTCATCTCTCTGTGTTCTACAGGTTTTATGAATGGTGATCTGTGTGTGTGGGTTTTGGTGTATATGATTATTGATGAATATTTGATTATTGATGTAATTTTATGTTGTTGTGATGATATGCATTATTTTCATGCTTTTCTTCTTTAATAAATTTTACACATTTATTAATACGCTGTTCACGACCTTTCCATCCATATTTGTATTTTTAGCTCTTTACTATAATCTCTATGTATGATAAGAGAAAAGAGAGAGAGCAGGAGGTGCTTAGACAGACATAAGTGAGTTGAGGCTTGGAGAGAGAGATCATTTTGGTAAATCTTCTTCCAGGTTGTCTCAAGTCCATCTCCTATTTACACCTTATCTAAAGTGTAATCTATAACTCTGTCAGTCCACTATCCCTTGTCGGTTTCACTACTGTTGTCCAACTCGACAAATACTCTACACTCTAACTCAACCACGACAAGCAAGTCCGGAGTTATGCAACAACAAAGTTCAGTTTTCACGGTATCTGAAGATCTGATGAGCTTTAGGGTACATGACAATGTAATTAATTGCTCAACATCCTGAATAAAACTTTTGTATTATACTTTTTTTGTCTTCAATCGCGGTTCAATGATCGAATCACCAGCCGTGCTCGACTTGTGCCATTTAGTTTTCCTTTCTCATTTCATATTTTTCAGTGCCTATTTGAAGGTCAGAGCTATGACATCCGCCTGTAATTCTAAAGGTACAAGGTTTGCTTCCAGCACAGGGAATATCATTGATGGAATTTTTTATTATTATTTTTTTCTTCAGAATCAGAGGTTCCTAATTATGTCATACTCCCCTCATATGTCATGAGTAGTGAGATCGGATGCCGAACATTCTCGGATAAGGGCGACAAAATAGGAGGTCCCGTGTGCACGTTAAAAATCCCTCGGCATTTGGAAATCGTAAAGAGTAGGCCATACGGCCGCTGCCCTAGCAACATTTAAAAATTAGGAAACCTACCCATCACAAAAATATTTATAGAATAAAATATTTATAGAATGTGAGATTTCTGTATAAACACACGGGGATCCTCGCACTGAGCTGAGATCCTCTTAGTGTGATGTAAGGGAGGAGTGTGATGTAAGGGAGGAGTGTGATGTTAGGGAGGAGATCGGAGTTGTCCATGTGCAATCAAGATGGTCCTTACAACAAAACCAAACTAAACCAGTTGCCTATTGGTACTCGTGGATTCCATTTTTGTTTATATATCTTGATTATCTCCAGCCATTTCACTACCGACGTGACGTGAAACTCTGGGTACTACTGAAGGTTTATTTAACTAATCAATAGTGCGTAATGAGAATTTTAAAATTCAATTTGTTAACATTTTTCCTTGGTTTTTCCTAACATTCCTTGGTTGAATGGCCTTTAACGTTTTTGGAAGGCATGTGAGTGGTACCGACGACATGACACTTTTGTTTACTTTACAAAGTTTTTAACGTCACTGGAAATTGTTGTGATAGTTTAGTAATTTTCTAAAACCTCTCCTTGGGAATAGTTGGCATCTCTACTTCGCATTATTAACAAGAAATTCATCAATCAATCAATCAATCAATCAATACATTTTTGAACCAAGAATCGTAGGTCTTTAACAAACCTGTGCCTCGTTCTCCTGCCACGTGCTATCAGGTCAATGTCTTGCCAAGTCTTCTTCCATCACCATAGTTTCTGTATCCCAGTTCTGTCGTGCACGTGTGTTCTTCCGTCTGCCTTAACCTCTCTTATCATGGGGATTCCAGAATGAAAACTGCCTGGTTATGTTATCAACAGGTTTCTTTAATGTGTGTCCAATCTCTCCAGTGTCTTCTTCTCATCTCGTGTTCTACTGGCACTTGTCAAGTTCTTGTATTCATGTCTATGTTCGTGACCTTTATTACTGTCAAGAAAACTGCTGCCTAACAGCTGTCAGACTGAGGAGGGCATTTTTGCTGTAATACAAAATCATTATCCTTTTCTTCTTCGCTCCTTATGGAGCATGGAACCACTACTGAAGTTGGCCCTCTTGGAGGAAGATCACCCCAAGCAGTCACATGCTCTAGCAGCGGTGGTGTCTGTGGAAATTTGTTTGAGTTGTTGTGTTCGATTCAGCGGCGCTTGTGCTTACACCTTCGGCCCAATAAGGGTGCCTGTGGACTTTCCTTCCCACCCGCTCAGAAGCCAGACGCCTGTGCCATCTCAGCTCCTTCCCGTACACAGAGGGTTTGTACGTTGTCTCTTCCCATATGTATGCTATACCTCATGTCCATACAATGGTTGATTAATGAAAACATTCTTGACAAATGCTTTCGCAGTATCTCTCTTGCTGTTATCCAAGAATTTCACCTCTAACGCCACAATGTGAACTTAAACATGCATGGCTTAATCTTTGAGATAAGCATATGACTACTGGCAGGATCAACCAGATAACTAACTGTCCGGACGTTCGTTCGTTCGTTTTTTTGCCTACTATGATGCTGTTATACCCTGTTCAACCTGAAAGTTGGTTATAATTGGGGTATATATTGCGTTTAGTTTCTTCGGTGCTAGTCGGTTGTTAGTCCTGAAAAGGACTGGTCCTAAAAAGGACCACTAGCTCACTGTCTGGATACCTCTTCGTTGCTTGTCTGGTTATGGTGTCGTGGCGTGCTCATGGTGTTCCTTTCCTGCCTTACGGGTTACAAACGGTTATATTGGGGTACCTAGGGTGTTAACGTCTTCGCTGGTATCGCGTTCCTAGTTCTGGAGATGATTGGACCTGCAACGGATCACTAGCTGTCTGCTTGGTCCTTTCTCGTTGTTGTCTGATTCGTTGTGCGTTGTCCCATGACTGTCTTTAGTGTGTTTGGTAGGGCCTCATTCATGGCTGCACATGCTCTTTCTTGATTGCGTATCATTTGTTGTACGATTTCGATTCTCATTTTGTCTTTCGTTTCTTTGTTTTGTTCTCTAGTTTTTGTAAGGATATCCTCAACGATCCTTCTCTCTGTTTCAATTCTTTGGAGGATTTCTTCGTTCTCTTCTTTTAGCTTTGTGAGTTTGGCGATGTCGACTTCTATCTCGTGTTTGATGGATTTTGTTTCCTGTAGCATTGCCTGGGCGCTCTGTAACATTTCTCTGACGCTCTGCATATCTATTACGTCTTCACCTCTGTCCTTGTCGTCTTCGGGAGCCTGCTTGCTTCTGTTTTCGTTCTGCAGTTTCCTTTTCATTTCGTTGATTTCAGCGGTCAGCTTGTGTAGCTGTCGTCTGTCAATCGTGCGCTGTTTTTCTGCAGCATCCGCAGTCACTCTGTGTTTGGCCTCTTTGAAGGGTATGTTTTTAGACACGGCCTCCTTCACGATGCTCTTAGTTTCCTGGAACATAGGGCATCCTCTGTACCTTGCCCCGTGGTTTCCGTGGCAGTTTGCACAGGTACGGTTTGCGTTAGTTTCTTTGTAGTTGCGGTCCTCCTTTGCCCTGGGGCAGTCGCCATATTGGTGACTACCCGCACAATACCGGCAAACTGCATCTCTCCTGCACGTTTTCTTTGTGTGCGAAAACTGCTGGCAGTTAGAGCACTGCATGACCGGCGGGATAAAAGCCTCTGTCTTTTTTGAAATAGTTTCGAGCGTCAGTTTCTCAGGTCTTGTCGGCCCTTCGACGGTTACCACAATCAGGTTTGTGTCTTTGTTGTTCCATGTTTTTAGCCTTTCGACCTGAGTGAATTTGATGTCTGCGTTTTCGGTCTGAAGTTTGTTGTGAACCTCGCTTGCGGGCCATCTGGTGTCCACCCCTCTTACGACAAACTTCTTTGTAGTCTTGTTGGTCTCCATCACTACTTTTATCTGGTGAGGCAGCATGAATTCTTTCGGTCCTGCCTCCAGTTCTGTCATCAGTGCAGTTGATTTTTCCGTGCTGTTGAGCGAAAGCACAACTCCCTTTTCGTGCCTCCGTACCTTAGCGATGCCTCTCTTGCCAGTTATTGCTTCTAGGATAGTGATTACTTTGTCCTCTGGTAGGGCCCTGAGTGAGGCCTCACCTCCAGGCATCTGTGTGATCTTCCGATTGAGTGTGCGGTCTGCGGGGCGGATTCGTATTCTGGCTCGTCTGCATCTGGTCAAGTTTCACCGGTGTTGGCTGGTCACTGTATGATGTAGACTCGACAATGACATCTCGTTTTGTCGGTGGATGGATTTTGTTGGGTTTCAATGCCTTGTTACCCTCTGTCTTCGATGTTTTGTGGCCGTTGTTTGCAGATGTTGCCTTGTCACTGCACAATGTAGCTACCGCCTCGACACCTTGTTTCAGCGGTGGTGTTGCTAGGTCTGGTTTCGGTGCTTGCTTGTCATCTGTCTTCGAAGCTTTGAGTCGATCATCGGTCGTTGTGACAAAGGTTGCGTTGAACGGCTTCCGAGAAGGATCGGCCACGACGCTATTAGTTGTAGTATTCGTGCTCTCTGGTTGACTCTGTTTGTTCTTCGTTGGCTCTTGTTTGATGCTGCTGACAAGTGTTTGAGGGCTTGTGTATACTTTCCTCTTTTTCGCTTTTGGCTTCGTACGAGTCATTTTAGAATGTTGCTATCGTCTAATGATCGGTGCGATGGGTTAGAGCCCTTCGGCCCCCCAATGACATGTCACGTTTACTTCTGTTCACGGACCCTGTAATTTTTATGTATATTGTTTGTATTTAACATAATTCACGCCTTCTGTCTCTTCAATTTTTGTTCTCCTGTCCCTGACGAAGGCTTTATAGTCGTAACACAGGCAGTTCTTTTTTTTATTATTTCCAAATCCCTCAGGAATACGCGTCACCTACTTCATTCTAACCCACCTAGTAGCTCTCTAAATTATAATGAATTCGATAGTAGCTGTGCATTTTAGAGTAAACTGAGCAAGTAACCCGCCATATATGGCAGGAATGACTTATGTTCTACTCTTTCTGCTCCAAGTCCTGATGACGTCACTATATCTCCTGTTGTTGTTTTTTTCCCGTTCCATTCCATTTCAACTTTATTAAATATTTGTAGTTAAACGTATCATAACTTATTGTCAATGGGCTCCACTGAAAAAAAAAATTGAAAAAGTCCAGCAGGGTCATTTAATTGGTGTTGCATTTAGCTGTCACGGTGCCGTGACATTTTCCCGGAAATTCACCATGACAAGATTGCAAAGCATGCGTATTCTTTAATGGGTGTTCAGTTAAGTTTTCACGGTGCAATGTGAGCTTTTCCCGTAATTTTGTGACAGCTGATTGTATTGTTTTATTGTTGGTTACAAACGTTTCATTGACACAGTAATATAGGGATTTGTAAACAGTAAAAAAACAAAACAAAACGTCCTATTATAAACGACTAGCTGTAAGTACCCGGCGTTGCCCGGTCTCCTAGTAACTGTTTATGAAACTTAGGAAATGTAAAAATCAAACTATAATATTTTAATATTCGAGTGAAAATGAATTTTCATTTAAATTAACGACTACTGCTTTAAGAGACTACCCTCGTGCTTTGCTTACAGTAATTGCAAATTGCTTTTTTAGTAACTGTTTAGGAAACTTATGAAATGTCAAAATCAAACTATAATATTTTGATATTCGAGTGATAATGAATTTTAGTTTAAGTTAATGACTACTGCTTTAAGTGACTATCCTCGTGCCTTGTTTACAGTAATTGCAAAGGCAAGCCGCACAAAATACTGTTATTCCTTATGGTTCCACCGGAAGAGTGATTTCACTTTGCTTTTCCCTTTGCTTCCGAGTTTTAACAAAATATTCTTATTTCTTATGAAAGAATCGCAAAAGTAATTTTATTCTGCTCCCGAGTTTTAGCAAGAAGCAAATTAATTAGACACATTTTCCATTTCCGACCTGGCGCACCAAGAAAAAATAGTCAAACTCATCCTTTTTTAACGTTCTTACTACTGTTTTTCGTAGCACGTTCTTTTCAAACATATATACATTATTGCTTGTAAAACAAAAACATGTTTATTATTTTCGGTCATACATATTTCAAATATAAAAGATACAGTGATTGTATTGAGCTGTATATTTTAAATAGAAGTTTTTAATTTCGGTGAGACACGACCCATTCAACCGAGACATACGGATAACGCCATTTATATTAGGACACATTTCTAAATAAAGAAGATCTTTCGTTTTGGTGTATTGTTTAGCTCTCAGCTAGTTTATTTTTTTTAAGGACCAAAAATAAAAAATAAAATAAAACTTAAATGTTGCCTTATTTTGGCGAGGCACACCCCGTTTGAGATTGGCACATGTACAATTATAGAAGTCCCTTCGGTCCAGCAATGTGATAAAGACACTTTCCTTTTACAAAAAGATATTGCAGTATGTTTCAGTTATGAAGTGCTTAGTCTTCGAAAAACTATGTAATATTTGGTAAATTAACAGAAACTGCTTGGTAAAATGTAATTAAATGTGAAATAAACAGTAATAATAACTTAAATATTACATCAAAGTAATTTGTTTTATTTTCGCATAAAGCATTAGTGTATTTTTAAATTATTTAAATTGCTATGTAAAATAAAGAAATGTAGAGTTGTAAATTACGACCTTTTAATAATAATTTTATCATTTTGATTGTTTCCCTTGATTCATAATTTTACCATTTGGTTTGCTTCCTGTGATTCAGATAGACACTGTTTACGGCCCTGTTTTACGCGTAGAAAAATATCAGTAGAAACCAAATTATGTTACCTGGCAACATGTGACAAAATTACATACATTTAAACGGTCCTTCAATGATCATAACTATTTAGTAATTTTGTTTTCTGCAACAACTAAAGTTTTTACTATAAAATAACTTAAAAATAATTGCAACGGTAAAAAGCGACTATCGAGTGGGCTGATACAGCTGTTTTACAATTTAAATTCTTTTGACCACGAATTTTTAAAATGCTGTTAAAAATACTCTAAACCATGTTAGATTTTCATTCACATTAAACACGCATAGTAAACAATTTAAATTCGTTTGACCACGCATTTTAAAAATGCGTTTAAAAAAAAATAATACTTTAAACTATGTTAGATTTTCATTTAAATACGCACAGTGGATATTGATCGTCACAGAATATGCGTTGGTTTTAATATATGTATCGATACAGCTCTGATCCAATTTGAAACCGTTTGGCCAAATGAGTGCCATTAAAATTACATAGCTCAAAAAGAAAGGAATTGCTACAGAAAACTGTTTATTTTCTTTTTCTATTAAAGTAAAAATGTTTAGTTAAAAATTTTTAATTATCTTGTAAAAAATGCAAACGTATGGTCATTAATAAAAACATAAAATAATCGTTTTAACATGTGTGTTACGTCCCTTTGTATTTATTAAATATGTATGTATTTGATTATGGCCCCTGAGAAATAAATGGCTTCTTTACATTTCTTACGAAAAACTTTAATTACTCATAATGTCATAATTACAATATTAAATTATAAAATAACTGCATGGCGTTACGCTGCGGTAACTAAAGAGCCTCTCTGCCAAAATTCATCAAGAAATAATAAGGCATGCGGATTTGTATTCAGAACATTGAAACATACTTTGCCTGTTATTTATATAGATAAAATACAATACTAGCACAAAGTAAGACCGTCTTGTCTGTAATAAAGTAAACTTAATACAAAAGGCTGGTGGCAGAAAAAAAAAGTTAATACAAACGGCTGATGGCAGAAAAAAAGTTAATACAAAAGGCTGGTGGCAGAAAAAAAAGTTAATACAAACGGCTGGTGGCAGGGAAAAAAAGTTAATACAAAAGGCTGGTGTCAGAAAAAAAAGTTAATACAAAAAGCTGGTAGCAAAAAAAACGTTAATACAAACGGCTGGTGGCAGGAAAAAAAAGTTAATACAAAAGGCTGGTGGCAGAAAAAAAGTTAATACAACCGGCTGGTGGCAGGAAAAACAGTTAATACAAACGGCTGGTGGCAGAAAAAAAAGTTAATACAAACGGCTGGTGGCAAAAAACAAGTTAATACAAACGGCTGGTGGCAGAAAAAAAATTTAATACAAACGGCTGGTGGCAGAAAAAAAAGTTAATAAGAACTTCTTGTAGAGTTATCATATTAAAACAAATTACTCGTAGAGTTATCATATTAATAAAACTGCTTGTAAAATAAATACAAATTAATACTGTATGTTTTATACCAAAAACAATTAATACAGATTGTTTATTCTGCTAGGACGGTATGACCTTGTTCCCTGTCCTCGACGACTTGCAAAATGTTGTGTTTATTTTCTGGAATATTGAAGATTTTTTTGTGTGAATATTTGCTGAAGAGACAAGTGAAGAATTCCAACTGATGTGAATCAAATGTAATAAATATTACTGAGGCTAATAACATGGCGGAACAATGTGGTGTGGCCGAGGTGGGGGGATGGGGGGGGGGGGGGGGGGGGTGGTGGGGGGGGGGGGTGGGTGGTGGTGGTGGGGGGGAGAGTGTAGGAGAAGATATGGGCATGCACGTGAAGCGATCGAACAATTCATTGAGCAGGAATCAGACCCGAAAATAACTTTTTTAAAGAGTTTGTTTTTCTTTCTGTTGTTCTTTCTTTCTTTTGTTATCTCGTTCCCTCTATCAACTATTGCATGCATCTCTTTCTTTCGCTAGCTTTCTCTCTTTCTTTCTAACCATATGATTATTTCTTTGTGTTTTTCTTTCTTTCCTTATTTATAATGTATTTGTCTTGTTTTTCTCTTTGTCTTTCTTCATTCTCTCTCTTTGTTTCTTTTCTTTTTTCTTTCTGTTTGTTTTTTCTAACTCCTAATTTTTGTATTTCTATCTTTTTTCACTTTCTCCCTATTTTGCTAACTCTTTATTTCTGCCTGTCTTTTCCTCTCCCTTGTCTTCTTTTTTTTCGTTATTTCTATTTTTTAATTCACTTCCTCCTCTCTTTGTCTCACTCTTTCTATAATCTTTTTTTGTGTTCTCTCACATAGTTGGTACTCCTTTGATTATTTCTTTCCTTTTTTTTTTGTTATTTATTTATTTATGTCATGCTTTCTTTCTTTCTTTTCCTTTTGTCTGTCTGAGTGTCTTTCTTTCGTTCTTTCTTTCTTTCTGTCTTTTTAAATGTCTTTCTTTCTTTCTTTCGTTCTTTCTTTCTTTCTGTCTTTTTAAATGTCTTTCTTTCTTTCTTTTCCTTCTGTCTGTCTGAGTGTCTTTCTTTCGTTCTTTCTTTCTTTCTGTCTTTTTAAATGTCTTTCTTTCTTTCTTTCTTTCTTTCTTTCTTTCTGTCTTTTTAAATGTCTTTCTTTCTTTCTTTTCCTTCTGTCTGTCTGAGTGTCTTTCTTTCGTTCTTTCTTTCTTTCTGTCTTTTTAAATGTCTTTCTTTCTTTCTTTCGTTCTTTCTTTCTTTCTGTCTTTTTAAATGTCTTTCTTTCTTTCTTTTCCTTCTGTCTGTCTGAGTGTCTTTCTTTCGTTCTTTCTTTCTTTCTGTCTTTTTAAATGTCTTTCTTTCTTTCTTTCGTTCTTTCTTTCTTTCTGTCTTTTTAAATGTCTTTCTTTCTTTCTTTCGTTCTTTCTTTCTTTCGTTCTTTCTTTCTTTCTGTCTTTCTTTCTTTCTTTCTTTCTTTCTTTCTTTCTTTTTCTTCTTTTGTCTGTCTGAGTGTCTTTTCTTTCGTTCTTTCTTTCTTTCTTTTTAAATGTCTGTCTTTTTAAATGTGTCTTTTATAAATGTCTTTATTTCTTTCTTTCCGTCTTTCTTTCTTTCTGTCTTTTTAAATCTCTTTCTCTCTTCTTTCTTTCTTTTCCTTTCTGTCTGTCTGTCTGAGTGTCTTTCTTTCGTTCTTTCTTTCTTTCTGTCTTTTTAAATGTCTTTCTTTCTTTCTTTCGTTCTTTCTTTCTTTCTGTCTTTTTAAATGTCTTTCTTTCTTTCTTTCGTTCTTTCTTTCTTTCTGTCTTTTTAAATGTCTTTCTTTCTTTCTTTTCCTTCTGTCTGTCTGAGTGTCTTTCTTTCGTTCTTTCTTTCTTTCTGTCTTTTTAAATGTCTTTCTTTCTTTCTTTCGTTCTTTCTTTCGTTCTTTCTTTCTTTCTGTCTTTTTAAATGTCTTTCTTTCTTTCTTTTCCTTCTGTCTGTCTGAGTGTCTTTCTTTCGTTCTTTCTTTCTTTCTTTTTTTCTTTTTTCATGTCTTTCTTTCTTTCTTTCTTTCTTTTCTTTCTTTTCTTCTTTTTTTATATGTCTTTCTTTCTTTCTTTCGTTCTTTCTTTCTTTCTGTCTTTTTAAATGTCTTTCTTTCTTTCTTTTCCTTCTGTCTGTCTGAGTGTCTTTCTTTCGTTCTTTCTTTCTTTCTGTCTTTTTAAATGTCTTTCTTTCTTTCTTTCGTTCTTTCTTTCTTTCTGTCTTTTTAAATGTCTTTCTTTCTTTCTTTTCCTTCTGTCTGTCTGAGTGTCTTTCTTTTTTCGTTCTTTTTTCTTTCTTTCTTTTTATATGTTTTTCTTTCTTTCTTTCTTTTCTTTCTTTCTTTCTTTTTACCTGTCTTTCTTTCTTTCTTTCTTTCTTTCTTTCTTTCTTTCTTTCTGTCTTTCTTTCTTTCGTTCTTTCTTTCTTTCTGTCTTTTTAAATGTCTTTCTTTCTTTCTTTCCCTTTCTTTTTTTAAATGCTTTCTTTTCTTTCTGTCTTTTTAAATGTCTTTCTTTTTCTTTCTTTTTTTTTTTTTCTTTCTTTCTGTCTTTTTAAATGTCTTTCTTTCTTTCTTTTCCTTCTGTCTGTCTGAGTGTCTTTCTTTCGTTCTTTCTTTCTTTCTGTCTTTTTAAATGTCTTTCTTTCTTTCTTTCGTTCTTTTTTTCGTTCTTTCTTTTTTTCTGTTTTTTTTAATGTGTTTCTTTCTTTCTTTCTTTTCCTTCTGTCTGTCTGAGTGTCTTTCTTTCGTTCTTTCTTTCTTTCTGTCTTTTTAAATGTCTTTCTTTCTTTCTTTCGTTCTTTCTTTCTTTCTGTCTTTTTAAATGTCTTTCTTTCTTTCTTTTGTTTCTTTTTTTTTGTGTGTCTTTCTTTCTTTCTTTCTTTCTTTCTGTCTTTTTAAATGTCTTTCTTTCTTTCTTTCGTTCTTTCTTTCTTTCTGTCTTTTTATATGTCTTTCTTTCTTTCTTTCTTTCTTTTTAAATGTCTTTCTTTCTTTCTTTCTTTCTTTCTTTCTTTCTTTTTTTTTGTCNTTCTTTTTTCTTTCTGTCTTTTTTTTCTTTCTTTCTTTCGTTCTTTCTTTCTGTCTTTTTAAATGTCTTTCTTTCTTTCGTTCTTTCTTTCTTTCTGTCTTTTTAAATGTCTTTCTTTCTTTCTTTCGTTCTTTCTTTCTTTCTGTCTTTTTAAATGTCTTTCTTTCTTTCTTTCGTTCTTTCTTTCTTTCTTTCTTTCGTTCTTTCTTTCTTTCTGTCTTTTTATATGTCTTTCTTTCTTTCTTTCTTTCGTTCTTTCTTTCTTTCTGTCTTTTTAAATGTCTTTCTTTCTTTCTTTCGTTCTTTCTGTCTTTTTATATGTCTTTCTTTCTTTCTTTCTTTCTGTCTTTTTATATGTCTTTCTTTCTTTCTTTCTTTCTGTCTTTTTAAATGTCTTTCTTTCTTTCTTTCGTTCTTTCTTTCTGTCTTTTTAAATGTCTTTCTTTCTTTCTTTCGTTCTTTCTTTCTTTCTGTCTTTTTAAATGTCTTTCTTTCTTTCTTTCGTTCTTTCTTTCTTTCTGTCTTTTTAAATGTCTTTCTTTCTTTCTTTCGTTCTTTCTTTCTTTCTTTCTTTCTTTCTGTCTTTTTAAATGTCTTTCTTTCTTTCTTTCGTTCTTTCTTTCTTTCTGTCTTTTTAAATGTCTTTCTTTCTTTCTTTCGTTCTTTCTTTCTTTCTGTCTTTTTAAATGTCTTTCTTTCTTTCTTTCGTTCTTTCTTTCTTTCTGTCTTTTTAAATGTCTTTCTTTCTTTCTTTCTTTCTTTCTTTCTTTCTGTCTTTTTATATGTCTTTCTTTCTTTCTTTCTTTCTTTCTGTCTTTTTAAATGTCTTTCTTTCTTTCGTTCTTTCTTTCTTTCTGTCTTTTTATATGTCTTTCTTTCTTTCTTTCTGTCTTTTTAAATGTCTTTCTTTCTTTCTTTCGTTCTTTCTTTCTTTCTGTCTTTTTAAATGTCTTTCTTTCTTTCTTTCGTTCTTTCTTTCTTTCTGTCTTTTTAAATGTCTTTCTTTCTTTCGTTCTTTCTTTCTTTCTGTCTTTTTATATGTCTTTCTTTCTTTCTTTCTGTCTTTTTAAATGTCTTTCTTTCTTTCTTTCGTTCTTTCTTTCTTTCTGTCTTTTTAAATGTCTTTCTTTCTTTCTTTCGTTCTTTCTTTCTTTCTGTCTTTTTATATGTCTTTCTTTCTTTCTTTCTTTCGTTCTTTCTTTCTTTCTGTCTTTTTATATGTCTGTGTGTCTTTCATTCCTTCTTTCTTTCATGGTTTGTTTCTTTGTACCTGTCTTGTTATATCTGTGTGTGTCTTTCTTTCTTTGTTTCCATCTGTCTTTTTATATATTTGTGTATTTCTTTCTTTCGTTTTTTTCTTTCTATCTTTCTTGTTATATGCCTGTCTGTTTTTCTTTATTTCTTTCTTTCGTTCTTTCTTTATTTTCTTTTGTTCTTTCTTTATTTCTTTCTTCGTTCCTTCTATACTTCCACTGCTTATCTTTCTTCGGTTACAAAGGTTGTTACAGCCGGGAGTTGTAGTGAGGATAAGCTCTCACTGCAGATACATGCTTCTATGGCACGCGCCTCAGGCAGCCTCTGACAACCAAGTCCAGCTCCCGGCCTTCACGTGTGGCTCAATTTGAGCCCGGCGGAACTGTTTTCACTGACGGGAGAAGGGGCAAAGGCGAGCGACTGGCGCCTTAACACCAGCAGCTTCGGGCAGATAGGGCTCGTGATCCTTGGTTGGTAGCTTATCTAAGAGAAGGAACTCTGAATTCAAACCACCGCTGCCTTGCGGGAATATCCATTTATGGAATTGACTTCGGGAGTAAACCCTGAGGATAAATCCGGAGTCGGAGTCCCTAAGGCAGTCTAATGTCGATTCGACATTATTCTGGCAACTCCTGCGACGTGGCTGGTACCAAACTGTATCGGCTACTGCCGTTCCTTTGGATCTACCAGCTGTGTGGAGAGGGGGAACATGCTGCATGGGCAACAGCTTGATTTTTGCACCAAGCAATTATCAGAATAATATAAATAAGCAAACTCTCAGATTGGGATGCTGGAACGTCCGGACTATGTTGACTGGACTATCCGAAAACCTACAGGACATAAACGATGTAAGGAAGACAGCCATAATTAATGATGAGCTTAAACGACTTCAGGTGGAACGGTGAGCGAGAAGGACTACACATTTTATTGGCAAGGAAAAAAAAAAAATCACACAACATGCCTAAGAAAAATACACCGAATCTTTTGGCCGAATACTATCACCAAAGATCTGCTTACTCGGAGCAAGCAAGAGGACATGCACACCATCATAGCTGGCAGACGCTGGAGCTGGGTTGGCCATGTCCTCAGAAGAGACCCCGATGCCATCACAAGAACAGCTATGCTTTGGACCCCTGAAGGAAAACGAAAGAGAGGCCGACCAAAAACAACCTGGCGGAGGACTGTGGAGGCTGAGATGCAAAGAATGAACCAGAGTTGGGGCACTGTACGAAGGATGGCCACCGACCGAGCAAAGTGGAATCAATTTGTTGTTGCCCTACAAGACGCCACTAGGCGTGATGGCCACTGACTGCTTTGACGGTCGGCGGCTAAGGATCAAAGAAGAAGAAAGAATGTTGTGTGAAAAGAGGACAATTTCGACATTTCCTTCTCTGTAACTCTCCAGCATTCCGCACCATAGAGAAGCACAGAAAGCACTCAGCTCTGATATAATCTTAATTTTGTGCTTGTGCTGTACTGAGAGGATTTCCAGATGTTGTTTAGACTAAAAAAGGCTGTTCTTGCTTTGTTCATTCTGTTCTTGATGTCTTTGCTTGCTCCGCCGTCTGGTGTCACTATGCATCCTAGGTATGTGAAGGTGTCTGTCTGTTCCAGTTGCTGATTCCTTGCTGATATGGGCTCAGGGTTGCTCACATTGAGCGTCATGACCTCTGACTTCTTTAGATTGATGTTCAAGCCCACCTGCTGGCTATACTTATTTAGTCTATCCGTTTTTTCCTGGATGTGTTGATGTGAATGGGCTAGTAGTGCAATGTCATCTGCATATTCCAGATCTTCCAATGTAGAAAAAGTAGTCCATCTTATTCCTCTTGGACTGCCCTCTGTTGTTTGGCGCATCACCCAGTCTATGACTGTTAAAAATAGAGTGGTTGATAAGGGGCATCCCTGTCGTACTCCTGTCTTCACCTCAAAGGTTAGGTTGCTCTGCCCAACGCTACACATAAAGGTCGCATAGAGGCTTTTTATGATTGACACTATGCAGCTTGGAATTCCATAAGCCGTCAGTATTTTCCATAAATTGTCCCTATGTATACTGTCAAAAGAGTTCAGGACCACCACTGGTGTAAGACAAGGTGATTCCTATCACCTTATCTCTTCATACTCCTTATGGACGATGTCATCAAGGCATGTAAGGAGAGAACAAGAAAGTATTCAGTGGGGTACTGGAAGATGAGACAAGTCTATATTTCGGAGCTGGCATTTGCTGATGATGTTGCCCTGATTGCTAAATCAGAGGCACATCTCCAATCCAACCAGCTAGTCTGGAAGGAAGAGCTGGAGAAGAGAGGGATGGTCATAAGCAGCTCTAAAACAAAATCCATGGTGATATCACGAGAAGAAAGAAGACATCAGATTAAGCTGGGAGAACAGGTCCTGGAGCAGGTCGACCACTTTAAATACCTCGGAGCTATTATAAACCGAAAGGGAGGCATCAAAGAAGAGTTGGCCACTCGAAAAGCAGCAGCTGGGAGACTTTTTCAGGTCATAAATCGAGGATTCCTCAGCAAGAGAGAGGTTGGTAAGAAAACGAAGATGGCTGTATACCGCTCCACCTATGTCCCAGTCTTGACATATGGATGCGAGTCATGGGCAATGACTACAACCCATAAAAGCCAGATTCAAACCTCTGAAATGAGGTATCTGAGGAAAGTGGTTGAAGTAACAAGAAGAGACATGGTACGCAACCAGACGATACGTCAAGGCCTTAAATCCTACCCCTTGCAGACCCACGTAGAACAGTCCCAATTAAGATGGTTTGGCCATGTCTGCAGAATGGGAGAAGATCGGATACCACGACAAGCATGGGAAACAAAGAGCCAAGGATCCAGACCCCGAGGACGACCCAGAGTCCGCTGGGAGAACAACATTAGACAATCTTTGAAGGACCGAGGACTAGAATGGAACCAGGCCAGGAGGAAGACAGCCGATAGGATAGTCTGGCGCTCTCTCTTCCAAACCTCTACACCTCACGGTAGAAGGGGAACGACTAAGTAAGTAAGTATACTGTCAAAAGCCTTTTCAAAATCAACGAAATTAATGTACAGCTGTCTTTGCCATTCTGAGCACTGCTCTATAATGTTCCTGAGGGTAAATATATGATCTACACATCTTCTGTTCTTTCTCAATCTCGCTTGTTCTTTCCTCAGTTTGTGGTCTACTGCTTTTGAAATTCTCTGTGTAATTATCGTGCCCAGTATTTTGCTGGAAACTGAGAGAAGGGTGATTCCTGTCCAGTTATTGCAGTCTGCAAGATCTCCCTTCTTGGGCAATTTGACAATTATTTCTTTGTTCCAGTCCTTTGGTGTTGCACCTGTTTTCCAGACTTGCGCAAATAGTGGTTCTAATAGTTCTGCTGCTAGCTCAGAGTCTTGTCTTGAATAGCTCTGCATTTAAGTTATCATGGCCAGGAGCTTTTCCATTCTTTAACCCTTTGATTGCTGTTATGATTTCTTCTTTTCGTGAAATGTCTGTATTAACATCTAGATCATTTTCAGCCTCAGGAACATTTAATTGTGTCTCTGGTGGTTCCTTGTTCAGAGTTTCTCTGAAATGCGCTGCCCATCTTGTTTCCTGTCCCTCTGCTGTCGTGATGGGATTTCCTTGCTTATCTCTTACTAATGTAATATTGTTTGCACCTCGTTTTCCGCTGATGAATTTAGTTATTTTGTATACTGTACTTTGTTCATTTCTCAGTGCTGCCTCATCTGCCTGTCTTGCAAGATCGTCTAGGAAATTCCTTTTGTTGGCTCGGGTTTGGCGTTTAACTTCCTTGTTCAGCTGACTGTATTGTTCGCTATATAGTTGCTTTAACCTGTGGGATTTCGCTTCTGTTTTCTTTCTTTTCATTTCCTTTCTCATCTTTATGGTGTTTAATGTTTCTGATGTTATCCAGTCTTGCTTCTTCCTTTCCTGGAATCCCAAGCATAATTTGCTGCTTTCCTTATATATTGTTGAAATAGTGTTGAATTTCTGGCCTATATCATCAGTCGATGTCTTTTCCTGACTTTTGGCAAATTGATATCGTTTCTTTATATCAGCCGCAAAAGCTTTTCTGGTAAGGGGGTCCTTCAATTTGCTGATGTCAAACCTTTTCTGTGTAGTTACAGTTGGTCCTACCGTTCTTAGTTTCACTTTCAGTTTTGCTACTACTAAATGGTGATCACTTCTCACATCTTCACCTCTTCTTACCCTCACATCCTGTAATGCATGTCTCTATCTACCATTAATCATGATGTGATCTATCTGGTTTCTGTCCCGACCATTTGGTGATTCCCATGTCAATTTGTGAATTTCCTTGTGTGGGAAGAGTGTTCCTCCAATGACCAGGTTGTTAATGCTACAGAAACTTATTAATTTATCACCATTTTCGTTTGCTGTTCCGCTGCCGCATTTCCCCATTACTCTTTCATTATATGTATTGTGTGTTCCAACTTTCGCATTGAGGTCTCCCATTACTATGATAAGATCTTATCTAGGTGTGTCTTCCATTTCTTTCTGTAGTTGTTGATAGAATTCATCCTTGACCTCTTCATCGCTGTCATTTGTTGGTGCGTAGCATTGTATTATTGTAGTGTTGGTGAATCTCCCTCTCAATCTTATTCTTATCATTCTGTTGTTGATGGGTTTCCATTCCAGTAATGTCCTTTCTATTCCTTTCTGTAGAATAATGGCTACACCTTATTTGTGCTGTCCATCCTCTCTTCCAGAGTAAAGTACTGTTTCTCCTGTTGCTGTTTTAACTTTCCCTGACCCTGTCCATCTGCTCTCGCTTATCTCTAGAATGTGTAATCTATAGTTTCTCATTTCTGCGGTGACCTGTTTCAGTTTACCCGCCTCGTTCATTGTCCTGACATTCCAAAATCCTATTCTTGTTTCACGTTTTGCGGCCAGGACGTCCGTTTTCGTGTCAGTGGCTTCCTTTCGGCTTTCACCACTGACAGTCATACGAGCCTCAGACTCCGGATGTCCGTCCCGCAGCAAAGTTTGTTCATTTGTTGTTGTTTCCGTAACTTCATTTCTTTTTACATAGACAGGGGTGTCAACCCTATGCTAAAACCCCCAACCTGGAGGACCAGGGTGTCTGCTTTAGTCTGACCCCTGCCCGCGCAAACCTGTCCAGCTTGGTAGAACCTTCCAGGAGTAAAACTCCCGCTGGCATAGCTCAGGGGGTAATCAGGGTACGCAAGCCGCCACACCTCGACAATATATTGACACCAGTGATGGCAGTTCCACTGCTTATAGTATGAAAGAAATCAGATGGGGGTAGATTATTCTGTTCTAATCCATTGCACGTAATACGGGCTGTTTTGCTGTCATACTGTATTCTTTTCATTAGCACGTTACCCTTAGATCCTATTTCCTCTGGCAGTACTCTTCCTTATTGCTACTACTTTGATACCTGGTGTACGTGTTTCTATTTGACTGAGAGTTCCATCGCCACAAAATGTTCACACTCTTGAATAATTTTAATCGGGAATTGATTGTCACAAGATGTGCACACCTTGAAATAATTTTAATCGGGAATTGATTGTCATAAGATGTGCACACATTGGAATAATTTTAATCAGGAATTGATTGTCACAAGATTTGCACACCTTGAAATAATTGTAATCGGGAATTGATTGTCACAAGATGTGCACACCTTGAAATAATTTTAATCGAGAATTGATTGTCATAAGATGTGCACACATTGGAAAAATTTTAACCGGGAATTGATTGTTACAAGATGTGCACACATTGGAATAATTTTAATCGGGAATTGATTGTCACAAGATGTGCACGCCTTAGAATTATTTTGACTGTAGCGCGTGCAGATCTTCATATTACTAATTGTCATAGTTAAACTTGTTGTAATGAAGAAGTGAAAAATTTCGCCATCTTTTCGGAAAAATACGGTAGCGGGGCGCATTGCACGGTGGAAGCTAAATTGAACACCCTTTATAAAGACGCCTAGGCCTTTCAGTTTTTTCATTGTGTATTGACCATTGTCCGTCCGTAAGTCAAGATAAGTGCCACTATAAAAATTCTGTGATGTTGAAATGTAATATAAATTAATGAAATGATCACAGAAGACCTACTACTATTATCAGAACATGCAACACAAAGTGCACAACATAATTCATTACTGTTGTGACGGTAGTCAAAGGTGTGTACCTTGGCACAAGATTACTCTTGGCAGAGATGTAGATAGAAGGGTAATGACACTTCTATTACAAAGGGAGTATTCACAAGATATTCAGATAAGCGAAAACAATGCTGCTTTGGCTGAGCACGTTAATTCTAGAATCTGCCGACAACTTTTGTGAAGGAATTAAGCACTTATTAATTTCAGCTCGTTCAAGCCCCCACCCCTGATTTACTCAGTGGAATTCTTATTATTCTGATATGGCTCTGTTTAGAGTGTGTGTAGCAAATTGACTGAGACAAACATGCAGTAACTTTAAAATGATTAAATCGAAGTTAAATTTGTAACATTACAAATAACAAAATTTAATAATCACTTAAGTTTTAACAGTTTGAAGATAATTTGAATAGTTTAAAAGAAAGGATTCATCATTGATAGATGATAGAATTATTATGAAGGAAGTTCACTCTGGCAGCGTATATTTTTCACTTAGCTGCCAATAGTAGTTTCTGCTCCCGCTGATGGGTTCTGTTTACACTGCTCTCGCTCGTCACCGGTTAAGGTTAAAGGCGCCGCACGTTCCTAGAACGTCAATGAGTAACGGCCAAGCAGGTCCTGCGTCTGTCTATAAGACCCTCTTATCATGGCGTCTCGCACAACTTCAGTCCAGTTCTACCTTCACTTGGTTCCAGACATAGTACTTTCTGCTGGTACCACCAATAACTATGGTAAAGAAAAGAAGCGAAAGAGTATTGCGTTTTCCAACCCATGGTTATGAGTCTCTATCTTCCCATTCCACCATCCCATTTATCTCAGAATTTACTTTCGATGAGAATTAAATTTAATCCCTCGGGATAAAACTTTCTTTACATTTAAATTGAATAGCCTTAGCTTTACATTTAAATGAAAAGGTTAATAATACAGATAGAATATATTTACATTTCCACTGATTAAAAAGTGTTCACAATATAAATTGAATACGTTTTCATTTATGTTTACACTGAGTTGAAAGGTTTGAAACTTTCATTAACTTTAAAATAAATATTTTTACATATACACTTACACTGGTTTAAAGCTTGAAAACTTACATTATTTTTAAAGTGAATATGTTTATATGAACATTTACACTACTTGAAATTGTAAGTACTATATTTAAAATGTACATCATTTCTTTCATCCGCTCCCTGCTCCGTATGGAACTTGGGACTACTTTCTGCTCTTAGTTCTAATTAAGAAACTAGCAATAAAGCAATCACCAGCCCGTGCAGTGGTGGTTCATGAATCATCATTCTATACGCTGAGGTTGCCAGCCTCAAATGACTTGGACATCCACTAGCGATTTTCACATATTAAAATTCACATGGCAATATACATATATATGTTAGTTCACATGTTAATAATATAAAATGTAAAATGACAACTTACGCCAATCCTGGCTCGCAGACTTTTTGCTCAGGTGAATAAAAGAGACTTGAATAGGCCTCTTACATGCCACTGTGGTGTCGTTAATTTAATACGTTCCCGGTTTCCTTATTTAATATGAAAGAGATTTCCTGGGCTATGAAAGTCCGTCCGAAATTCTCCAATAAAAGGTGTTCGGTATGTTAAGAAGGAATTCTGAATTCTAATTCTGGCAAGGTCTGGTATCTTGGCAAGCGATCTTTACAGTGGAATAACACTGAAACGTGTCAGGTTATTTTCCTGGTCTCCCACGCATCTGTTTATTATGGAGTTAAATAAACGACCCAATCATTTTCAAACGGCGAGTGAAGGGTGTGGTACTTTCAAAATGTTCCACGTGACATAAGGTGCGTACAGCAAAAGGTCACGTATTACCATATATGGCAAATAGAAATAAACGATGCTTTGCGTACAGATTCGCGAACATGTCGTTAACCTCATATGACAACGTGTTCCAAATGTAACAGTTCATTACTTTATCAGAAAGTAATCTCTTATCTGTTTCTGTCCATCAGTTGTCTCCCCGTATTCCAAGCTTTGGTGATGCGCGCACCCGTCTTGTCGGTGATTAGGCCGATAGCGCTGGGCGATGTACGTGTTAATCCGTAGCGGCCAAGCTTGGTACAAAGGAATTGTACCAACCTGCCTCTCGTAATATTATCTCTACCTCTCCTTGCAAATATGAGGTGTTTATCATCCGCAAGGAGTGTCAAATAACAGACAAGATCCAATACACTGAAAGTAGTGAAAGAATACTTGAAAATATAAACTATCTGCTACCTAGTATAGAAAGAAAGAAAGAAAGTGCGACAATAAAATCAGTACCACTGATGCACCGATACTGCCGGAGTGAAACAGAGATCGAGAGGGGCGCTCCATTCTGTCACAACGGTAATGTTTTTTTTTGGCGGGTTATCTGCTCGTTTAAGGATAAATTCTCAGTATATTCCTGCACTATTTGTCTTCCACTGATGACCCTAATCCATTTACGCTTCAGTATAGAGACTTGACTTTCAAAGACACAAAAATATGGTCTACAGGTTTCTGTAAAATAAAGAAATCAAGACATACAGCTTATACCAAAAATTATTATGCAAAATCAAAACAATCCAGTTTTTAAAATCCAAACGTAAATTTTAAAAAATATCGAAAGACAGGTCTCAGGAAAACAGCTGTGACAACCGTTATTAAGTGAAATCAGTATTTGTGCTCGAGTCGTAGGCGACTATGTCTCACGGCTAGTCGTGATTTGTAATGATCTCCGTCAGCACTGTCGTTGACCTATTCCCTTGACATTATGACATGTTACTAAGTAACATTTCCGTCTGTGTTCCGTTACTTCTCTCTCCCTCTAAATGTCACAATGTTTTCGCTCTTCTCCTCATATGTCTGATGAAGAAGGTTGATTGTTGTGTCCATATATTTGTTATTATGTTTCTTTGTTCGTTAGTTCTTCACTAGTGTAAAAGCCCGTCAGAAGACGGGAATTAAATTCAAAAGCACCAATACCTGACGGCAATTTTACGTATTCAAAAGTATTTTAAAAAACCACTGTGCATCACCACAGTACACGAACTACGTAGCAGGATCCCAGTGTGTGTATACGGGATCACACATTCTATAAATATATTTGTGTGCACACCGTCATTTGCGCATTCTTCTTTGGTAAGTGTTACTATTTTCGGGAGAGTACATTTAAGGGAAACAATACAATTAACGCCTAACTTTCAACCAAAGTTGCATCCCTTAGCGTTACGTACTGACAGAAAAAGCTGGGATTTTATGATATAGGACATTAAACCCTCTATGGATGAGAAGGAGCGAAGCTCCTGACCAGGTTGGAAGGAAAGTCCACAGGCTCCCCAGCCTCGCAATAACATGTCATTGGGCCGAAGGGCTGAAAGCCCAAGTGCCGCTGGTTAATATAATATAGGGTGATCGAGAAGTTTCTCCGCAGTGGATTCAGTGCTTGAATACTATGAATCAAGGGAAACAATCCAAATGAAAAAATTATTATTAAAAGGTCGTAATTTACAACTCTACATTTCTTTATCTTACATAGCAATTTAAATTATTTAAACAGACACTATGCGAAAATAAAAATAAAAATACTACTTTTATGCAGTAGTAAAGTAAATCTAATTAAAGTTAATTAAAATAATACTATTTACTGTATCATAAAATGTTACATTCATATTATTAAAGCACAGAATCCACTGCGGAGAGACTTCTCGATTACCCTGTATATATAGGACATTAGTCACTTTCAAGAGAAGAAAACGCCTTCATAATTGTTTTTCCGTTTCGCTCACAACAGAGCATTAGGCTACTACTTCAAATGATTTTTTTTTTTTTTGGCAGGAGACCTGCGCCATAGCATGCATGTGCTCTCACAAGGGTGCTTTATAGTGCAGTTAGTTTTACATGATGCTGTTACCACCTCTTTGCACAATCTCTTACGACATGCTTGAGAGAGCAGTCTTGAATAAGTTTTATTTTTCTTACGAGATTAAACTTTCCTTTGACAAGCAAGAAAACGTTGTACTTTACGATAGACCAGGCGGTTAGAGCGCTATTCTTTCCGCTGGGAAGTTACTTGGGTTCTGAGACTGAAACTTGGTTTCATCACGCGCCAGTCGACCCAGCTGTAAATTGGTACATGCCTCTGCTCATGAATTGGGGTACGCAAAGATAGCAACGACAGGAGATGGTCACCCCACCTCGTCAAGCTGTACCTAACATTTCACTCCCCTACGGCAGTATCTGCTATGATATTACCTTGACCTTACCATAAAGCAGCATCACAAAATACTGCAGCAGTTTAAAACAAAAAGAAAATAAAAACAGTAAGAAAATAAACACAAGTGTACTCCATCTTAACAGACGTAAGTTAATCTGAAAATATATCAGAGCAGTCTCATAAAGCACTTTAATAAGAAGCCTGATGAAACTAATGTCATTTTGGAAGGGTGGAAAAAAAATACAAGCGTCAAAGTCTCAGATGAGAAACACAGCCAGTAACGGAAGCTCCTTGTTTTTTTTTTTATTTTTTTATTTATTTGCTGCATCAAATTCACAAGTAGCACATACTTGAAGGCAAGAAATTTTTGCAGAACACAACGATAAGGTAAATGTAGCAGATGTGAAACGAGTTTCTAGAATTAAATAACTGGGCGTAGAAATATCTTATCGTTGAATGTTCAACACAGAAACAAATAATTCAACAGCCGGAGTAACTAAAACACAATTATACAACAAACGTATATCCATGACGTAAAGAACGAACACACAAATTGTACATAGTGCAGATATGTCAAAGGGAATTGAATCTGTAGCAAAGAATAAACCCGCGGTAAAATCCCTGGTAAAATATACGGACACCAGGACACATAAAGTCCAACAGATAATTAAGAATCGTCACTTCAGTACACAGTGGGGTCAGACAGGGATGTCTGCTATCACCAACAATTATTCTCATGGGCATAGACAGGGTTATGAGACAAACAACGGAAGGAGAAAAAACAGGAATACACTGGACATTCAACAAACAGCTGGAGGAACTTGACTTTGCAGATGATTTGTGCCTTCTATCGCATAGACAGCAAGATATGCAGGAGAAAATAAATAGATTAGTGACAGAAGCAGCAAAGATAGGACTACATATAAATGTAAATAAAACAAAGGATAAATAATAGGCAGATGGACTCGATGAAGATCAATGGTCAAGTCATTGAAGAAGTAGAAAGCTTTACATATCTGGGGAGTAACATTGACAAAGGAGTGGGACTAAATCATTTAAAATAAATGAAGCCAGATGCGCTTTTAATGCCCTTCGACCAATTTGGAACTCCTCAGCTATATCCAGAGAGAACAAAATCAGAATCTTTAACTCAAATGTGAAGTCAGTCTTGCTGTATGACTCAGAGACATGGCATGTCTCAAAGAGTATCACCTCCAAACTACAGACATTTGTAAATAGATGTCTCCGATGGACCCTCCGTATAAGATGGCCAGATGTAATAACAAATATAGAGCTAAGGAAAAGATGCGGGTAACAGCCAATACAAATGGAAATTAAGGTAAGAAGGTGGGGATGGATAGAACATACACTCAGAAGAGAACAATCAAGCATAGCCAGAGGTGCCCTTGACTGGAACCCACTAGGGAAAAGAAGAGTGGGGAGGCCAAGGAGAACTTGGAGAAGAACTGTGGAAGAGGCGGCTAAGGAAATTGGAATGACTTGGGCACAACTGAAAAAGACAGCCCAGAATAGAAATCGATGGAGAGCAACTGTTTCAGCCCTGTGTTCCACGGGGAACGGAAAGGAATGATGATGATGACTTCAGTTGTCAAGTCAGTGGTATTGTGTGGATCTGAAACATGGAGAATAAAAAAAAACAACAACCACAAAGTTACAGGCTGTTATAAATGGGTGCTTTCGTAGAATAGAAAGATAGAAATGGTGTGACGAGATCACCAATGTAGAACTGACGACAAGAACCAGACAAGTACAAGTGGAACAAGAGATAAGAAGAAGATGCTGGCGATGGATAAGACATAAACTGAGGAAGCATGTCTGTAACATTACTATGAAGTCCTTAATCTGGAATCCCCCGCGTAAAGGAAATACAGGGAGATAGAAAAAACACGTGGAGAATGGATATGGAGACAGCCATGAACCGGATGAGGAAAGCTTGCAAAAACCTGGAGCTGATGGCACAGGACAGGTGAACTACGCAAAACGTTTATTGAAGGTCAAGGCTGTTTGAAGAGCTGAAGCACAGTGACGTTGAACATGACTGTAGAATGTGACTACTATGTCTCAGAATGAATAGGAATACTGCGCCTTCATGCATGTCGTACAAGGCTGCTAATATGAGGTCATGCATGTATCTGGCAACCTCATCATGTAAAATACATGACAACAGACGCCATTAGTGCCACAGTAGATAAATGCTGTTGGTGCAACAGACGCCATTAGTGCCACAGTAGATAAATGCTTTGGTGCAACAGACGCCATTGGTGCCACCAGTAGATAAATGCTTTGGTGCAACAGACGCCATTGGTGCCACCAGTAGATAAATGCTTTGGTGCAACAGACGCCATTGGTGCCACAGTAGATAAATGCTTTGGTGCAACAGACGCCATTAGTGCCACAGTAGATAAATGCTTTAGTGCAACAGACGCCATTGGTGCCACCAGTAGATAAATGCTTTGGTGCAACAGACGCCATTAGTGCCACAGTAGATAAATGCTTTGGTGCAACAGACGCCATTAGTGCCACAGTAGATAAATGCTTTGGTGCAACAGACGCCATTGGTGCCACCAGTAGATAAATGCTTTGGTGCAACAGACGCCATTGGTGCCACCAGTAGATAAATGCTTTGGTGCAACAGACGCCATTGGTGCCACAGTAGATAAATGCTTTGGTGCAACAGACGCCATTGGTGCCACCAGTAGATAAATGCTTTGGTGCAACAGACGCCATTGGTGCCACCAGTAGATAAATGCTTTGGTGCAGGCGTCATGCAAGGAGCGGAGAGCAGCTGATATATTCGTTAGGAGCTGATATATTCGTTATGAGTTGATATATTCGTTATGAGTTGATATATTCGTTATGAGTTGATATATTCGTTATGAGTTGATATATTCGTTATGAGTTGATATATTCGTTATGAGTTGATATATTCGTTATGAGTTGATATATTCGTTATGAGTTGATATATTCGTTATGAGTTGATATATTTGTTAGGAGCTGATATATTCGTTATGAGTTGATATATTCGTTAGGAGCTGATATATTCGTTAGGAGTTGATATATTCGTTAGGAGCTGATATATTCGTTATGAGTTGATATATTCGTTAGGAGCCTGATATATTCTTTAGGAGTTGATACATTCGTTAGGAGTTGATATATTCGTTAGGAGCTGATATATTCATTAGGTGTTGATATATTCGTTAGGAGTTGATATATTCGTTAGGAGCCTGATATATTCGTTAGGAGTTGATATATTCGTTAGGATGTGATATATTCGTTAGGAGCCTGATATATTCGTTAGGAGTTGATATATTCGTTAGGAGCCTGATATATTCGTTAGGAGTTGATATATTCGTTAGGAGCTGATATATTCGTAATGAGCTGATATATTCGTTAGGAGCTGATATATTTGTAAGGAGCTGATATACTCGTAATGAGCTGATATGTTTGTAAGGAGCTGATATATTTGTAAGGAGCTGATATAAAGAAATGCTGATAAATATATTACTTGAATATGCCCTCCAAGGCAGTCGGTTCCATGACAGGAGCAGAGTGGCATCATGGCCTTCTCCAGCCCAGCTGTGGAAGAAACTGTACGGTGACGAGAATAGCTTGAGACGAACTGCCAACTTTATAAGAGAGATAGAGATGGTTATTTTTTTCAGCGAACGAGAAAGAAGACTGGAGGTCAAAGATGTGAAGTTTCACAGAAGTATGTTAAGAATTTCTTGGACAAATTAGAAGTGTAATCATAGATTTCTGGAACCGACCGGCAGGATAAGGACAATATCTGCAGACAGAATTAAGACTGAACTCTTTCATTTAATGATTACTTTCACCACACAAGCCCCTGCACTTATCTGTTATCTAAACATGTCGGCTTTGTTCAACTACCGGGTTCATTCTGTGTCATTTCTTACATAATGTCTGGTGTTTGACTTTTGTGTTACGTCAGGTTATGCTGTTCAACACTTCTTTCTTGCTTTTCGTTACTTCGCGTGGTATTTAGATTTTTGTGTGTGTGCATGTCTTTATTCTCATGTTTTCAAGAACTCATTTTTTCTCTCTCTCACTCTCTCTCTCTCTCTCTCTCTCTCTCTCTCTCTCTCTCTCTCTCTCTCTCTCTCTCTCTCTCTCTCTCTCTCTCTCTCTCTCTCTCTCTCTCTATCTATCTATCTATCTATCTATCTATCTATCTATCTGTCTATCTGTCTGTCTGTCTGTCTGTCTGGCTGGCTGTCTGTCTGTCTGTCTGTCTGTCTATCTAGCTATCTATCTGTCTATCTATCTATCTATCTATCTATCTATCTATCTATCTATCTATCTATCTATCTATCTATCTATCTATCTATCTATCTATCTATCTCTCTCTCGATGTGTATATATATATATATATATATATATATATATATATATATATATATATATATATATATATATATATATATATATATATATATATATATACAGTATATATATATATCCTTTTGACGTAAGCAATGGCATTAAACTAGGCTGCGTTCTGGCTCCGACCCTCTTTGGGATCTTCTTCTTCTTGTATTGATACTTCATTTCGATTATAACCTTATGGGCTATTTTGTTGTTGTTGTTGTTTAACTAGGACTGCTGAGCTTCTCGCTCTTTTGCAGCCAGTTCTAAGTTGAAGACTCCTTGGTATTATCTACACTGTAGATCTAGGCTTTTCCTGTAGTTTTTCTGCCATTCCAAAACGTGTTGAGTTGAAGTCATGAGCTCCAGTTTCTCCAGCGTTGGTTGTGCTTAAAGGATCATCACATCTGGTCCCAAGCTAGAATGAAGAAGCGCGTGGCAATTGTTATGATTAAAGTTCATAACGATTGTGTCTATTATATAGTTAGCTCAACAGGGCTCCTGGTTTGTTTATTTTAGACGGGTCACTGATAAAGTTGGGTGAGTGACGTTAAGCCGATATTCTTGGCTGGCTCACGTGAAACTAGAGGAGCAGAAGTGCGGGGCCTTATACAATTGTGTGTCATGGCGAGTGGACGTATGTGTTTGAGCTCCTTAGTGTTGAAGTGTTTATAATGGAGTTATGTTTTCACTAATACATCAAGATCTTCGGTGAGATGTATCTAGTTATCTAGTCATCGGTATTGACAAGAAGTATAATTGCTCAGTGTCGAATGTTAAGAGATATAAATCATATTGAGAACAAAAGAACAGCCTTCCTGACATGGACTCACAGCCTACGGTATTTCGTCTACTACATACTATCTGCCATTATATGTTGGCCTGAACTATTGTATAAATATTGTCCACTTCGTCAGTTGTGACTCACATAATTCTGAGTGGTGTGGGCTGGTTGCAGTCTCTGCGAGATTTACTACCCTAGACGTCATCTTGGCCACAGGAACCATCCTGTTATTAAATATTAACATTAACAATCCAAAAAGACACGTAACAGCTCTCTATGCATTCCCCTTCATCCAAGGGGGCTCTCCAAATATGCAGAGATAAAATACTGTGCTATGGTTCTGGGCTGTCCCAAGGAATCGTCTCGTCCTACGCAGAGCCAGTTCTCAGCTCCCCCTGCCTATTATGGAGCCCATAGTTAGATCCTCCTGCTTGCAGGCAACCAAGTAAAAGCCAGAGTTACGTCTGGGGCTCAAGTGAGTCCTCCAAGCATAGTGTGCAATGCTGAGTTCTCAACATGTTTCACCACACGGGGAATCCCTGGAAATGTGTGGATGATTTCAAGAGTCAATGAGGGTGTAATTAGCCTCACAGACAGGTTCACTTCCACCTTTGGATACTGTAGCGTTGTGCATAGCTGGTGGTCATATAAGAATGACTCCAGATATGCCTCCATGCATAAACCCGTGGTATATTACGCCTGCGTCACCAGCATTCTTCTATGTGGCAGTGAGACATGGACAACCTTTGGTAAGCAAGAAAGAAGGCTCAATATCTTCCGCCTACGGTGTCTACGCCACATCCTTGCTATTTCGTGGAAGGACAAAGTGACAAATGTCGAGGTGTTGTCATGTGCTGGCCATCAAAGCATGTATACACTGCTTAGACAGCGCAGACTACGCTGGCTTGCCACGTCCGCCGCGTGGAAGATGGTCTCATCCCGAAAGGCATCTTCTACGGACAACTGGCAGATACCAAAAGAACAGTTGGGCGACCGCAGCTAAGATTCAAAGATGTGTGCGAGAGAGACTTGAAGGCACTGGACATAAATCCAGCAACCTGGGAGGAGGAAGCTGTCGATCGCACCAAGTGGCGATGCTTTCTGAGGTGCCATCTCAGACTGGGCGAAAAGAAGCTCTCACAGCAAGCAGGAGAAAACGTCGAAAGGAACACCAGAAAAATAAGCAGCCGAGGGCTGTCACCTCTGGGGCGCATTCCCATAGCCAGGGCTACTATTATTATTATATTCATATATATCTGCACACACAAACACATACACTTGCTGTAAGTATACGGTAACACATTTACCTTTATGGCTCCTGCCTTTTTAAAATTTAATACTGAAGTCTCTACAGCACTTTGGTATTGATTTTAACCCTAAAGGTTTTTACTCGAGAACTGACATGACCCGATGGGTAGAGATGTTTTATTATATATTTGTATAGATTTATGTGACGGTCCGATTGGCGGAGTGGTTAGATCACGGGCCTCTCGCGTCAAAGGGACCGTGTTCGAAACACGGTGGCGCCACGTTCCAGTCTACCCAGGTTAAATGGGTACCGGACTCTACTCTTTAGTTAGGGAAGGCAAAGGCAGCAAGAATGGGAACGGGTCACCCCCACCTCTCGAAGCTGGGCCTAGTACAGTGAAGCCTCTATCACTTGATTCCCCTACAACAGGATCTGTTATGGATCTATCTTGTGGCAGAGTGGTTTAGGCGCTTCCTTCCCAAAGCAAAGGGATCGGGTTCGCAACTAGGTTGAGCCACGCTTCACCCAACTGTCAAAATGGGTAATTGACTGTGCTTTTGAATTCGGGAAGGCCAAAGCAATGAGAACAAGAAATGGTCACACCACCTCATAAAGCGGATACCCAGTATAAGTGAACTCTCAAGCACATTATTGCTCTACGGTAGTATCTGGACGTGAGGTTACCTTTAACTTTTCATGGTCGGTCTGGAGAACAACAAAAACCGACAACCAAAAAGTTACAGACTGATTAAATACAAGCACACGCTGAATACAAGTATTGAAATAGTGTCACAAGATGACCAATGTGGACCTGATGATAACACCAAGACAAATGTCAGTTGAAAAAGAGATGAGAAGAAGACGTTGGGGGGAACCAGTTTATAGCACTGCGAGGTAGTTTTTATTCTGGGAACCAGTTTATAGCACTGCGAGGTAGTTCTTATTCTGGGACCCATAGGAAAAAAATAAATAGTGTGAAATCTTTAAGGGGGACAAATGGAGATAGGCATGACAGAGATAAAGAAAACATGGAAAGACCTTGAACAGATGGCACAAGCCATGAAGGCTTGACGTAAATTTGCTAAAGGCCTTTGCACCACAGTGAGCTAATGGATCATGATTGTTTTTTTTTTTAATGGAAATGTGATGAGAGTGGAATATCATCAGATGATCTTCATTTGCCTCCACTCATCCACTATTTTGGTCTACCCTGTGTTCAACCTAATTTTTCTATTATAATTAGGGGATCATAAAATTATAGGTGTTATGCTTTAGGTGTTATGCTAAGGTCAGGTCTGGCCTTAGTCCAATTTAACCTATTTTACCAATCGGGCCCCTCGCGCACAGAGGGCCATACACTTGAGTTGCATCCTCCAGCTTTGAGCGAAATAATGAACGAAGATTATTTCAAACTAGATATCAGGAATATATGACATTTTATTGTATTAAAAATAAAACAATATCAATATGTATTAGCAATAATTTGACATAAAACGTGTTACAGCACAACTATAATCTTAAATCGAGGGGCCAGACCAGAGTGGTCCCAATCGGACCCCGCAATTATTAAGGTCGACCATGCCTGAGATAGTCGTTCATCTCTATGGCGACAAGATATGCGTAGAAGTGGTAGCATACGTCACTCCTGATCTAAGAAAACACAATAACTTATTTATGCAACAGGTAGGTTGGTTACAGAAAGTCTAAACACAAAAATCGGAACTTTACATACGTTTCTCTGCGTTATTTAGTGTTTAAAAAAAAAACCAACATGAACTGTTAACTGCCAAAAGGGTCGCAGGTCACTGTATAGAGCATGGGTCCCTACATGGGGTTGTCATGGGTTGCCTTCCCTTTGCTCTGCAGTGATGGTCCAACAATGGCCAAAACCTAGAGTATTTAATGTGGGTCTTTAAAGGTATCTACCTTCGCACAAGATTACTCTTGGCAGTGTTGTAGATAGAAGGATGATGGTTTCTACCTTGAGGGAGTATTCACAAGATATTTCAGAAGTCAAGAACAAGGCTGAATGTGTCTTAGCAATGTTAACTTTTATCTGCCTGCCAACTGTTGTGAAGAGGTATTATATAATTTAATTTAGCTCGTACAAGCCTCCAACTGAATTAACAGTGAAATTATTATTATTATTTGGCTCTATAGATGTAAATAAAGATATATTAAAGATGCTGATTCATCTGTGTGCACCTCTCTCTCTCTCTCTCTCTCTCTCTCTCTCTCTCTCTCTCTCTTTTTCTGTAATAACTAAATCAACTATGAATTTGCAACAACAACAAAAAAATAACAAATTTAATGACCAATTACTTCGGAACAAATGTAAATAAATATGAACTGTTGATTACTTAAAAATTAGGTTTCGTCATTGAGTGATATCGGCTTTAGGAACTTAGTTGTGGAATATAGATCAATAAGTTCTGTTGTATTGGCCTCTAAAAATGCCACTTAGCTTCCAAACTGCTGGAGTGTTGATGCTGCTGTTTCCGTCAATTCGTCTATGTGGCGAAGGCACGTCTGCTGGTCAAGGCCGGTATCTTCACAACCCGTTGAATGTAGGTTTCAAGTTTCGATTGCAAGCTTTGAACCACAGAATAATAGTACAGCTGGTATCGTAGAATCGAACCTCAAATGGTCTCGTTAACTCGTACCACAAACTTTAGAGGGAATAAAAGAACAAATTCCGCTGCTAAATCTTTGTTTTCCTAATATAAATCGGGCGCCTTTCCCGCTGTCCGTCAACCGATTCTTTTCTCTGAATTTTTACTCTCCCTGGGCGTAAATAATAAAACTCAGGTGATATGATGAAAATCACAATTCTTTTAGTTAATTTAGTGGACAATTTCGACTGGACAGCGGCAAGTGGCTTTTTCCTGGTTGGGCATGTTTAAATATACATACACTTGTTACAAATAATAGTAAATATATACATGTGATTGCATCATCTTCCACTCCCTGCACCACTTGGAGTCTAAGGTTACCGCTGCTTTTGGTTCCCTGTGAGAACCCACATGAAGCAATCACCAGCGCTTTGCTGTGGTGGTTGATGAATATATCATTTTCACGTGCTGAGGTTGCCAGCCTCTTAAGGACCTGTATAACCATCAGCAAGTTCAAACATGTCAAATTCAAAGTATAAAGATATGTTACAACGTACCCCAATACTGGGATCATAGACTTCTTGATAAGTTGAATAGTCTCGGCAACTTGATGCAGATACCTCGAACACACGTCTGGGGTATTATTTCTATTACAGAATCCCTCTGTGACTTTGTGAGTAGGTCCTGTAGGAGTCCGGTTTCCGTATTAAATTGTAGAGTTTCCTTTTTGTAGTGTTCAAAGGTTGCTCCAATACGTCCGGTCCTATAAGGTCAGAATCCTTACTTCTATTCTTTCCTGGCTTCAGTCCGAGCTGAAAAACGATTCTGGAATGCAGTGCTGCATGTCTAAAATGTTCTACGTTATATTGCAGTGTTCCTGCCCACGCTCACACCTGGCGTTTCCGGAAAAAACTTCCAATCGACGTGAATGTATATTGGCCTCTAAACTACTAAGCCAATAGCATTATGTTAAGATAACTTCCCTCATGGAAGCGTGTCTCGTGTATGTAACATTCAAACGGTCACTCTCCGTATATGAAATTGGTATTTCCGTCAATTCTAAGTAATGAAAACCACTACATCTTCTTACATTTATCTTGCTTATAACAAGCCTGTCCGGAAGTTTATTACCGCATTTCCGATGTCTCAGGTGTGTCTGTAATATGCCACAAGATCGATAATTGACCGGCACTCCCAATCGGGTTTACCTGTAACTCATCTCCGCGAGGATGGGCAGGCAAGCATGACACGTGTAAATGGAAGAAGTGTAAACATTGACATGAAAAAACCAAATACTGCCGGGGGTAGGAAAATAGAACGTACCAACAATCAAATGGTGCACATAATTAGTACGCACTATAAAGGTAGATCAATACTGCTGCAAAGGAAAAGAGAGCGAACAAAATTATGTGACAGGGGTATCCCATGTACCTTTATGTTACTAAAATGTTTTTATTTACTGAATAGAGTGTTCTTATGACAAATTAATTAACCTGTTTATTTTGATTTTCTTATGCGCATATGCCTGGTAAACTCTATAATTTGTTTTCCTTAATGTTGAATAGGGGGTAATGAAAGCTTTACTAAAAACCAACAGGGCACGGGGACTATAAAGGGTGGGGAACCGCTGGTGTAGAGCAAGTTATCTTTTGCAATAAAGGTCAGAGGTCACCATGTAAAGCAGGCTACCTTTTGTTCTAAAGGCCACAGGTCATCGTGTAAAGTAAGTTACCTTTTGCTCTAAGCAACTCAGTAACATTAGCGCTTTACGTAACTGTTATTTGTTTTATCATGTAAATATTCCTAATTGTCGTGAAATGACGTCTGTTTCACATCACGAATTCTAAATATTCTGACCATACGGTGCGCCATACATTGTAAAAAGATAAATTACACTGACCAATGAAAACGCTTTCTTGATCCTGTGTTTACTACTGCTGGAAAAATAAAGATGGCAAGGCCCGATCTGTGTAACATGATTTTCCGAATTTTACTACAGCATTATAGAAGAAGTACCACTTGGCAGAAGTTATCAACACAATATTAGGGATGTTACTCTACCCGTAAGTAGTAATACTTTTACTAATAATATTATAGGACGGGAGAAATCTTAGGTTAAATGCATTCGAAGCATCAGGTTGGCCTAAATTTAGCAGTTTAAACTATGCATAACAGAAAATGCAAGTAGTAACCAAAAAGATTATTACCTAGATATGTAAAGCCTAATTCCAAGTATAGTGTAAGCTTTAAATGATTAAAATCGCATCAGGAATAACGGAGATAATTAAAAAAGCAGTTTTCCAACATTGTACGATAGGCTAAAAGGTACCTACATTTTCTGATTTTGATTACATTCCTTGGGAGTTCCATCTTGTACGTCCGAGGTCAACTATAAATAGACTGGCATAACGAACTAGGTTTAGTCACTATTATTTGAAAGCACAGAAAGCGGGGGAAAGCAGTGCATATGTTAATGCCAGCGTTTGCCTTCTGCACTTGTTAGCAGACCTCAATCAACCATTGAGGGCTAGTCTGTGTGTGCCTGAGGGTAAGAACGAATATATATATATATATATATATATATATATATATATATATATATATATCTATATATATATATATATATATATATATATATATATATATATATATATATATATATATATATATATATATATATATATATATATATATATGTGGAATTATATTGATTAATCCAGCTGTGCGATACGACGTGTATAAGATGTGTTAGGAATGAACAGTGTGTACTGATGAAACTTACAGGCTCATGTGTAATTTTAAAGGCAAGTCCGCCTTCGGAAATATTTAAAATATTGAGAATGATATTCCAAAGTACGACTGTAAGTTTGATAAAGTATTTGAAGAAGTATTTCTTGAATGAAATGAGACACATACCAGGAACATAAGGAAAGATGAAAGGGATTGTAGTACTGTATAACTTGAACTATTACTTAATAGTTTTATTCGCAACCAAATTATTGTATGGAGGCGAATCATGGGAAATGAATGATGATTAAGAAGGTAGAAGAAAACTATGATCACATTGAATTAAAATGATAGTTGCTACAATACTATATCTTGTGCATCTGCTAGCACGCTAATCTGAAACTGTCTATCGTCCCAATCTATGTCATAGAGGGATATGGATAGACAAATACAGGGATTGCGTTTGACTTTGTTTCAGGTTTAATTATATAACTTGAAAACCTACAACAAATAAGAAGAGGCTTCTTTTGATGAAGTTGCAACGAATGCAGTGCCAGTCTGTGATATCAGGCCAGTCATAACGTCTGTAGCTACTGGAACGATTTCATCTGAAGATTCTATCCAGCATTAAAGGGAGCTATCTGCAGTGACTCAGCTAAGTTGCTTAAGGCAACTGTGCAGCTTATGCATCCAGTTTGTGATGACCATAATAGTATAGAGTTTCAATAAACTTATAATAATAATAATAATAATTCTTCAAGTGAATGATCAAGCAAGCTAATTGTGCCTACAAGATGATAGACATTTTGACCCAAGTGAAAAACATTTGTTGAACTGTTTTATTTATTTACTGTTGTAAAATCTTTGGTTTTAAACCTTTTCAACATAGAAAAGAGTATATGTACAATTAAATTGAAAATATTCACCAGAAGACTTTCTTAAATTCTTTAAGTTGAATTACAGTTCTTGTTGGTGAATTTAGTTAATAAATTACCCCTAGCAGAGTCAGAAACAATATTAACTACCATAAATACAGAGGAGGATCAGGAGAGGTAGCAGTTAGGGACTCAGAGTACTACATCACCATCTTCTTTGGGAACTTACATAGCTTGACCCTACCTTTGTGTCTATACACCCTTACTCTCTTCAGAGAAGGGGGTATTACTGATAAGACCAGACTCTTATCTGGCACTATCCAGGTATCATCTGATACACCTTTATGTCCAGGATATCTTATTTGTAATAACTTCTGAACCTCTCGCGACACTAATATGCTAACTTTTGTTTTCTTCCGAATGTTTTAGTATATCTGGTGATTTAATTTTTTTTCTTTTCAACATCTCAGTAATCCTGACGGATTTTTTTTTATTTCAGCATCTCAACAATCCTGCTGGATTTCAAAACGCGGCCCGAGAACTGCTCGAGTGGTGCTCAGATCAGAGGGCATTCCAACTTCAGTTTCAGGATAGTCTTATGGGCTGTCTTATGGTGAGTATTGCAGCTTCAGTGTCCAAAATACTGTAAAGGGCTATCTGTTGGGCAGTAATTGATACTTCATTTGGATTATAACCTTATGGGCTATTTTGTTATTGTTGTTGTTGTTGTTTAAATAGGACTCCTGAGCTTTTCGCTCTTTTGCAGCCAATACCAAGTTGAAGACTCCTTGGTGTTATCTACACTGTAGATCTAGGCTTTTCCTGCGGCTTTTCTGCCATTTAGAAACGTGTTGAGTTGAAGCCATGAGCTCCAGTTTCTCCAGCTTGGCTTGCATGTACAGGATCGTCCCATCTCATCCCAAGCTGGGAGTAAGTAGCGCGTGGCTTACTGTGCATTCTCCGCCATCCAAGGGGTCTTTCCGGCTACGCAGAGCTAAAATACTGTGCCCTTGTTCTGGTCTCTCCCAAGGAATTGTCACGTCCTGCACAGAGCAACATGATGGGTTCTCAGCAAGTTTCCCCACAGGGGGGAATGCCTGGAATTGTGTGGATGGTTTTAAGAGTCAATGAGGGTGTAATTAGCCTCACGGACAGAGCTTCTGTTCCATATATGTATATTGTAACATTGTCCCAATCGTCACGTCCTGCACACAGCTACTTCTCAGATCCCCTTGATAGGTCAATAGTGAGATTCTCCTGCATGCAGTCAACCATGTCAAAGCCAAAGACTTTGGGGCTCAAGTGACTTCTCCAAGCTTAGTGTGTAATGCTGGGCTCTCAAAAAGTTGCACCACAAGGGGAATTCCTGGAAATGTGTGGATCATTTCAAGAGTCAATGAGGGTGTATTTAGCCTCAAAGACAGAGGTTCGTATTATGTGCTATCTGATGGTTAGTATTCCAACTTCAGTATGAGAATAATCCTTTTTTAGCCTCCGGAATGGCTATCCGACGATCAGTATTCCATTATCATTTGACGAACAGTTTTATGGGCTGTCTAACGGTCAGTATTTCAGCTTGAGCTTGATGTATTCTGTGACAGAGCAGAGTGTATGAAAAGTGGACATGATGTAGTGATTATGATCCTTCTGAGGTAGCAATTTGTGGAGACGGAACGTGTGGATGTTTGTGTATGATGTAGTGATCATGCAGTCACGATTCTAAGGACGATGCAGTTTTGTAACTAAGCGAAACTTGTTGAATATGTGGTGGGATATATTGATCATGTCATCAGAATCCTGCCGGCAAAGCCATTTGTGGCGGTCCTGAGGCTGATGATGTTTATGTGTGGGTATGACTGTCACGGGTTGCCTCCCCTTGCTCTACAGTAGTGGTCCAACAGTGGCCAAAACCTAGAGTATCTAATGGGGTTCTTCAAAGGTGTCTACTTTCGCACAAGATTACTCTTGGCAGAGTTGTAGATAGAAGGATAATGATACTTCTACCTCGAGGAAATATCCACAAGATATTTAAGAAGTCAAGAACAATGCTGAATGCGTCTGAGCACGTTACCTTTTTATCTGACCCGCCGGCTTTTGTGAAGGTGTAAAAAATTGTATGATTTAGCTCGTTCAAGCCCCCAGGCGATTTAATTCAGCGATATTCCTCTTATTAGCTCTCTCTCTCTCTTTCTCTCTCTCTCTCTCTCTCTCTCTCTCTCTCTCTTATATACTAGAGGTTCTGGATCATACGTATGCCTTTCTCTCTGTAATGATAAATTCAACTATGAATTTGCCAAAATCAACATTTACAAATTTAATGATCAATTACTTTGAAACAAATGTAAATAAATATGACTGGTGATTATGACAAATAATTAGGTCTTTAGGCTTGACGAATTTAGCAAAATAAAGTTCGGCTGTTATGGCTTGTTAAAATTGGGACTTGGAAAAATGCTGAAGTGCCGATGCTGCTTTTCCGTAGATTGGTCTCTGTGGTGAGGTGCACGTTTCCAGATCAGTTCATGAAGTAATCGCTCCGAGTCAAGGCAAGAATCTTCAGGTGTGGATTTCAAGCTTCGAACCACAGTCTAGTAGTATAGCAAATGGTCTTTCCGGATCGTACTACAAATAGTCGGGCCGCCTCGTACTGGTACCACAAACTTTAGAGGGAATAAAAGAACAATTCTGCTGCGAAATATTAGTTTGCCTGATATTAATCAGGCGCCTTTTCCCGCTGTCCGTCAGCCATTTGTTTCCTCAGAATTTTTACTCTCTCTGGGCGTATATCATATCACTCATGTCATGTGATGAACTATCACCAGTATGTCAGTTAATTTAAGGAATAATTTCTGACTGGACAACGGCAGTGGCTTGTGCCTGAAGGAACATATTAAATATACATACATTCACCAAATGATAATATACAACTATTCACAAGCTGATGTAATCATCACTCACTCCCTGCTCCATTTGGAGTCTGGGGTTACCTCTGCTTTTGATTCTTCTGTGAGAACTAGCATGAAGCAATCACCAGCGCTTGCTGTGGTGGTTCATGAATGTATCCTTTTCACATGGTGAGGTTGCCAGCCTAGTATGAATCTTTAAAACCACTAGCAAGTATAAACATTCAAATTCACAGAAAAAAAATGTTACACTCACCTCAATAATTGAGAAGTCTTAGACTTCTTGCTCAGTAGAATAGTCTTGGCCACTTAACACAGATGCCTAGAACACACGTCTGGGGTATTATTTCTATTTCAGAATCCCTCTGTGACTTGTGAGTGGTGCTATAGAATTCTGGGTTCCGTATCAATATTGGCGAGTTTTCTACTGATGTACAGAGATGCTCTTAATACGTTTTGTCAGGTCTTATAAACTCAAAATCCAACTCTATTCTTTTCTGTGGCAAGGTCCGAGCTGTCAAGGTTGACGATTTCTGGAATGCAGTCCGTATGTGAAACTTTTTCTACGTTATATCGTAGGTTCCCGGTCCACGCTTCCATCTGGCGTTTTCTGACAACCTCCCAGTCAGCGCGGTTGTTTATGGGCGCCTCAGACGCCAGTCAATACATTCAATGTACATGTTATGAAAACTTTTCCTCATGTAGTATTCTCCATGACTCATGCATTTGAAAATTTTAAATAGTCATCCTCCGTATATAGAGTTGCTACATCCGACAAATGTTGTCAATATATCACACTTCCTGCTCACTCTTCAAAATGTCTTCCAAGATTGCGTTTATCTATAATCACCTATCCCAAACAGTGGAGTCGGAAGTGATTATGCAATCTTAAGCAAATACTTCATGCTTGCATCTACCTGGAGTCAATGAGGTATTAACACGTTTTAGTGTTTCAATTAATCTCTCAGGGATTGGCGATACGCTTGACTGGCCCAGTCATGCATCAAAGCGTGAAATCTGAACAATGACAGTAGGGAAAAATAATGTGCTAACAATTGAATAATGCACCCGTGTGTTACCGGGGCCCGAAAGGGGAGCAAAGAATAGTAACGCTGTACCCTACCATGCATGTCGTAAAAAGCGACTAAGGAGGGTTGGGCATGGGGCTGGTTACCCCATTCCGTAAAAGAACTTTTTACCACAAAAACGTCAACAAACATGGACAAGTCAAATAAAAAATATAAATCAACTCAGCCGCCCAAGACAGAAGAAGGTCCTCTGGAAAGGAGGCGCATGAAGCAAACTAGGAAAAGCCGAAAGGAGTCTGGGTTGCCAACTAACCTTGTTTCGTCTAGGAAAATCTCCAGGATTGGCACCTGGAATGTTCGCACTCTGTGTGAACAAGGGAAACCTGCACAGGTAGCAGCAGAAATGGGAAATTACAGGATTGATATCCTGGGTCTCTGCGAGACACGGTGGAAAGGCATAGAGAAGAGGAGATTGATCACAGGAGAAATGGTGTTGTCCTCAGGACATGAGGAGGAAAGAGCCCACCACAGTGAAGGGTTGGCTCTAATACTGTCCAAGGAAGCACAGAAGGCACTTGTAGAATGGGAAGCAATGGGACCCCGAATTATAACAGTAAGGTTTAAATCAGCAAAAAGAAAGTAAATATAAACATCATTCAGTGTTATGCACAAACGATAAAGAAGAATCTGTGAAAGAAGACTTTTACACCAGACTACAAAGTGTCTTGGACAAAAAGAAAAGAAAGGACATCACAATTTTGATGGGGGACCTAAATGCGAAAATAGGAACAGACAACACCGGCTTTGAACAAATCATGGGAAAGCATGGATTAGGTATGATGAACGAGAATGGGGAACTATTAGCTAACTTTTGTGCTTCAAATCAACTAGCTATAGGAGGAAGCATATTTCCACATAAAAGAATACATAAAGCAACATGGATATCACTAGACCACAGAACTGAGAATCAGATTGATCACATATGCATAAGTGAGAAGTTTAGGTCATCATTGCATGATGTGAAAGTATGTAGAGGAGCAGATGTGGTATCAGACCACCATCTTCTGTTGGCTAAAACAAAATTGAAACTCAAGAAATTTACAACAGCATTTAGCTATAGACAACAGTATAATGTGGGATATCTAAGTTCCAAAGGTTGTTATTGCCGGGAGTTGTAGTGAGGATAAGCTCTCACTGCAGATAAAATACTTCTATGGCACGCGCCTCAAACAGCCTCTGACAACCAAGTCCAGCTCCCGGCCTTCACGTGTGGCTCAATTTGAGCCTGGCGGAACTGTTTCCACTGACGGGAGAAGGGGCAAAGGCGAGCGACTGGCGCCTTAAAACCAGCAGCTTCGGGCAGATAGGGCTCGTGATCCTTGGTTGGTAGCTTATCTAAGAGAAGGAACTCTGAATTCAAACCACCGCTGCCTTGCGGGAATATCCATTTGTGGAATTGGCTTCGGGAGTAAACCCTGAGGATAAATCCGGAGTCGGAGTCCCTAAGGCAGTCTAATGTCGATTCGACATTATTCTGGCAACTCCTGCGACATGGCTGGTACCAAACTGTATCGGCTACTGCCGTTTCTTTGGATCTACCGGCTGTGTGGAGAGGGGGAACATGCTGCATGGGCAACAGCTTGATCTCCATATAACTGTGCCCAAGCTCGCGCCCTGGAGAGGACACTCCAGCTTCACCCTATATAGGTGTCGGCAAAACACGGGAAGTAGCAGTTACCGGTTATAAGCATTTTGCCCAATTGGCGTAGGGCATGGCGCCAGGGGCTACTTCCGACAGTGGGAGAGGTTCTAGGATCTCACTGGACAGCTACCGCCCGCTTCAAGCTGGGCAGCCCCCAGTCAATAAGGTGTTGTCCCGCCACTGTCTGCTTTCCCCATTGGGTGCATGGGGATTAGGGTCAAACCCGAACTGTGGACAGAAAATTTTGCACCAAGCAATTATCGGAAAAATAGAAATAAGCAAACTCTCAGATTGGGATGCTGGAACGTCCGGACTATGTTGACTGGACTATCCGAAAACCTACAGGATGTAAACGATGTAAGGAAGACAGCCATAATTAATGATGAGCTTAAACGACTTCAGGTGGATATAGCTGCACTTCAGGAAACGCGCCTGGCGGGCTCTGGAACGGTGAGCGAGAAGGACTACACATTTTATTGGCAAGGGAAAGATCTTAATAAAGCTAGAGAACACGGAGTAGGTTTTGCGGTAAAAAAATCGCTAACTAGCATGGTTGAACCAGACGAGAATGGATCAGAACGCCTGTTAACGCTCCACCTGCAAACTAGCACAGGTCCCATCACCCTTGTCAGTGTGTATGCTCCTACTCTGTACTCTGCCTCAGAAGCTAAAGATGAGTTCTATGAGAATCTAGCAGCAGTAATCAAAAGCGTACCTAGGCAAGAACAGCTTGTTCTCCTTGGTGACTTTAACGCTAGAGTGGGTGCCGATAATGTTTCATGGCCTTCATGTCTGGGCAGGTTTGGTATTGGCAAGATGAATGAAAATGGACAACGGCTCTTAGAGTTGTGCGTCCACCATGACCTCTGCGTGACCAACACCTACTTTCAGACAAAACCCCTGCATAAGGTGTCATGGAGACACCCACGATCCAAGCACTGGCACCAACTTGACCTGATTCTCGTCAGAAGGCCACTCCTCAGGTCTGTGCTCTCCACGCGCTCGTACCATAGTGCAGACTGTGATACAGATCACTCCTTGGTTTGCTGCAAAATCAGAGCACAACCAAGAAAACTCTATCGTGTCAGACATGAAGGGAAATCACGCATTGATACCAGCAAGATGTCAGACCCTTTCATGATCGCTCAATTCACTGCGACCTTCAAGAAAGTGCTCAGTAGCCCTCAGCATGGTGATACTATTACAGAGAACTGGGAGCATCTACGGAACACCATTTAAAGTACTGCACTTGCCACCTTTGGTAAGAAAACAGCAAAGTCAAATGACTGGTTTGATGCTTCATCAGATGTGATGGCACCTGTTATTGAAGCTAAGCGCAGTGCTATGAATGAATACAAACGTTCACCGAGTGCCAGAACCCTACAGATCCTGAGGGCTACGAGAAGCAAAGTTCAACAAACTGCTCGACGCTGTGCAAATGACTATTGGCTCCAGCTCAGTGAGAGCATCCAGATCGCAGCGCAAACAGGCAACATTAGACAAATGTATGACGGTATAAAGAAAGCACTTGGCCCCCATAAAAGTAAGACGGCACCGCTAAAAACCATCAGCGGAGAGAAGCTAACCGATAAGGGTAAGCAGATGGAGAGGTGGGTCGAGCACTACTCTGAGCTTTACGCTAGAGACAATACCGTTACGCCTGCAGCCCTTGATGCTGTCAATAGTCTGCCAACTATGGAGGAGCTGGATGCCGAACCAACATTAGAGGAACTCAGTAAGGCCATTGATAGCTTGGCCTCTGGCAAAGCACCAGGCAGTGATGGGATTCCTCCTGATTTAATCAAATGCTGTAAGAGCACGCTATTACATCCCCTGCATAGGATGCTGTGCCAGTGCTGGGAAGAGACAACTATTCCTCAAGACATGCGAGATGCCAAGATTGTAACACTGTATAAAAATAAAGGAGACAGAAGTGATTGCAATAACTACAGAGGCATCTCTCTTCTTAGTATTGTTGGTAAGGTTTTTGCCAAAGTCATCTTAATGCGACTACACAAGTTAGCTGAGCGCATATATCCAGAGGCACAGTGTGGATTCCGAGCTGGCAGATCAACAACAGACATGATCTTCTCTCTCCGCCAGCTTCAGGAAAAATCAAGAGAGCAGAAAAGACCATTATATATCGCCTTTATAGACCTCACAAAAGCATTCGACCTGGTTAGTAGGGATGGACTCTTTAAAATCCTCCTGAAAATAGGCTGCCCTTCTAAAATGCTGGAAATGATAAAGTCATTCCATGACGACATGAAGGGAACAGTCCAATATGCTGGAAGCACGTCACAGCCCTTTGATATACGAAGTGGCGTTAAACAAGGCTGTGTTCTGGCTCCTACCCTCTTCGGAATCTTCTTTGCCTTACTCTTGAAACATGCATTCAGAGATGCAACTGAAGGAATATGCCTTCACACTAGGTCAGATGGCCGTCTGTTTAATCTTTCAAGGCTGAAGGCAAAGACAAAAATCAGAAGGGTCACTATAAGAGACTTGTTGTTCGCTGATGATGCTGCAGTCGTCACTCAAAGCCAACAGGAGCTTCAGAGCTTGATGAATCGCTTCACTAAAGCATGCAAGGACTTTGGCCTCACAATAAGTCTAAAGAAAACGAATGTGCTGAGTCAGGATGTGGGTGCTGCACCAGTTATCACTATCGACAACTATGAATTGGCAGTGGTGCACCACTTCACATACCTAGGGTCTACCATCAATGACAAACTCTCACTGGATACAGAAATCGACAGCCGCATTGGCAAAGCTGCAGCTACCTTTGCCCGCCTCACATCGCGTGTTTGGGGAAACTCTAAACTCACAATGAAGACCAAAGCTGCGGTATATAATGCCTGCGTCACCAGCACACTCCTATATGGCAGCGAGACCTGGACGACCTATGCTAAGCAAGAAAGAAGGCTCAATACCTTCCATTTGCGGTGTCTACGCCGCATCCTCGGCATCTCGTGGAAAGATAAAGTGACAAATGTCGAGGTGTTGTCACGTGCTGGCCTTCAAAGTATGTATACGCTTCTTAGACAGCGCAGACTTCGCTGGCTTGGCCATGTTCGCCGCATGGAAGATGGTCGCATCCCAAAAGATATCCTCTACGGACAATTAGCAGATGGCAAGAGAGCAGTTGGGCGACCACAGCTGAGGTTCAAAGATGTGTGCAAGAGAGATATGAGAGCACTGGACATGGATCCAGCAACATGGGAGGATGAAGCTGCCGATCGCACTAAGTGGCGATGCTATTTACGGCACCACCTCAGATTGGGCGAAGAGAGGCTCACACAAGAAGCAGAGGTGAGGAGAAAACGTCGAAAGGAGCACCAGGAAAATAAGCAGCTGAGGGCTGCCACCTCAGGGGCGCATTCCCATAGTCAGTTATGACTGAAGGGGCTATTATTATTATTATTATCTAAGAAATCAGGAAATAAGAGACAAAGTTTCAATCACAGTATCCAACAAATACCAAGTACTCCAACAGCTAGAAGATGAAACAGATACGGAAGACCACTGGCAACAAGTAAAAAATATATGGAACGAGACATGTGAAGAAGTACTGAGAAAAAGAGAACATCAGCACAAAGCATCGATAACAACAGAAACAATTAGTAAGATAGAAGACAGGAAAAACAAGAAAGCAGATTTAAACAGAAGCAAAACCAGAAGCTCCAAAGCCAAGGCTCATGAAGTGTACATAGAAGCAAACAAAGAAGTAAGAAGAAACATCAAAAGAGACAAGATGAAATATATTGATGATTTGGCAAGGGAAGCAGAGGAAGCTGCAGCCAAAAAATATATGAGGGACCTGTACAACAACACAATGAAGCTAACAGGGAAATATAAGCAAGCAAATGGCCTCATAAAAGATAAGAATGGAAAATTGCTTAGTAATATACAAGAACAAATGAAGAGATGGACTGAACATTTTGAGGAACTTCTCAATAGACTATCTCCAACTAATCCCCCAGACATCCAGCCAGCAGAAGAGGAGCTACAAATCAGCTGTGAACGACCAAGTAGAGAAGAAATAAAGAAAGCCATAAAGCTTCTGAAAGATGGAAAAGCAGCTGGACCAGATTGCATTCCAGCAGAGGCCATCAAAACAGATATTGATACCTCTACATAGATATTATACAAACTACTTGGCAAAGTCTGGAAGAGAGAGGAAATACCAGCAGAATGGAAGGAAGGTTATCTGGTCAAGTTGCCTAAGAAGGGAAATTTACAAGAGTGCACAAATTATAGAGGAATAATGTTACTATCAGTGCCAGCAAAGGTATTAAACAGAATCATCCTGGAGAGATTAAAAGAGTCCGTAGACAAGCAACTGAGAGATGAACAAGCAGATTTTCGACAAAACAGATCCTGTACAGACCAGATAGCCACATTGAGAATAATAGTTGAACAAAGTCTGGAATGGATTTCACCGCTACACATCGGATTCGTGGACTATGAAAAGGCATTTGACGGTGTAGGCAAAGAATCACTTTGGAAATTGATGAGGCATTATGGAGTTCCCATGAATATCATTAACTTAATAAAGAAGACCTATGAAGACATGACATGCAGAGTTCTTCATGAAGGACAACTTACAGAACCGTTTAGAATTAGAACGGGAGTGAGACAGGACTGCCGCTTGTCTCCATTTCTTTTCTTACTAGCAATAGATTGGGTTATGAAAACATCGACATCACACAACAGAAATGGAATCCAGTGGAATCTGACTAAACAGCTTGATGATCTGGATTTTGCAGATGACTTGGCTCTTCTGTCCCATAACCATAATCAGATGCAAGAGAAAATGAAAATTCTCGATGAGAGGTCACAACAAGTGGGCCTGAAAATACAAAGGGAAAAGACAAAGATTATGAGAATAAATGCAAGAAATGATAACAAGATTGAAGGAACACCACTAAAAGATGTAGAATCGTACACATATCTTGGAAGTAATATAGACAAAGTTGGAGGGACAGACAGTGATATCAAAATAAGAATATAAAAAGCAAGAGGAGCTTTCATTGCATTGGGAAACAAATGGAGAAATCAAGTCCAACACGAAAATAAGAATCTTCAACTCACATGTGAAGTCAGTCCTATTGTATGGCTCTGAGACATGGAGAACAACAAAAACAACAACCAAAAAGCTACAGACTTTTATAAACGGGTGCTTGCGTAGAATTGAAGGACTGAAATGGTATGACAAAGTCACAAATGTGGAATTGATGACAAGAACCAGACAAGTGCCAGTGGAACAAGAGTTGAGAAGAAGACGCTCGCGATGGATATGACACACATTGAGGAAACCTGTTGATAGCATTACAAGGCAGTTCTGGAATCCACAGGGAAAGAGAGGCAGAGGTAGACCAAAAAACACATGGAGAAGAGAACTGGAAACAGAGGTGAAAATGATGAGGAAAACATGGAAAGAACTTGAGCGGATGGCACAGGACAGGAAGGCTTGGCATGTGTTTGTTGAAAGCCTATGCTCCTTGGGGAGCTAAAGGGTATTGATCGAATTGAATAATGCACATAATTCGGTACGTACAACAAATGTAGTTCAATACTGCGGAGAGGAGAAGAGAGCGCACGAATTATGTCACAGTGACGTTGTTGTAATATGTTGAAGACGTCACTGCAACATTCTCTCACTTTTACTCCGCATCACAAAAAAGAAACAATGGTTCTAGACATAATCCCGCTGTCGTTTACATCAAACAAATCACCCACAGTATCACACGTTTCATCACATAAGCAAATACAGCAGATATCTAGCTAGAAAAATATGACTTTAAAAAAAGCATTTAGCCGTTTACACAGTTACGGTACTTGCCGAAGAAAACACGGTAACCCAATAATTCACCCAGCACAAACTACTGAAATACTTCACTTCCGATAGTTCTCTGAACACACCACACAACTCATTCGCACCAAATAGTATATCACCTCTAATGTATTATGAGAGAGGATAATCGAGCCGGCGACAAAGCGAGCAGGATTTTTTAAAAGATGTTTTGATGTAACGAGAAGTACACGTCAAAGGTGGACAATTGTGGCGTGCAGTAGATGTTAGAATGAGTGTAAGATTGTTATAGTGTTGCAAAATTAAATGTATGTGATAATCTGTAACATCAGAATGTAAGTGTTGAGATTTAATCTCCAACTTTTCACGGAATAAATGTCTATGCACACCATCATAGTGGATAGGCGCTGGAATTGGGTTGGCCGGATCCTCAGAAGGCACCATGACACCACTAACAGATCTGCCATGCTACGAACACCAGATGGAAGGCCAAAGACAGGTCGATCAAAAGCAACTTGGCGGAGATCCGTGAAAACTGAGATGCCAAGCATGAACCAGAGTTGGGACACCACACGAAGAATGGCCGCCAACAGAGGAAAGTGAAGACAGTTTGTTGCTGCCCTACAAAACTCCACCAGACGTAATGGCCGCTTTCGTTACCTTTCACCCACTAGACATAGGAGAATGACTAGGTTTGGTCCAAGGAATAGGTGATAGACCACAGAGTAAAAGACGATAGTTTTGATATAGTGGCTGTCTCTGAGTTAGTTTTACAGGTCAGACAGACTACACCAATATACATATTACGTGGAGTACACGTGACGAGTAAACACACAGACGTGGGAAAACTTAGATTTATATCACGTGACCAAACACTATTTTTAAGGGTGGAAAAAATCGGCTCATGTTACATCAAGGAGAATACATATACACATAGTCATAAAAATGGAATGTTGCGAACCCCCTTATAGAGAGCTTAAGAGAACAGATGATGGCGCCAGGGTCACAGATACATTTGACTTTGATCTCGTAGACAGAGTTCAAGACAAAAACACAAGAAACTCTAGCCTTAGCAACAACAAATTTATGCAGAATGAAAAAAAAAATTAGGACAGCAACAGTGGGTCAAAGATAAAATAATGAAAAATATCGAGACTTTTTTTTGGAGTCTCCGGAACGACTATATGTGCCCCAAGATTTGATAATTTTGCTGATTGAAAAAAAAAATTTAGGACTGCAAACAGGGTGTCAAAGGTGTCATATTAATAGTGAAAATATACTCAAAACCAGCGAAAACAGCATTCATTCCGCCATGGCCTCTCATTCATGTACTCACGACTTTGCTCGCTGCCTCTTGGAACACACTGATTTTAGATCTTTACACAGACTCAGAAAAAATGCAGTCTTCTGCCAAGAGGTCCCCCAGTTCCAAAAAGACGTATTTAACTTGTCTCCGGGAACGACTACTTTGTATTAAGATCTGGCTCCAAGGTCCAGTATTTATCATTTACAGTCTTTGACAGTTTGTGGTTCAAAATAAGCTTTCGTCTACTACTAGGTGCTGGTAAAGGGGTCACCCCAAAACTTTCACTGTGGAAACCACATATAATATAATAAACAGAATTGTGCCTTTAAACTTGCCAGTTTGCTTATCATTTAAACTCCGTCCGTCTCTTTGTCCCGTCCCATCTCTCGATGAACGTTTTTAGTGACTGAGTATTAGCCACCTCTCTGAAATAACTCCACTCTGCTTCCCTAGTCTACCTGTCTGTAACTCTCTGTGTCCACTTTCTGTAACTCTGTCTGTCTACCTCTCTGTAACTTTCTGTGTCCACTTTCTGTAACTCACTGTCCACTTTCTGTAACTCTCTCTGCCAACTTTCTGTAACTCTATCTGTCCACCTCTTTGTAACTCCCTCTGTCCACTCTCTCTGGCCCTTTCTGCCCAACTCTCAATAACTATCTCTGTTCAACCCTCTATAATTCTCTGCGTCCATCTGTTTTTTAATCTGTGGCCACCTCTCGTTATCTCTCTCTCTCTCTCTGACCATATTCTGTAACTCTCTCTCTGTCCACCTGTCTATAACTTCCTCTGCCCATCCCTCTGTTACTCTATGTCCATCAGTCGTGTCCCACTCTCTATACCCACCGCTGTGGCGCTCTCCTGCTTCCCCTCTGTCACTCTCTGTGCCTACCGCTCTGTCATACACTAGCCACCTCTATGTCACTCTATCTGCCCGCCTATCTCCCTAGCCCACTATCTCTTCATCCCTCATTCTATCCACATTTCATGGACGTAACTATTAAAACCAGCGTCCCCAAAATCGATAAAACAAAAATAACAATTCTCAAAACAATGATCACATTTTTGTCTTAAAATCCACTCAATAAACGAATAGGCCATTCTAACACCATGATTTCGAAAACAAGACAGAAAATATCGTAATGAGCGGTAGACATATAAATAGATTGGCCAGATTCTCAAATATGCCTTTTGAAAAGAGCAGAATGTGTGGACTGGAAGAACACAAACTTCAAGTGTCTATATTTGCCTCTATTATTACCTAAATACCGCGTCCCAGTTTGATAGAGCCTTAAATTCAATCGAGCTGATCATTAATTGGCTAGTTCAATGACGGGCTCCTGGCAAGTTCCAGCTAGATCCCGATTTTAAAATTATCGCCGCGGGAATCGGTGTGAGATCTGACAAATGAGAATATGGAAGGCGGGCGGGGGGAAAAACATTATTACGATGAGTGCATTTGTATTTGCGTAATTTCAGATCGAATTCGTCAAAATAAAACAACAGAGAAATCGATTCCATTGTAGTGTTGCATTCTGGTGAATGCAAAGTTGGAGAACGCAAGACCAGATAGAATTGATTTATTTATTTAGACTTGGTCTAGTCTGTCCCTAAAACTATGCCCTTCATCTTCCATATTGTTCATGTATATATTTTATTCCATTTAGTTGTCTGAAACAACTTCTGTTGTTTTCATTAAATACAAAATTTCTTCGGATCGTACCTACTGTCTCTGCTTCTATTAATGGCGGTCGTGTTTCCTCTTGGCTTGGTGTAAAAAATGGGTGAGGGGCATTCTGGGTAACTACACCCTTAATTCTCCATATTGTTCATGTATATATTTTACTCTTTCTAAAACGACGTCTTTTATTTTCACTAAAGACTGTAAATTTCCTTGAGTCGTTTCTACTGTCTCTGCTTCCATTAATGGCGGTCGCGTTTCCCCTTAACTTGGCCGGGTGTAATAACGGGGCGAGGGGCATTGTGGGTAGTTAACACTGCTGCGGTGTTATATTGATTTTAACACGGCAAGCTCACAGCCACGCTGGATTTTTTTTTTTTTTCTTTTCTTTTGTTTCGACTTTCTGTTCTCGTTATGTTATTCGTTGCTCAGAGAGCCGATTTCCACTCCGGGATTTCAAGAGAAGAATGAAATGAAAAAATATATATATTTAAAAATTGAGCTTAAAAGTTTTGTATGCGTGTTTAGGTGTGTTGTAGAAGGTTGGGGTTCGGAACAAAGCATGTAACGATAATTCTTCATGTCATTGTCAGCAATGGGACCACAACAGTATTCGTCTATTTTGCAGGACGTTTTCGCCAAAACACTTAATATTCTTTTGCAGTGATAACTTCTGTATCAATTGATCTTATACGATGAGGTCATCGACCTTGTGCATGGTTTCACCTTAGTCGTCTATTACGACATGTATAAACATTTTTCTTTAGCTCATGTTGGAGCAAGGGATGAGCACTACAGCTGGTTCTATTGTAGGACGCCTGAACATTTGCTCCTGCAGCGTTGGTTGTTGTAGCAATATTTTATATGATGAGGTTGCCATCCTCATGCATAGCTTCCCATTAGTCACCTCCTACGACACGCTTGAGGTGGCAGTTGTCCTGTTCCTTTTTATCTGCACAGAGAATCCCGGGAACTACACTGGACGACATGCTTAATGAAGTTGATGAATTCATTTGTCTGTGTGTTTGTTGATGTGTATGTAGGTGCTATTGTGCGGCGTATCTCTGCGTGTCAAGTCAGTTATATTGTACGGCTCTGAAACATGGATAACTACAAAAACGACACCTAAGAAGCTAGACTTTCATAAATGAGTGCTTCCGTCGAATAATAATAATAGCCCTTCAGTCATAACTGACTATGGGAATGTGCCCCTGAGGTGACAGTCCTCAGCTGCTTATTTTCCTGGTGTTCCTTTCGACGTTTTCTTCTCTCTTCTGCTTGCCGTGAGAGCTTCATTCGCCCAATCTGAGGTGGCACCGTAGATAGTATCGCCACTTGGTGCAACCGGAAGCTTCATCCTCCCACGTTGCTGGATTTATGCCCAGTGCCCTCATGTCTCTCTTGCACACATCTTTAAATCTCAGCTTCGGTCGCCCATGTTCTTTTGCCATCTGCCAGTTGTCCGTAGAAGATATCTTTCGGGATGTGACCATCTTCCATGCGGCGAACATGGCCAAGCCAGCGTAGTCTGCGCTGTATAAGCAGTGTATACATGCTTTGAAGGCCAGCACGTGACAATATCTCGCCATCTTTCACTTTGTCTTTCCACGAAACAGCGAGGATGTGACATAGACACCGTAGATGGAAGGTATTGAGCCGTCTTCCTTGCCTAGCAAAGATTGTCCATGTCTCGCTGCCATATAGAAGTGTGCTGGTGACACATGCGTTATTTAAAGAATAGAAAGATTTAAATGATATGACAAGATCACCAGTGTGAAACTGCTGACAAGATCACCAATGCGGAACTGATGAAAAGATCTAGAGAAGTTCTAGTTGAACATAACTTGCGAGAAGAAGACACCGACATTGGACAGAATACACATTGAGGAAACCTGTCAAGAACATTACAAGGCAGTCCTTGTTCTGGCATCTCCAGGTAAAGGAAGATAGAGGGAGACCACACACACAAAAAACACACACAACGAAGGAAATTAGACATAGAAAATAAGAGGATGAAAAAGACACGGACTTGGCTTGTATTTGTTAAAGACCTATGCTCCATGGGCAGCTAAAATGTAATGAACGTATGTCGTCTGTCACGCACCTACGTATTATAATACTCTCGACATTGGAGTATGGTCAACAGATCCGACCCAAACTACCATTGTTATTGTTAATCAGAATCGACCTCACTGCACTCCGGGCAAACTCAAAGGTGCTCAGTCTCCCTCAGAAAATATCGAATAGTGTGAATGCTAATTGTACCTGTAGCACGTCGGTTGTACATACGACGGATGCATCCTCTCTCACGTCCATTTCTGCAAGTCCAGCGTTTGATGCCAAACTCCTACAGCCTCAGTCTTGTTGATTCGTCCATTGCAGTGTCATTATCCAGCAGGCGATCATTAATAGTCCTTAGTATCTCTCCCTTATCCATGTCCAGTGTCCCCACTATGGGTTCTCTCGAGACCAGTCTGTCAGCTCTCTAATTGCCACATACCCCTGCATGACCAGGACAGTAGATCCACACCAGTTCTTCAAGACTTGAGGTTTCTATTGATGTTTTCCATTCCTGCCGCAGCCATCCGTTCTGAACTTTCCGAAGCATGGCTTCAGAGTCTGACAATATAACTGCCCTGGTTGATGGAGTTTCAGACAGCCACCTCAGTGCTGCAGTAACTGCCTCTACCTCCATTCTCATGCTGGAGGTTGTTGTCATGTAGGCTCCACTCTGTTCAGCGACGACCCTTCCCTTTATTCTCGCAGAGAAACCCCATCCTGATTTCTCACCACGCAGTACAGACCCATCAGTGTACTCAATGGCGTCATCATCCCCAGCATAATCACTTATCTGCTGATTAATCTCCAGCTCTGCTTTTCCATTGCCCCAAGATCTGCACTCTCTGCCAAGGCTAATGATGACCTGCTGGTAGTTTATCCAGTTCTTCCACGACTTAATCCACTCTTCCCCTTTGGATACGTTTTCAATACTGGTCACCTGACCAATCGTAGCCTCTGCCTGTGCCATCCATGACATCCCCCTCTTGATTCTTGCTCCTTTGATGTCAGCTACATTCTCATGTAGGGGGTGTCTTTTGTCGGTGGTTACCCGCATATATGCTTTTGTCTGGGCCATCGCATATCTGGATCTAATCGACAGCAATCCGAGCATGTATCTCATTGTCACAAAGGGGGTATCACGCGTACAGCCTAAAACTAGTCGCATCCCTTCATTCTGAATGCGTTCCAGTCGTTCACATTGTGGCACTGACAGCCTGAGTATTCCTAACTCATACTCGATTACTGAAATCACGAGCTGATGATACAGGAGAAACAGTAGTCTCTGTTCCAAGCGCGCAGCAGCCATTGTTTTTAAGACTGCCAGTCCTCGCTTGCACTTCTGTATTATCAGATCGACATGATACTTGAATGATAGCCCACGATCAAACGTTACTCCCAATACTTCAGCCTGTCTTGCCTTTCAATGTTCTGCCCATTGAAAGTGATGCCTGGAAGGTCTGCTTTCACAATGGAATTGTTCAAAGAGCACCACATCACACAGGCCATGTTGCGACTGACATTTGATCCGCTTTACTCACACAATTTCAAAACCCCCTGTAGTGTCTCTTGTATGCCTTGGACCATTTCCTATCTGTCTGAGCCAGTTGTGTACATGAGTATGTCATCTGCGAAAGTTAATGTTCGTCCCAGTCCTGTTGGTTGAAAGGTTGCTACTTTTGCTGTGTAGATGTTAAACAGCACTGGTGATAGTGGAGAACCCTGGGGTAGTCCCGGGCAAATGCGCATTGGTTCTGATGTCCAAGTTCCCAAGTGAAATGCAACTGATCTCTCCATTAAGGCAGCTGCTATCCACCTTGTTATCCAAGGGTTTACACCACATGCCATTATACAGTCTATTGGGGTCGCAAAGTCCACGCTGTTATAAGCATCCTCTAGGTCAATTGCGACAGCCACCGTTTCTCTTTTACCATGGAATCCCTTGTACACATCGTACGCAAACGTTCCAGCGTTAACCCAAACTACCAGCTTCATAGCACTAGCAGACTATCCTTTTCCGCCTGAGAACTGGCCACTGCAGATTACTAGACTACCACTATCGCCCCAGGATATCTCACACTAATGAATATCCATGTGGAACCTGAATCCCAACACCTGAACACATTCTCCAACACTGCGCAGCCAACATTAACTACGACGTCAAACCTGACCAGAGGGTGCATAGCTGTGGCAAAAGCTAAGGGACCACCCCGTGGACCTGGAAAAGACTGTGTACTTCGACCTGGCGACAGGCCTGCAGATTTAGACTGACTAACAAACTGGCCTGCAGATTTAGACTGACTAACAAACTGAACGCAGAAGAAGAAGTGAGCATTGGGAATACGTGCAGCCTAAATGCGACTTTTATCTTTGCGGGACGCCCTGCTTTGTGCAATTATATCTACAGAGTAGCGGACAATTTCAGCTAAATGATGTTTGACACAGCATGACTTCACTAAAGAAAAAAGCTCGTTCCTACCGTATGCGGTTCAAGAATACGATCAATTTTAGTAATAAAAAAATAAAGTGTCCCTAACCTATACATTCTGTCATTCTACCCTGTCGTCACAGACCTGCCGGACCTTACCTCGTAAACTAACGGCAGGACGCGATTGACCGGTTACCAACTACTGACATAGAGAAACCACTACAGAAGATAAAAGAAAATAAACATGTATGGTAAAAATTAAGTTAGACATTATTCACCGTGATCCTAACCAATGAGCTCCCTGCAGAACACAGAATGTCAACTTAATTCACGCCACTCCATCCTGTTCTTCCATTAGGTTAATTTCTTTCTAAGAGTTAGACATGTTAATGAGTACGTCGAGAATGAAAGAAAGTCAAAGGAAGAGAAACAGCCGCGGTAATCAATGGCTGGATCTGTCTAAATGGGATTTTTCAATTGATCCGCGGGTGGACAATTGTGTAGCATTGTCTGTCGATGTTCGCTGCAGCGGTACCAGAAGCGAAGCCATGAATAATATCGCATGTTTTGATAGTTCACATCAGCGGGCTATTGACACACTAAACGTTCTTCTATTGCTGATGATAGATGGCTGATATTAATATGGGTCTGCAAGCTGATCAGTCAGGCGATCACCCGTGCAGTTGTTGCATATAATCAGTCAATCTATCATATTGTTGAGTACGTAACTGTATCATTAATTGCGACTATTTGATCTGTGTCTTTGTTGTTTTTGTCAGTGTCTGGCCCAAATTTGTTTGGCTTCTGTGCCGTGTTCACGTCTACTGCTTACTCAGCAGTACAAATTCTAGCGTCGTGTTCACAAGTAGTATCTATATAGTAATTCCAGCTTTGTGTTCACAAGTAGTATCGGTATTGTAGTACATAATGCAGCGTTGTGTTCATAACTGGTATCGATATAGTAATACACATGACAGCGTCGTGTTTACATGTAGTATCGATATAGTAATTGCAGCGATGTGTTTTCACAAGTAATGTCGATTCAGTAATTATAGCGTTGTATTCACAAGTAGTATCTATATAGTAATTCCAGCATTGTGTTCACAAGTAGTATGAACATGTTCAACATGTTTGACAAGACAAGCAACAACACATAAACGACACCTGCAGGAAAATAGAGGAAATGCGCGAACAGGGATTGAGTAAGAATATGTTTTCTGAAGTAAGAACATTGAAGAACAGCAACTTTAAACCATCACTTCGAGCAATAAACGACAAGAAAGGCGACACTCTAACAGAACGTAAAGATATTCTGAACAGATGGAAGGAGTACTGTCAAGAAATGTACATGGAAAAAAACAAAGTGGCAGATAACAACATCATGAATGAAGCGGAACGTGAACCAGAACCTAGCATAGAGGAAGTCCGGAACGCAATCAAACACTTGAAAAGTGGAAAATCTCGTGGTTGTGATGAAATAACAGCTGAAATGATACAGGCAGGAATAGAAGGCAGCGCTCGTATATACCATGCATTATGCTGCAAGATCTGGCAAAGCGGAATTTGGCCCAAGGAATGGAAAAGATCAATTTACATACCCTTGCCAAAATAGGGCAACCTGAAACTGTGCACAAACTACAGAACTATAGCTCTTATAAGCCATGCCAGCAAAATACTTTTACAAATCATAATGAAAAGGATGCAACAAAAGCTAGAAACAGAAATAAACGAAGTACAGGCGGATTTTCGACCAGGTAGAGGCACTAGAGATCATATATTCAATATGAGGATCATCATAGAAAAGTGTAGAGAATTCAACGTTGACCTACATACTTGTTTCATTGATTACACCAAAGCTTTCGACTGTGTACAACATCAGCAGTTATGGACTATTATGGAAAATATGGGATTTCCAAACCACCTTATACAACTCATCGCACTGCTGTACCAAAAACAACAGGCAGCCATAAGAATAGAGGGGGAAACATCAGAATGGTTTGAAGTACAGAAAGGAGTAAGACAAGGCTGTACCCTTTCCCCTTACCTGTTTAACATTTATGCCGAGAATATCATGAGAAACGTAAGAGATGACCAAGAACACACAGAGTTTGACTCATTTAACATCGGCGGGTACCAGATCCCGGAAATCAGATATGCTGACGACACAGTCCTCCTATCGACCAACCCAGAAGGACTTGGACAATTAATTCTGTCCACCAAAAAACACAGCGAGGCCCAGAATCTATACCTAAACGTCAAGAAGACCAAAGTATTGACAACAGACAAAGTAAAGACCAAACCAGAAATTGAAATTGATAACGAAGAACTGGAAAGTGTTAATGAATTCGAATACTTAGGATCAATCATCAACAGCTCTGGCGACTGTGCAGTAGAAATTAAAAGAAGACTTGCAATTGCTTCACATAAACTAATACAGATGAAAAACCTATGGCAAGGCACAAGCAAAGAAACAAAGTTACAACTGATCAGAGCATGTATATTCCCAGTAGCAACATACGGCTGCGAGACTTGGACACTCAATAAAACAGTTGCAAAAAAGGTTACATCATTCGAAATGAAATGCTACAGAAGGATGTTGAGAATACCCTGGACAGAAAAAAAGACCAACAGAGAAGTACTGCACTCACTAAACGTACAGGAACATTGGCTCCTAAATATCATCGCAACAAGGAAGCTGAAATTTTTCGGTTATATAAAAAGACATAATAGTATGGAAAAAATAGTGATGGAAGGCATGGTCCCTGGGAAAAGGGGAAGGGGTCGACCTAGACGACGGTGGACCCAGGACATCACAGAGAGTCTGAACTTGTCTTTGGCTGATGCAGGTCGACTTGCCCAGAATCGTGATGCGTTCAGAGCAGCTGTAATGGAGACAACGTTCTGGAAAGAATACGTCACATGATGATGATTTACAAGTAGGATTGATATAGTAGCAGAATGCAGGGTTCTCTTTACATATAGTATCGATATAGTATTACACAACGCTGAATTGTGATCACCGATAGTATCAATGTAGTTATACATATGGCAGCGTCGTGTTCACGAGTAGTATCTATATACCTATTCCAACGTTGTATTCACAACTAGTATCGATATAGTAGCAGAATGCAGCGTTAACATATAGTATCGATATAGTAATACGCAACGCATACTTGTATTCACCAGTAGTATCGATAAATAGTAATACACATTGCATCTAACATCGATAAATACGCTATTTATTCTTCTTGTCTTCACGTGTAGTAGAGATGTAGTAATACATCTATAACGCCGCATTCACAAGTATCATCATCGATACCATTTCAGATTCCAGAAGCTCATAGGCTTTCATCAATTTCATGCAAACCCTGCCTGCCCTGTGCCTTCCGTTCAAGGTTTATCCATATTTTCTTCATCCATTTTATATCTCCCTGCAGTTTTCTTCTCCGTGTGTTTCGTTTTTCAGTCCCACTACATTTTCTTGACCTGGGAATATCAGAACAATGACTGCCTTGTAGAGCTATCGAGATTTCCTCAGTGTGTTTCTGATCAAGCGCCAGCTTCTTCTTCTCACCTCTTGTTCATCTGGCCCTTGACTGCCTTGTCATGCTATCAACATGTTTCCTCAGAGTGTGTCCTTTCTATCGCCAGTGTCTTCTAATATCTCGTGCCACTGGCACTTGTCTGGTTCTTGTCATTAGTTCCACATTAGTGATCATGTCATAAAATGTCAATACTTCTGTTTTACTCAGCCTCACATTAGTGATCATGTCATAAAATGTCAATACTTTTGTTCTACTCAGCCTCACATTAGTGATCATGTCATAAAATGTCAATACTTTTGTTCTACTCAGCCTCACATTAGTGATCATGTCATAAAATGTCAATACTTTTGTTCTACTCAGCCTCACATTAGTGATCATGTCATAAAATGTCAATACTTTTGTTCTACTCAGCCTCACATTAGTGATCATGTCATAAAATGTCAATACTTTTGTTCTACTCAGCCTCACATTTGTGAAATTCCTAAACTTTATGGTTATTGTTTTCCTTTTCCTCTATTTTCTTCAGAACCATACAGTAAGACTGTCTTGACATCAACGTTAAAACATCAACATAAACAAACACTCACACACATACAAAATATACTGTGCCATCCGCTCAAGTTCTTTCCATGTTTTCCTCATCATTTTCACCCCTGTATCCAGTTCTCTTTTCCATGTGTTTTTTTGGTCTATCTCTGCCTCTCTTTCCCTGTGGATTCCAGAACAATGACTGCCTTGTAATGCTATCAACAGGTTTCCTTAATGTGTGTCCTATCCATCGCCAGCGTCTTCTTCTCATCTCTTGTTCCACTGGCACTTGTCTGGTTCTTGTCATCAATTCCACATTTGTAACTTTGTCATACCATTTCAGTCCTTCTATTCTACGCAAGCAAGCGTTTATAAAAGTCTGTAGCTTTTTGGTTGTTGTTTTTGTTGCTCTCCATGTCTCATAGCCATACAATAGGACTGACCACATTTGAGTTGAAGATTCTTATTTTCGTGTTGGACTTGATTTCTCTTGTTCTCCATATGTTTCTCAATGCAATGAAAGCGCCTCTTGCTTTTTGTATTCTTATTTTGAAATCATTGTCTGTCCCTCCAACTTTGTCTATATTACAACCAAGATATGTGTACGATTCTACATCCTTTATCGGTGTTTCTTCAAGTTCAACCTTGTTATCATTTCTTGCATTTATTCTCATAATCTTTGTCTTTTCCCTGTGTATTTTCAGGCCCACTTGTTGTGACCTCTCATCGAGAATTTTCATTTTCTCTTGCATCTGATTATGGTTATGGGACAGAAGAGCCAAGTCATCTGCAAAATCCAGATCATCAAGCTGTTTATTCAGATTCCACTGGATTCCATTTCTGTTGTGTGATGTCGATGTTTTCATAACCCAATCTATTGCTAGTAAAAAAAAAAGAAATGGAGACAAGAGGCATCCCTGTCTCACTCCCGTTCTAATCCTAAACAGTTCTGTAAGTTGTCATTCACGAAGAACACTGCATGTCATGTCTTCATAGGTCTTCCTTATTAAGTTAATGATCTTCATGGGAGCTGGAATTTCTTCTCTCTCCCAGACTTTACCAAGTAGTTTGTATAATATCTCTGTAGAGGTATCAATATCTGTTTTGATGGCCTCTGCTGGAATGCAATCTGGACCAGCTGCTTTTCCATCTTTCAGAAGCTTTATGGCTTTCTTTATTTCTTCTCTACTTGGTCGTTCACAGCTGATTTGTAGCTCCTCTTCTGCTGGTTGGGTGTCTGGGGGATTAGTTGGAGGTGGTCTGTTGAGAAGTTCCTTAAAATGTTCTGTCCATCTCTTCATTTGCTCTTGTATATTACTAAGTAATTTTCCATTCTTATCTTTTATGAGGTCATTTGCTTGCTTATATTTCCCTGTTAGCTTCATTGTGTTGTTGTACAGGTCCCTCATATTTCCTCTGCTTCCCTTGCCAACTCTTCAGTATACTTCCTCTTGTCTCTTTTGATGTTTCTTCTTACTTCTTTTTTTGCTTCTATGTACACTTCATGAGCCTTGGCTTTGGAGCTTCTGGTTTTGCTTCTGTTTAAATCTGCTTTCTTGTTTTTCCTGTCTTCTATCTTACTAATGGTTTTTGTTGTTATCCATGCTTTGTGCCGATGTTCTCTTTTCTCAGTACTTCTTCACATGTCTCGTTCCATATATTTTTTACTTGTTGCCAGTGATCTTCCATATCTGCTTCATCTTCCAGCTGGTGGAGTACTTGGTATTTGTTGGATACTGTGATTGAAAATGTTTCTCTTATTTCCTGATATCTTAGATATCTCACATTATACTGTTGTTTACAGCTATATACTGTTGTAAATTTCTAGAGTTTTAATTTTGTATTAGCCAACAGAAGATGGTGGTCTGATACCACATCTGCTCCTCTACATACTTTTACATCAAGCAATGATGACCTAAACTTCTTACTTATGCATATGTGATCAATCTGATTATCAGTTCTGTGATCAGATGATATCCATGTTGCTGTATGTATTCTTTTATGTGGAAATATGCTTCTTCCTATAGCTAGTTGATCTGAAGCACAGAAGTTAGCTAATAGTTCCCCATTCTCGTTCATCATACCTAATCCATGCTTTCCTATGATTTCTTCAAAGCCGGTGTTGTCTGTTCCTATTTTCGCGTTTAGGTCCCCCATCAAAATTGTGATGTCTTTTCTTTTCTTTTTGTCCAAGACATTTTGTAATCTGGTGTAAAAGTCTTCTTTCTCAGATTCTTCTTTATCATTTGTTGGTGCATAACACTGGATGATGTTTATATTTACTTTCTTTTTGGCTGATTTAAACCTTGCTGTTATAATTCGGGGTCCCATTGCTTCCCATTCTATAACTGCCTTCTGTGCTTCCCTAGACAGCATTAGAGCCACGCCTTCAATGTGGTGGGCTCTTTCCTCCTCATGTCCTGAGGACAACACCATTTCTCCTGTGATCAATCTGCTCCTCTCTATGCCCTTCCACCTTGTTTCGCAGAGACCCAGGATATCAATCCTGTAATTTACCTTTCTGCTGCTACCTGTGCAGTTTTCCCTTAGTGCGAACATTCCAGGTGCCAATCCTGGAGATTTTCCTAGACGAAAAAAGGTTAGTTGGCAACCCAGACTCCTTTCGGCTTTCTCTGGGCTGCTTCATACGCCTCCTTTCCAGAGGACCTTCTTCTGTCTTGGGCGGCTGAGTTGATTTATATTCTGTATTTGACTTGTCCATGTTTGTTGAAGTTTTTTGATAAAAAGTTTTTTTACGGGATGGGATAACCAGCCCCATGCCCAACCCTCCTTAGTCGCTTTTTACATGGTAGGGTACAGTGTTACTATTCTTTGCTCCCCTTTCGGGCCCCGGTAACACACGGGTGATTTTTTTCTACATTAGATAACAATAATAGTGGTCCTTAAGTTTTTGTTTCCTTTTTTCCTTACTTTTCCAGGCTTGTAACATTTCTGTCCGTTGGAAGTGTTTTAGTAAAGTGTAAAGACGTTATTTCTTACTACACCTGTAGTACACCACTGTAAAGTATCAGTCTGTCTGCTCTGTAAGGAAGAGTGGTGTGTTGTTGAGATCAGGCATGCTCCAGTCTACCCAGCTGTAAATGGGTAACTCACCCTAGTCCTGAGTTAGGGAAGGCAAAGGCTCCAGGGGAAGCAGGCCCTGAACTTGGTCACTTCAGCCGACGCAGGATGGTGTATGTATGAAGTAGAAGTGTAGAGTGGGATTACCGCGAATGGTGTGCTGTTCGTGTGCTGACCAATATAACCACTCACACTTGTCTACAAGGCACCAATGCAGACTGCTGGAATCTTAGTTTACTCAATTTATTCAGACGTACACACTGGGACATACGAGTACATCATGGTTCGTTGACATATCAATTTGTAGGTATACATAGCAGATCTGAAGTCATGACACATTCAGAAATAATGGCAGTACATCAAAGTTCAATGTCATGATACATTATGGCCGCATTCCCCTATCTGACTAAACGCGTCAGTGAAGGAATCGATAAATAACTAAAGTTACTTGACGTCCATAGTTTGTAGTATAGATTATGAAACCACGAAAGGGGGTTTCTAGCAGGATTGAGATCTCTCTGTCACTGTCCGATAATAAGATAAATAATCTGTTCTCTTGGCAGTGATCAAAACATATGATGACCGAAATCCAACATGGCTACCTCCCTGAGTTGTCGTTCACTCATGCATAGGGAGGAGAATATAAGCCAGAGTTAATTTGTAATGGGTATATAAAGGATTTCATAAATGTTTCCATACAGCCCCTCCTACCCATCCAAAATATACAATATAGGACTGATTCTACTTGTACTAATAATATGTAATACATATGAATTCAGGCCATAAACACAATAAGCAAATTAATATATTTTCTGGCCCTAAAAAATAAGTACAAACGCAAGCGCACTATCCTTGCGCCGGATCAATATCCAGAACGATTACTCCTATAATCAAAAGTGTGAATCAAACATGGATTATCTCGCTTTTACCATAAACAGCATTTTTATACACAAATGAATGCATGTCTATATTTTCCCATATCAAATAGCCATATCAATTTTTGTAAAATGTGCGTCAAAATATGCACGCAACAGATTACCACACCCCTCGGGAAAAAAAAAAAAAATGGTACATTTTTTTTTTTTTTGAAATACATCTAGGAGCAACATACAATAGGCTCACAACGCACCAATAACAATGCGCAGATGATAAGCATAAGTTTTATGACCTTAGAGAAAGTACTTCTCTAAGTATAAATATTTCCAGAGAGGTGTCACCAACGCATACTACAATATTAGCAATGACACAATTTCCACATTAGTTTATACGTAAATTTCATCTAAGATATCTTAACATCATGATCATCAAAGACGAAAACCATTGAAAAATCAGCGGTGAATACATATCAATGAACCGCTAAGTAGTGTTACAATCAATATATGATATATTACATATGTGTACACATTTCAACATAGAAACAACTGTATCAAAGTTGTATAACAGTTATGAATCATGTGGGCATCTAGACAAAATATCTGCCATCACATTTTCTGACCCACGGATAGCTCGCACCGAAAAATGAAATGGCTGTAGAGCAATCGCGTATCGCGTTGATCTCGCGCTCTTCAGATTTTTACTCTGAATAGCCGTAAGAGCCTTCTGGTCAGTTTCCACAATGAAATGCGCGCCCAGAAGAAATCTTTGCAGTTTAAGGATTGACCAAACCATAGCCAATAATTCACGGTCTAGGACCGAGTAATTCTTCTCTGCGGCATTTAATTTCCGAGAAATATACATCACCGGATGCAGAGTTCCAGAGTACTCTTGCATTAGTGCAGCTCCAATCCCGGTGGATGAAGCGTCACTACGAAGAATAAATGTCTTATCCTTAGAAGGCAATACTAGGATAGGTGAAGTAGAAAACATAGTTTTAACCTTATCCAAAGAGGATTGACATTCTTGAGTCCAATGGACTACATTAGGAGACCCTTTCTTTAGCAAGGAAGAAAGAGGTGACATAATGGAGGACAGATTCGGGATGAATCGTCCATAAAATTGTATTAGACCTAAGAGACTTCGTACTTGCTTTTTAGTCTTAGGAATAGAAATGTTAAGTATCTTACTTGTATTATGGTCTTCTGTTTTTAGGAACCCATGACCAACACGGTGTCCTAAGAAAGATATTTCGCTAAAACCAATACATGCTTTCGATGGTTTCGCTGTCAGGTTATGCTCGCGTAAGATAGACAATAGTTCATTTATACCATTATAGTGATCGTTCCAAGTATCACTGAAAAGACAGATGTCATCAAGATACGCAATGACATCTGAGCGATGAGATAGGATTCGACGCATCATGCGTACAAATGTAGCAGGGGCGTTCATAAGACCGAAAGGCATGAAATTCCATTGGAATAGACCCCTAGGCGTCGAAAAAGCAGTAAACGGTTTGGCGTGTTCGGATAGTGGAACTTGCCAATATCCCTTAGACAAATCGAGTTTAGTAAAGAAGTGAGAATTCGATAGTCTCGTAAGTAGCTCTTCTAGTAAAGGCATAGGCTCAGCATCGAATTTAGTCACTTGATTCAATTTGCGATAATCCACGCAAAGACGTATGTTATTGTCTTTTTTTCCGTACTATAACCATCGGCGAAGAATATGCTGATGTGGATAGTTCTATAATTTTTAACTCTATCATCTCATCTAACTCTTTCTCTACCTGTGCTTGAAAATGTATCGGAATAGGATACGGTCTGACTCTTATAGGACTATGGTCAGTAAGAATAATGTCATGTTGAATGACATCAGTTTGACCAGGAATGTCAGTAAGGACATCCTGAAATTGTTCTAACATAGTAGAAACTTGTTTCTGCTCTCCTGGAGATAATTCTGGAGAAATTGCAACATCTTTCCATGATTCATTAGAGTGAAGAGGAATCATTGGAAAAGGTAAATTTACATCCGAGAAACTCGTTTCCTCATCCTGTATTACTGACAGAGATGAGTACTGTCCATGTTGGACTGGAAAATCGTCCGTTGCCTGGAAAACAGGTTGTAAATAATCAGGACGTTCATGGAATTCCGTGAGCATGTTGATGTGGAAGGTTTTACGCTTCCCGTCAATATCGACGATATAGTCAACATCGGAAACCTTTGATATTATATCGTACGGACCTTTCCAAGAAATGAGAAGTCTATTTTCCCTACAAGGTAGCAAGACAAATGCTTTGTCACCTGGACAAAGTTGACGCAAACATCTCTTTTTATTGGCAAATTCCCTTGCCTTCTGTTTCGCAAATTCAGAAGAAGCAGTTGCCAATTTGCATGCTTCAATAATCTTGTGTCTAAGTGCGATGACATATTCATAAGAGGATTTTGTGTCATCGACAATATTATCAGCAGTTATAAGATCATGAAGTAAGGACATAGGACCTCGCGGTTTCGCGCCAAAGACAAGTTCAAAGGGAGAAAATCCTGTATGTTCGTTGGCGACCTCTCTATATGCAAAGAGAGCCGCGGGTAAAACCCTATCCCAATCCTGAGGATGATCTTCTGTTATCTTACCTAGTAGGTTTTTCAGAGTTCTATTCAAACGCTCCACCATCCCATTGGACATAGGATGATAAATACTACTCAGCGATCTCTCTATCTTCAGAGTCGACATTACTTGAGACATGGTATCCGATATGAGTTGGGTACCATGGTCGGATAATATTTCTGCTGGAAACCCCAGACGAGAAAATATTAACCAAAGAGCATCTGCGATATCAGCAGTAGTTATGCTCTTTAGAGGAACAGCCTCCGGCCAACGTGTGCACATATCAACACACGTCAAAATAAATTGGTGTCCTCTAGCAGACTTTATCTTAAATGGACCAATGATGTCTATCGCCATTTTTTGAAATGGCCGAATGGGAATGTCTGCAGCCTGAATAGGTGCATCATGGCGTGGACCTCTGGATTTAATCTCTTGACATACTTTACAAGATCGACAATAGATTCGTATGTCCTTATTCACAGCAGGCCAAAAGAAAGATTGAAGAACTCTAGCTTTAGTACGGGAAAAACCCATATGTCCAGCACACTGCGAATCATGAGCGTGCTGTAAGATTTTAACTCTCATATTTTTTAGGCACAAGGATTTGAGAATGAATGGACTTAGCGGAGTCTTGTACCATACGTACAAGTACGCCATTCTTCATCGTAATCCAAGATTTACGATTTGTATCCTTATTCGGATCACCTTTTGTTGCCAGAGTAAAGAATTTCTTTAGAGTAGGATCATCTTCCTGCTGTTTGATAAAGGAATCGTGGGAAATCTCCAAGGGATCATCTTGGATCTGCGCATCATCATCTTCAGAATGTGAAGATTGTGGCATATTGAGAGCTTGAGCCCTAGTGATTACTGCATTAGCAGATTGCATATTAACATTTTCCCAATTAGAAATTTGCTGTGGAGTGCATTCTTTCACTCCATGAATGCGACCGATGATAAGATCAGCGATCGGATTCGGCAAGAGACATGCTTGCACCTCTCCTGTAAAGAAAGGCGTAGCAATATTGATAATGGCAGTGGAGTACTTCTCCAATGTGCCACCAAATGTTACACATTTGACTATATTGCCTGTAGCTCGAGAAGGATTTACGAGTGATTGCCTCACTCCAATGGTAGTGCACCCCGAGTCGAAAAGAATTGATACCGGAGTACCATCTATTAGGCCCCTATTAAAGACAAGAGCACCCCTTCCATTATGCGCGATTGACGCATGGAGAGCGGGAAGTGGGTGACCGCAGCTTAAAGTAGACACTGTGGTTGGATCGAATAATGTTTTGCATTGCGAACACTCAGATGCTCTAGCAAAATCAAAAGCGGAATTCGCTACACTATTGGAGTCTTTTTTATCATTATTCTGATTATCGGTGTCGTGGAACTCCTGTTGTGCAGAGTTTGCCTGGTAATACGATTTACCATGTCTTTTGTGTTGTGATCTACCTCGGTTATAATTGTCTCTATAATTATTATTGCCTCTGTTATAACCCCTATTTGGGTTTGAATCATAATATTCATGATCATAATCATCATGCTCATTATATTGAGTATCCCTGTAATATTGTTTCTTTTGTCTCCATGAAGCACTTGGGTAGTTCCTATAGCTACTCCCTTTCCGAGAATTTCTAACATTATGGGCACCCCTCGCGTGTCGAGGACTATCAGCCCGATTCCAGTTCTTCGAAGAAGAACTCTGATTTGAGCGGTTATCTTGGTTTTGATACTTATCCCAATTAACCTTTTTATCAAATTTATTTTTAGCTCCTTGGAATTTGTGTGAGTAATTCTGATTATATTCTGTTGCCGAAGCAACTGGCATACTCTCTTTAATGTTAGAGTTACTAAGAATCATGTCAGGGTGTGCCGTGGCATACTGGTCACAATATTCTTCCATTTGCTTTATTGTACTAGGTTTACGCTCATGTAAGAACTCTAGGAATGATTTATTTACAGAAGACATGACCTTGTCTCTTAGCAATAAATCTGTAAGACCATCAAATGTTTTCTCTGTTTTGGATAATTCAATCCATCGTGAAAGTGTAATTCGTGCTTTTGAGATGAAATCTGAGAATTCTACACCTACCTCAGGTCTCATTGTTTTAAACAAAAGACGGTAACCTTCCTCAGACAGCTGATATCTCTTTATCAAAGCTGCCCTAACAGCATCATAATTGTCTTTGTCGGCCTCTTCAACGAAATATAACTTACTCAGAGACTCCCCTTTTAGATTTTCAGACAACTGATTCACATACTGTGATTTGTCAACATTATGAGATCGACAAGCCCGTTCAAATCTAGAAAGCCAAAATGTTATGTCATCACTGGTAGGGTTAAACGCTGGTACTTTGACCTTGTACACAAAGGGTTTACCATTACCACCAGATGCCTGATTAACATTACTCATACATGTCAATTTTAATTTCTCTAATTCAAACTCATGTTCTCTTATTGCTTTTCTCTCTTCAGCTTCTCTATCTAATCTTTTCTGTTCTGCAGCCGCTTCTAATTTTTTCTGTTCTGCAGCAGCAGCAACTTCTAGTTTTTTCTGTTCTGCAGCAGCAGCAACTTCTAGTTTTTTCTGTTCTGCAGCAGCTTCTAATTTTTTCTGTTCTGCAGCAACTTCTAATTTTCTCTGCTCTGCAGCAGCAGCAACTTCTAATTTTTTCTGCTCTGCATCAGCTTCTAATTTCTTCTGTTCTGCCTCAAATCTCCTTTCCTCCACTTGCATCTGCAATTTCTTAAGTTCAGCAGCAGTATCAGCTTCTTTTTCTAATCTTTTTTCTTCAGCTAAGGCTTTCCTTTCTTCTGCAGCAGCTTTTTTTTCTTCTATTTGAAGTTTTCTCTCCTCAGCCGCAGCTTTTTTCTCCTCAGCAGCAGCTTTTCTTTCTTCAACAGCAGCAGCAATTTTTTTCTCTTCTGCAGCTAATGCTTTGTCATATTGAGCAACAGCCCATTGTTCTAAGTCTTTTCCAGTCTTATCAAGAGATTTTCCTTGTATAATGAAATAATCTAATGTAGACATATTGTCTTCTTAAATCAGAAACCTGAAAAAGTAAATAAATTACCCTCTTTCAAGTTAATGGGAGACAAGTCTATACCTTAGACTTAGTCTTAGTCCAAACTTGTATGGTTTATAATAACCAATGATAACTTGAGTACCTGTGGACAACAATAATTGTATCTCAAATACTGTGGGGACAAGCCTTACAAAGGTCTTGTATACCTCACTGTAATCAAAGATCACTTGAGTACCTGTGGAAAAAAATATTTCCCTTTACCAATCACTTTGGGAGACAAGCCTTACAAAGGTCTTGTATAACTCAATGTAATCAAAGATCACTTGAGTACCTGTGGAAAAAAATATTTCCTTTTACCAATCACTTTGGGGAACAAGCCTTACAAAGGTCTTGTATACCTCAATGTAATCAAAGATCACTTGAGTACCTGTGGAAAAAATATTTCCTTTTACCAATCACTTTGGGGACAAGCCTTACAAAGGTCTTGTACATTTTGTTTTATAACAATAACAATCAGAGAGTACTGATCTGTACTATACTATCAGTGTATACCACTATACGTCATATGTCAACTAAAGACATTACAAATGACAAACAAGAAAAGACAATCTGAAAACATTTGCAGAGATCAAATTAAATTAAATAGAAGAAATGAAAAAAATGATCACAGAAACCGTGATGATAACTGCAATAATAAAATGACAAGACAAATAACGCCACAGTGTATAAACATAAGGGTGTAAAAAACTGAAATGAAAGAAAAGATGAGACCTACAATTATACAAACAAATCAAACAAAACTAAGGAACACAAAATTATTAACAAAAACAACGAAGAAAAGAACACCTCATCACAACTAACAGAAATAGCAGCAAATTGTTGCTAACAAATTTCCAATTAAGAAAATGTGTACCTATCGAATACTAGTACCAGACCAATGTAACTCGGCATACCTTGTACTAGTCACACAGAACATAAACTAATTTAATACATAACAAATAACATGTAAGCATAAATAGCATATAGCATACAATATCATTTATGTCATGAATGGAATGTGTTGCAGGTATAGTGTTGTAAAGCAGGCACAGTTTATTTAAATAATAATAACTTGCCACTTTATTCAGTAATAGATTTAATTCTAAACTATTACACTGTCAATTTTTTCTCTTTTGAGCATATGAAGATCCAACGATGAACTATGCACTTTATTTTCAACAACACTGTGATTCTTCTGTACGTTGAGAAATGTCAACAATATTGCTCCAGATATTTTCTACACTTGATACCACTGTCCTGTGTAATACTGTCTGTACAGCGAAAAAACTGTCAACAAGCGCTGACCTAGATACAGCATCCTATCGGTAATACAGGTCAAGCTGACATCGACTGTATAGCTAGCTGTCCTACTGGTGTTGATGTGTTCAAACAAATGTTCTTTCAGCTGTAAACTGTGATTCTCAACACAAAAATGCGTAAGCTGGACCCAGGAATCTGGCTCACCACTGTAAAGACGTTATTTCTTACTACACCTGTAGTACACCACTGTAAAGTATCAGTCTGTCTGCTCTGTAAGGAAGAGTGGTGTGTTGTTGAGATCAGGCATGCTCCAGTCTACCCAGCTGTAAATGGGTAACTCACCCTAGTCCTGAGTTAGGGAAGGCAAAGGCTCCAGGGGAAGCAGGCCCTGAACTTGGTCACTTCAGCCGACGCAGGATGGTGTATGTATGAAGTAGAAGTGTAGAGTGTGATTACCGCGAATGGTGTGCTGTTCGTGTGCTGACCAATATAACCACTCACACTTGTCTACAAGGCACCAATGCAGACTGCTGGAATCTTAGTTTACTCAATTTATTCAGACGTACACACTGGGACATACGAGTACATCATGGTTCGTTGACATATCAATTTGTAGGTATACATAGCAGATCTGAAGTCATGACACATTCAGAAATAATGGCAGTACATCAAAGTTCAATGTCATGATACATTATGGCCGCATTCCCCTATCTGACTAAACGCGTCAGTGAAGGAATCGATAAATAACTAAAGTTACTTGACGTCCATAGTTTGTAGTATAGATTATGAAACCACGAAGGGGGGTTTCTAGCAGGATTGAGATCTCTCTGTCACTGTCCGATAATAAGATAAATAATCTGTTCTCTTGGCAGTGATCAAAACATATGATGACCGAAATCCAACATGGCTACCTCCCTGAGTTGTCGTTCACTCATGCATAGGGAGGAGAATATAAGCCAGAGTTAATTTGTAATGGGTATATAAAGGATTTCATAAATGTTTCCATACAGCTCTACGGTGATCAGGTTAATTTCACGTAGCCATAACCGCTGCAGGAAAATCTGTCATCTTCGTCGATACCAAACACGACACTAGCATAACGAAGCACCAAAAGTCAAGCTAGGCCTAACCGACGAGAGATCATCAAAATAGGAGCTGGGTTTACCTGGAGTCCGAATCATCTATATACTGACATAAGGAGAGTCTCGAACACAAACTATCGTAGAGACACCATCTCCTTCAGAAGAAATACCACTTCGTAAGACATTTTTTCCTGACGAAAGGACCAGCTCTAGAAAAACGTACCCCGCCATTTGTAAGCAGTACATCGGAACTCATCACGACTTGTCAAGACAACTCATACTTCCGCTAGACCGGAATACAAGAATCTAGTCCCTCCTACCCATCCAAAATATACAATATAGGACTGATTCTACTTGTACTAATAATATGTAATACATATGAATTCAGGCCATAAACACAATAAGCAAATTAATATATTTTCTGGCCCTAAAAAATAAGTACAAACGCAAGCGCACTATCCTTGCGCCGGATCAATATCCAGAACGATTACTCCTATAATCAAAAGTGTGAATCAAACATGGATTATCTCGCTTTTACCATAAACAGCATTTTTATACACAAATGAATGCATGTCTATATTTTCCCATATCAAATAGCCATATCAATTTTTGTATAATCTTGATGTTATCTTTCCACTTATAGCGTTGTCTTCTTCTTGCACGTTTGCCTTCAACTCTCCCTTCTGGTATGGTCTTCAGTAAGGTGTAACGTCTTTCACATGGCCAAAGAAATATTAGCTGTCTAATTTTGATTCCCTTCATTAATTCTCTTTTCTTTCCTAGATTTTCTATGACCTCTTTTTTTTTTCTTCTCTTTCCATGAGACGTGCCCCATTCTTTTATATATTCACATCTCAAAGGTCTCAATTCTTTCTTCTAATTGTTTATTCATTGTCCATGTTTCTACACCATACAATAATGATGAATATATAAGGCATTTGATGATTATCAGTTTGAATTTGTTTACATGTTAGTTTATGTTTCCTTTTTGTCGAATGTAAGGCAGCTTACTTTTAAAATAGAGATTCTCTCTTCTCTCCCTCTTCCAAACCCAAACTGCACACCGATAGCTACTTAATCGTGTTACCTGCTATAATCCAGACCTGGTAGCAATATTACTTTTGTCACTTACGTGTAATTAGCGGCGTGAAGTCTGGCGGAATTTCCAGGACTACGCGCCCATCGTGTTTCATGTGTGTTTTCACGTTATGCAGGTTTTTCTCTTTGTTGTCTGCTCTCTGGGCTTCTATAAAAACTTTCAGCGCACATTTCCCGGAGCAAAATTACCCCCTGTCGCGTTAGAGGATTGGTTGTTTCAGTTCCGTGCACATTTATATTCTATTTTAAATGATTACTCCTGTGGTTATATATATATATATATATATATATATATATATATATATATATATATATATATATATATATATATATATATATATATATATATATATATATATATATATATATATACAGTAGAACTCCATTTATCCGAACCCCATGGGACCGAGCATCGTTCGGATAATCAAATGTTCGGATAATTGGATTACATAATGTATCGAGTACATGTACACATATTTCTAAAAATAATTAACCATCACAAGGAAAATACACTATAAAACATATTTAATTGTGCTGTAATAATAATACCCACACTGTATTAGATCACTGTATCACCAAAATCTTTCATTACACTGCAGTGCATGTTCTACTTGTACAGCATTAATTATTTTTTTTAAGAAAAAGAAATGTTTTCAAAATAACATTACAAACGATTCAAAACCAGGCGCAACTTACGTATACATGTACTTGCACAGATGTAGCCCACTATTTAAAATAATGAGGAACCCTCTTCTGCACCAAACTGGATAGTCTCCTTTTGGCTGCTAAGTCCCGCATTCCCTTCAACAGCAGAAGCTGTGTAGGACAGCTGTCATCTTCTTGCTCGTACCAAGCCATCGCTGTTTCTAGTGCTATAAAGGCCTCTTCAGGACTTGGTCGACGTTTTGGGTTTTCTTCATAATCTACAAGTACATCATGTACTTCTGAGGAATCTTTATCATCGGTCACTACATGTATTTGGTTTTCTTCTTGCACAAAAGACAAAATTTCTTCGTCATTCAAAAACTGAAAACCAGAATCATTATCATCTTCTAGCCACATGTGTGCATCATCTTTGTCACAGTCCGAAAATCCGGGCATTGCTTGAAACAGTTCCACAACTTCATTTATACAATCATCATTTGTGTCCACTGCAGTAGTTTCATTTCCTCCTTTTTCCCAAGCAATCTATTCCAAGCCTTGTTGAGATTATCCTGTGACAGGGTGGTCCAAGCATCAGCTAACATATAGCAGCAGTCTTTGAGATTAAGCTTTTTGGAAAATGCCACCACACTTTCTTCATCTTCAGCCAACAATAAACGACGCAGGACTTCCTTCTTGTACATCTTTTTAAGCTTTGCTATAACACCCTGATCCATTGGTTGAATCAGTGCTGTTACATTGAGAGGCAGAAAAATTACTTTAAAATTTGCATCAACTGCATTCAATGTATCCGTCTCTGGATGAGATGGTGCATTGTCCAGTAGAAAAAAAATACTTTTCCAGTTTTCTTTTCTTGTTCTCTCAACCTCTTCACATTTGGGATGAACTGATTTGTATACCAATCAAGAAATATTTCACTATTCATCCAAGCACTCTTCTGTGTTTTGTAGCACAATGGGAGACATGTCACATTCTTTAAACAACGTGGTTTTTTTGGCTTTGCCGATCATTAGCACCGCACCGGTGAACGATGACTTCCACTGGCATTCGCGGCTACCAAAATTGCACTTTTTAAACCCAGGGGCAGATGCTTCGTGCTGAGATGCAAGTGATTTCTGAGGCAATGATTTCCAGTATAAGCCAGTCTCATCGGCATTATACACATCATATAGTTAATAACCTTCTTCTTCCAAAAAAGCCAAGAATGTTTCTTTAAAATTTTCAGTGGCAGTTGCATCGCTAGATAAAGATTCCCCTTGAATCTCCAATTCTCGTATGCCATGACGAGATTTAAAGTTTGTTAACCATCCCTGGCTAGCCTTAAAGTCAGGAATGACCGTCAAGTTGATTGTTGAACTGAAGTTCCTTTTCACACAATAGAGAGCCAGAGATAGGTTCCCCTTTGCTTCTTCTTTGCACAAACCATATATAAAAAGCCTCTTCCAATTTCAAATCTTTCGCATTTCTCATGGTTTTATGTTTCTTCGACCCATTTTCACTATCCAATTTCGATGCAAAAGTCATAATTTTATCCTTGTTACTTTTGATGTCAGAGACGGTAGCTTTCCCAACATTGAAAATCCTCGCAAGTGAAGACACAGTTTCACCTTTTCCTAGTCTCTTGATAATTTCTGTTTTCGTTTTAATTGACAAAACATTGCGGTTCATTTTATATGCTTTAGGCTTACTGGAAGATGCCTTATCGCACAGAGAAATACTTGTACACCAAAATTATTCTGCTGTAGTAGCAGACACAATTATTTTAAGTGGAACTGTCTGTTTAGCCAGTGTTCTGCCTAGAACGCACTCGTACACTGGATTGGTAAACCAGATATTAACTGACTTTATGATCTAACTGACTTCTTGTACGTAAGCAACCGACCATTAGCCCATCATATCCTCTACAAATTGTTCGCACACATTTGAAGCTTGCCGCATCAAAAGATTCAGAAATGTAGTCTAACATGACTGGTGGCTCCTGATTTTTTTTTTTCTGGAAAAAGTGTTCGGATAATTGGATGTTCGGATAATTGGGGTTCGGATAAATGGAGTTCTACTGTATATATATATATATATATATATATATATATATATATATATATATATATATATATATATATATATATATATATATATATATATATATATATATATATATATATATATATATATATATGTTTGTGCCTGTGGTTCAGTTAAGACATATCACTAGCTGATTTGCTCAATCCTAATTTTTTTTTTTTAATTTATTTTATCAAAACAGTTTAATGCATCATATCAGAAAATACACGCTTTTGGTCACTTTTTTCTTTATGTTTTTTTTTATAAATAGGTGTTTTGCCTCGTTTTGGTGAAGCGCGTCCCGTTCAACCTAGACACAATGTTCGTCGGTTATATTAGGGCGCATGTCCAAATATAAAATAATTTTTTTCAGTGTTAATGGTAAGAGAAACAACTGTGGTATTCTGGTCCAGAATTATTCCATAGCAGCAATTCGCGACATACCTGTAAAATAAAATCTAGGCTGCATGAATAAAAATGGTCTGAGGATTGGAGGGGAGGGGGCCTAGAATAGGAAACGATGAAAATAGAACTTTTGGCGACCTAAGCATAGCTAATTTATCACTTCCGGCAAACAACAGTGCAGCCAAAAATACGGCAGCCATTTTGGTGACGTCGATATTTTAAACCGAGTATAAATACACATCAACCGATGACAACGGCGCCCTAATATAACCGACTAGGTTGAACGGGACGTGCCTCGACAAAACGAGGCAAACGTTGTACATAAAAAAAAACAACAACTGCTGTAAATGTAGTCATGTAGCAGATACTGCCGTAGGGGAGTGAAATGTTTGAGATCACTAATATACAAGGTAGGAAGTGAAGTAACCAGTTCCATTGCTCGCTGTCTACCTATCATAACTCTTTAACACAGCTGGGCAGACTTGAAAATGACGTGACCTGGTTTCGAACCCGGTGACTTTGCCTCCAGAAGCAAGCTCCCCAACCAGGGCCGGCCCTGTCCCCAACCACTCTGCCTCCCCAACCACTCTGCCGCTCGACATTCAAGGCATTTCTAAAATGTTACTGCAGTGTCGTATTAAACGGTTTAAAAGTATATATTTCCTTCATCTAAAGCGGGGGCCTCAAATTCAGTTCTTATATGAGGCAGCACAGGGGCATTAAGAAGTTGAGAGGGCCGTATCCTAAACATTTAAAACAGTTGTGTCATATATATATATATATGTGTGTGCTATCTACGGCGCCACCTGAGATTGGGCGAAAAGAAGCTCTCACAGTAAGTGTAAGACAGGAGAAAACGTCGAAAGGAACACCAGGAAAATAAGCAGCTGAGGTCTGTCAGCTCAGGGGCGCATTCCCATAGTCTGTTATGACTGAAGGGGCTATGATTATTATTATGTGCAACCTACGTTTTGCTGATGATATTGATCTGATAGCTGGATCAGAATCAGAACTTCAAGACCTTACCTCTAGACTGGAGAAAGTAACAAGAACGTATGGGATGGAAATTAATATAGAAAAAAGCAAGATATTGGTGAATAGCCATAAGAAACATGTTCCGACCAACATTACGTTAAATGGGCAAACGTTAGAAGAAGTTAACACCTTTAAATATCTCGGGTCCACTATATGTAGTGATGGAAGATCAAGTAAAGAAATCAAGACAAGACTTGAGATGGCCTCAGCTGCCATGACAAGGTTGAATGTGATCTGGAAAAGTAACATCAGTTTTCCTGTGAAGATCAAATTATACAAATCACTTGTATTATCTATTCTCTTGTATGGGTGTGAGAGCTGGACACTCACTGCAGATACGGAGCGAAGGATTCAGGCTTTCGAGCATAAATGTTATAGAAGAATTTTGCGCATTTGCTATAAAGAGCACAAAACAAATGTCTATGTTAGAGAGAAGATAAACACCTATGCAGGCCACCAAGAACCACTTTCGTCACTAGTGAAACGTCGAAAGCTTGCCTGGTTTGGGCATGTAACTCGTCATGACTCCCTTTCGAAAACGATCCTCCAGGGAACAGTCGAAGGTAAACGGAGAAGAGGAAGGCAGAGAAAATCCTGGGCTGATAACATCAAAGAATGGGCAGGACACGGTTTTTCCACACTTGTACGCATTGCTGAGGATAGAGAGCAGTGGAGGACCCTGTCTGCTGCTGCTTCCACCATGGCACCCCTACGACCCATGACGGGTTACGGGCTGAGATGATGATATATATATATATATATATATATATATATATATATATATATATATATATATATATATATATATATATATATATATATATATATATATATATATATAAAACAGACACAGATACATTTATACAATATTAGAAATTTGTAATGCATGACGATATATCAATCCTTACAACAGTAGAGTTCTATAATTTTTCTCGGTAGTTTGGATTGTGGGTGTACACAGAGAACTCCAGCAGTGCATCGTTCTCCCTGAGATCACACAAGGAGGATCTCAGCACAGTGCACGAACTCCGTAGCACCGGAGAGGATCCCAATGTGTGTATTCAGGAATTCTATAAATATTTTTGTGACGGATAGTTTTTTCCTAATTTCGTAAATTTTGCCAGGACAGAGGCCGTATGGCCTACTCTTTACGATTTCCAACTGCCGAGGGATTTTAACGTGCCCAACTTGCACACAGGACCTCCTATTTTTTTCGCCCTTGTTCGTGAAGGCTAAGTATCCTATCTAACTACCTTGGAGATCAGGGGGAGAGTATAACATAATTAGGACTCACTGGCTCTGAAAATATATCCAAGAAATATATTCCCTATACTGGGAATCGGTACCTTTATAATTAGAGGCGGACGCCATACCTCTTAGCCACTCCAACCCCCTACTCAATAGAACGTTGCCAATATTCTGCGGGCTAGTTTGCAGGGTATGACAAATAAACAAGCATAAGTCATAAATCAAGCAAAACTTTTTTCAAAGACATACTAATTCGCAAACCTAGGACAGTGGCAAATTTCAGCTGCGTGATACGGCAGTGGAGTGGGCCGCATTAAAGAGGGTATCGGGCCGTATGTTGCAATGTCTACGATCTTCTAACATTGACAATGTGCACAAAAGTAACTTCTATCATTAGACAGATTTATTAACTTACTTCCGTTGTGTGCTGTCAAGATTTTAAACATGACAAGTTCATACCATTCGCTACTGGTCTCTCGTGGCAAAGTTCAGGGTTATATTCACGGTATCGACACTTCAGTCTACCCAGCTGTAAATGTAGCTGACTTTGCACTTGAGTTAGGGAAGGAAAAGGCAGCGAGGAAGGGAAGTAGTCACCGCACCTCTCGATGATGGACCTAGTGTAGTGAAGTCTCTAACATTTCATTCCCCTGTGGCAGTACATACTAAAGTACTACATTTATTTTCTTTTAACCATTCGCTGCACCAGAAGGGTTGAAGTGGTATGACAGAATGACTAATGTAGAACTAATGACAAGAACCAGACAAGTGGTATGACAGAATGACTAATGTAGAACTAATGACAAGAACCAGACAAGTGGTATGACAGAATGACTAATGTAGAACTAATGACAAGAACCAGACAAGTGGTATGACAGAATGACTAATGTATAACTAATGACAAGAACCAGACAAGTGGTATGACAGAATGACTAATGTAGAATTAATGACAAGAACCAGACAATTGGTATGACAGAATGACTAATGTAGAACTAATGACAAGAACCAGACAAGTGGTATGACAGAATGACTAATGTAGAACTAATGACAAGAACCAGACAAGTGGTATGACAGAATGACTAATGTAGAACTAATGACAAGAACCAGACAAGTGATATGACAGAATGACTAAACCAGACAAGTGTATGACAAATGACTAATGTCAAGAACCAGACAAGTGGTATGACAGCATGACTAATGTAGAACTAATGACAAGAACCAGACAAGTGGTATGACAGAATGACTAATGTAGAACTAATGACAAGAACCAGACAAGTGATATGACAGAATGACTAATGTAGAACTAATGACAAGAACCAGACAAGTGGTATGACAGAATGACTAATGTAGAACTAATGACAAGAACCAGACAAGTGGTATGACAGAATGACTAATGTAGAACTAATGACAAGAACCAGACAAGTGTTAATAGAAGAAGAGACGAGAAGGAGACGGAGCGATGGCTAGGACATATGCTGGGGAAATCTGCTTATAGCATTACAAGGCTGTCCTTGTTCTGGGATACCCAGGGTAGGAGACCGATAAGAGAACTGTAGACAGAAACGAAAGTATGAAGAAGATAGAAACAATATTCAGTGGATGGAACAGGACAGGAAGACGTGGCATAGATGTTTTCCTTATGCTTCTGAAGAGCGTCCGATTGGCTTATCGGTTAGAGCGCTGGGCTTTCGGATGCAAAGTTAGTGTTCGGGGTCGAAACGTGGAGGCTTCACGCTCCAGTCTGTCCAGCTGTAACTGGGTACTCGACTCTGCTTTTGAATTAGGGGAGGCTAATACAGCGTAAAATGGAACTGGTCATTTCACTTCATTAAACTGGACCTATTTTATTGAAGTCTCTAAAATTTCACTTTCCTGCGGCATTATCTACTATAGGTCTACCAGTATTTTTCTTCTTCTTCTTCTTCGTTCGCCCTGAAAAGGACGGTGGTTGCGTTGTGTCTGTTTACGCCTAAGCTGTGATATCTGCACCTTTCGGTCGACACATCCGACTTCAGCACGGCATTTTTTAGGGACCGGGTTTGCCTTCCCATTGCGATCCGCACTCGCTCAGCCAGACTGCACTGCTGCAGACTGTTTTCAGGACCACCACGTGGAGGTGGAGTGCGGTCTTGACCAGCTCTGGTTCGCTGGTCCTGATGCAAGCAGTACAGCTATGGGTCGCTGACTGCATTCACTATTGCTGCATCTTGGGGTCCCTACCAGTATTTTAACTTTTACACATTTGGGGTAGCTGAGAACCAGAGTACCAGGCATCAAGTCTGTCAAGCAAATGTATCGGGCACACAGGTGTCAAGGTCATTCACAGATAATTGACGTCACTAGAAGCGCGGACACTTTGACAATGTATTTCCGTTGACACAGCCCTGACCTCTCGCGACCAGAATGTTTGGATGTACTTTCTTGTCGTAAAATCACTCTATTAACATCAAAACTGACTGCTCTTTTTATTCGTTCCTTCATATCCTTCTTCGCTGCTTGTAAGAGTATGGATGGAGCTGTCAATCCAGCTGACTCCGCTACACGATGCCTGCGCCAAAGAACATTTTAACACCGCGATGGATTCTGTAACAACTTTTTTCACATGATGAGGTTGCCATCACTATGCACAACCTCATATTTGTCACCCCTTACGACATGCCTGAGGGATAAGTAGGCCTATTATTTGGTGGTCTCTTGAGAGAGTTCCGGAATCTATACAGGACTAGTGACCATTTGGTTCTTCATCTTCGTATACTTTCAGATGTCAACTTGAATACGTTTAAAGAATGCAGTGGTCAACATGACGTTGTTGATGTCTCCATAGAGTTTGTCCAGGGGTGACTGCCTTCTGTGCGTTCTCTGTTCTTCACTTGTTGGACACTTTTAAAGCACAGGTTCAGCAGTCATTTTAATTGTGCCACAGTACACTCATGGGTAGTTCCTATCTTTGGCGTGTTGAATGCTCGGGGTAGATGAAACTTGTAAGCCGTGGATGGCAGTTCATCTAAGAGAATGAAAATCCTGATTTAAAACCACTTGCTTCTTTGCAGGTAAGCTGGGTACAGTCAAAGGATAAAGAATGCGACCCGACAGAAAAGGCTGTTGAAATCGGGTGCCCTGGCTTCACGAAACATTGCGACGCACTTCCCTTGATGATGATATCACGAATTTACTTTTTGGTGAATTCATTTTTTATGGTATATGTTTCCACATCCACCATTCCTTGCCGTTGTCTCTTGTTAACCAGCGTAGAACCACAACTGCAGCAACCTCTACGCAGTACGAAGCACCAAAATACGCATGTCCGCTTGCCAGGATTGTTTCTGTAACAATACGTTCTCCGTTGTGGGATAGCCAGCAGCAGACACGAGACCTCACCGTAGGAGTTGTTCTAAATGCATGCCTGGTGGGGAATCTCTTCTTCTTCCGTCCTTAGCCACCGACCGTCAAAGCAGTCAGTGGCCATTACGCCTAGTGGCGTCTTAGGGCAACAGCAGATAGGTTTTCTTTGCCATTGTTTCCCATCACGCCTATTGGCGACTTTAGGGCAACGGCAAATCAATCCATTTGCTGTTGTTTCCGTAATCGAAGTGACTGGCAAACGGGTGATCAGCCCGTTGGTATGGTGGGGAATAATCTCGTATTATTTGTCGTTGTCTCTGTAGCAAAGTTGATTTTGCTGGGGAGGTTATGATGGTATCCTAACAGAATGAAAAGGTGTCTGCTTTAACCGTGTGAGGTCAAGCACATGTAGGCCTCTGACTCTATAAATGATGATGATGAATTATGTGCAGAGAACCTACCGCTACCTCCCTAGGTCTCACACGGTCACTATTCTGGCTCTAGTGTATGGTGTATGGTGTATGGTGTACCTAGTGTCTAGGGGAGAAATGAAATGATGGTACACAACAGTCAAACACTTTAATTTTCTATAAAGAAGATAATAAAACTAGCAGTTAAGTTTTTCTTTGAACAAATCTTCTTTACAATTTATTTTGCCTGTCCATTCATAGCTTGTGGACAGGTCTTTGAAAATAAGGACAAGATAGTTTACAGAAAAGAACAATTAAAATTTTGGGACAAATTGGCCCAATAACTAAAAAGTTATTATGTATTTATATATATGTCTTTCCTGTAGGAAATATTAAAAGAATTCACTTTATTCATATAAAGGGAGAGTCACTGTATATGAGGGCTGTAGTTCATCCTACCCCCATAAACGTCCTGTGTATTATTTTGAAAATCAAGAAAATGTCAGAGATGCCCCAGATGTCTAACTCATCACCTGGGAGTCCTTGTTGTAAGATATTTCAATGTGTAGTTGCAGAAAGTTTCAATTTCACCACTCGCCAAAGCTCCTACTGTTATCTTCGACAGCATATAAAACTGGTTTGAGACTGGTTAGCGTTTATTAGTACTCAGCAGGTTTCCTGTCACCAGCCGGCAACAGGAACATAGACCCTCTGCAACAAAAGGACACCCTGGCCTTTTACATTTGGTCACTTATTCTAACACTTACTTTCCTACGTGGGTATGGGGTCAGCCTCGCGTGCCTTACAAATGCACTAGCCCCGAATTGTACAGGACTCCCACCTTGCTGTGACCACACCTCAGGTCCTTATAGCAGATACGCCACTGTACGTTCACATACTTTTCCTCAATACAATAATGTGGAGTAACCACATTTCCTTTGTTATGATATTCTGTTCTTTTCTTTTTAAAATATAATTGCTTCAGGCATGTTAAACAGTGTTCATTGAACACAGAGGCTTACTAATCTATTCTAATACAATAATAGAACAACATAATCATAACAACATACATCAGTTAGATACCGTTTAATGTGAGGACTCAACAATGTCTGCTCCTGGCATGTCCTTCACTTTTTCTCAACAGCAGTATCTAACTTTGTAGTTGGACCAAACATATTAAATTTCATAAAATATCCTTACCACAATCAAGAAATATATAAACAAATGACGCTGACTGTGTGAAGAAATGGCCTCAGCTTCCTCCGAACTGCACAGACTGTGAATTTATTCTTTATTTAAGTTTAGAATTAACACAGCTGTTTCTCAGCGTATCTGAATACAATTTTTAGTTCAACTGGCAATGAATAGTCAAAGCCTTTTGCTAATATTTACTAGCACTGGCCAATCGAAACGTTCGACTACTTGAATTCAAAAGCAGTTTGAATGAAAAACCAAAATAATTTCGAATAATTTCTGCGTCTGGTGGTCGATTGGCCAGTATGCTTTAGTCATGCCCAATACAAAAAGATGTTTCGTTTAGGATTACATTTTTCCTACCGCTCCCCTTTCCAGTCATACTCTTTTTACCCAAGCGTATCTGAATGTACGAGCCTGCCTCTTTTCCAAGCTCGCGTCCCCCCTAACGTTACCAAAAAACATAAGCAGGAACGCCAGTCTGTCTGGTCGAGTGTCCGTAGATATTAGTATTTCTGCAATAACTTATCTAATTCTGGGACTATCATATTATTTAAAGTACATTCTTGTTCAGCGAACTCCACGTCATACTACCATATAATTTTTATGGGGAACTTCATAATGGTTTAAAATTTCCAATTTTTGTCATGTCAATCGTCAAATAAAATTTTGCACAAGTCCGCCATCTTCCTCTCCTTCATCTCGCTAGCATGTATGTTTCAAATAACTAACTTGTTTTAGTTACGTCAGAAATGCTACCACTAGGAGGGAAATAAAATTATCTGCGTGGTTTTACCTTGGCTGGCTTTTCCGCAGTGTGTGTATATGCGTTGCAGACTGTGTCAGCGAAGCGGGGTGTAGACGGGGCGGGTTAAGAATAGGCGTTAATAATTAGTATTGTATCGTGTAATACTACCAAACAATGTAAGGATTACTACTAAATTTTGCGTTAAAGTTGACAGAAAGCGTTAATTCAGATAGTTATTTTGCTGCACGCTTCCGCCAATCATTAATTATAAGGCTAGACTACAAAGTGTATGCAGCAGATCGGGCAAATGTTAAATATTAGTAGTGTTTCTCGAAAACGAAACTAAAAGCGTGTCAGACTTTTACTGTGAAATCGTTCTATAGGCTTAGCACTGTGCAAAAAGCAGCGCTGCTGGCGTCGAAGATGCCAACCGTCAGACACATGCGGGCTAATGTATTTATTATCGTTTTATGCCTAAATCTTACTGAATTGAGCGTTTATTCTCGCAGATTTTGCTACAGTCTCTGCATTGCTCCACAAGTATCCCCAGAAATTCTTCGATATAACACAACTTACTGGTTTTTATCTGTTTGCGCGTACCCCACTAATTACATGTTCTCTGATGTCATCATCTTTTCCATTTTCCCCCCGTATGCATGGAGCCGCCCCTGCAGTTGGTGCTCTTGCAGGAAACCTGTGCCCTGTACCAAACTCTTCCAGCAGTGATTTATATAGTAATTTGTTTTATATGATGACATTGCCATCATCATCATGCACAACCTCATGCAGCCTCCATGCACAACCTCATGCAAAACCTCATATTAGCCTCTATGCAAAACCTTATGTTAGCCTCCATGCACAACCTCATATTAGCCTCCATACACAACCTCATATTAGCCCCCATGCACAACCTCATATTAGCCTCCATTCACAACCTCATACTAGCCTCCATACACAACCTCATATTAGCCTCCATACACAACCTCACATTAGCCTCCATGCACAACCTCATATTAGCCTTCATACACAACCTCATATTAGCCTCCATACAAAACATCATATTAGCCTCCATACACAACCTCATATTAGCCTCCATACACAACCTCATATTAGCCTCCATACACAACCTCATATTAACCTCCATACACAACCTCATATTAGCCTCCATACACAACCTCATATTAGCCTCCATAGACAACCTCATGCAGCGTCCATGCACAACCTCATATTAGCCTCCATGCACAACCTCATTAGCCTCCATGCACAACCACATATTAGCCTCCATGCACAACCTCATATTAGCCTCCATACACAACCTCATGCAGCCTCCATACACAACCTCATATTAGCCTCCATGCACAACCTCATATTAGCCTCCATGCACAACCTCATATTAGCCTCCATGCACAACTTCATATTAGCCTCCATACACAACCTCATATTAGCCTCCATACACAACCTCATATTAGCCTCCATGCACAACCTCATATTAGCCTCCATTTACAACCTCATATTAGCCTCCATACACAACCTCATGCAGCCTCCATACACAACCTCATGCAGCCTCCATACACAACCTCATATTAGCCTCCATGCACAACCTCATATTAGCCTCCATACACAACCTCATATTAGCCTCCATACACAACCTCATATTAGCCTCCATACACAACCTCATATTAGCCTCCATGCACAACCACATATTAGCCTCCATACACAACCTCATATTAGCCTCCATACACAACCTCATGCAGCCTCCATACACAACCTCATATTAGCCTCCATGCACAACCTCATATTAGCCTCTATACACAACCTTATATTAGCCTCCATACACAACCTCATATTAGCCTCCATACACAACCTCATGCAGCCTCCATACACAACCTCATAATAGCCTTCATGCACAACCTCATATTAGCCTCCATGCACAACCACATATTAGCCTCCATACACAACCTCATATTAGCCTGCATACACAACCTCATGCAGCCTCCATACACAACCTCATATTAGCCTCCATACACAACCTCATATTAGCCTCCATGCACAACCTCATATTAGCCTCCATACACAACCTCATATTAGCCTCCATACACAACCTCATATTAGCCTCCATACACAACCTCATGCAGCCTCCATACACAACCTCATATTAGCCTCCATGCACAACCTCATATTAGCCTCCATACACAACCTCATATTAGCCTCCATACACAACCTCATATTAGCCTCCATGCACAACCACATATTAGCCTCCATACACAACCTCATATTAGCCTCCATACACAACCTCATGCAGCCTCCATACACAACCTCATATTAGCCTCCATACACAACCTCATATTAGCCTCCATTCACAACCTCATATTAGCCTCCATGCACAACCTCATATTAGCCTCCATGCACAACCTCATATTAGCCTCCATACACAACCTCATATTAGCCTCCATACACAACCTCATATTAGCCTCCATACACAACCTCATATTAGCCTCCATACACAACCTCATATTAGCCTCCATACACAACCTCATATTAGCCTCCATACACAACCTCATATTAGCCTCCATACACAACCTCATATTAGCCTCCATACACAACCTCATGCAGCCTCCATATTAGCCTCCATTCACAACCTCATATTAGCCTCCATGCACAACCTCATATTAGCCTCCATGCACAACCTCATATTAGCCTCCATACACAACCTCATATTAGCCTCCATACACAACCTCATATTAGCCTCATGCACAACCTCATATTAGCCTCCATACACAACCTCATATTAGCCTCCATACACAACCTCATATTAGCCTCCATACACAACCTCATGCAGCCTCCATACACAACCTCATATTAGCCTCCATACATAACCTCATATTAGCCTCCATGCACAACCACATATTAGCCTCCATACACAACTTCATATTAGTCTCCATACACAACCTCATATTAGCCTCCATACACAAATGTTTGTCGTCTACATTTTCTTACATTTCTCTCTTTTATTTCCGCTCCTTTGTCAAGAAAATGAACTAACCATCATTGCTACTATCTTTCATTGAGTTTACCATACTAGTTGTTAAAGTTGTGTGTGTGTGTGTGTGTGTGTGGTTTAAAGTTTCTACAGTAAGGAACAGTCGGCCCCATGTCCCACCCTCCTTAGTGGTTTCTTACGACATGTTTGTTAGTTTATATTGTTACTGTTCTTTGCTCTTCTATCGGACCCCGGTAACACATGGTAGTGTCGATAGCATTTCAAGGCAGTTCTTATTTCGGGTTCTCCAGGGTAAGTAAGGTATAGGGAAAGCAAGGAATAAACGGGGAAGAGAACATGAGTCAGGAATGAAAGACATGTAACGACCTTGACCTGATGACCTGGGACAGCAGAACTTGACGTGAAATTGTTGAAACATGTGCTTCTTGTGGAGCTGAAAGGTGTTGAGGATGATGATTGCTACTATCATCGCTGTCACGAGTAAAAGAAATGAATGGAGACATAAACTCTCACAGAGAAGAGAATTTGAGTCAAGACTTAAAGGCGAAAAAGAAGACATGGAGAGAACTTGAAGGAATGACACAATGCAGAAGCGCTTGGTGTGAGCTGGTTGAAGGCCTGAGCTCCAGGAGAAGCTGCATGATAGTGATGATGTATAAACAACAAAATACAGAGAAGTCAGATATCAGAAACCAAGAGCCACGGATCAAGATCTTCAGAACGACCCAGAGTTCACTGGGATGTCAACACTAGATTGTGTGTTTATTGGCAGAAGATCGGCTACCACTCCAGAGTCTGCTGGGAAGACAACATTAGACAATTTCTGAAGGATTAAGTACTAGATTTGAACCAAACCGGGAGGAAGACAGCCAATAGGATAGTATGGTACTCTCTGTGGCAAACCTCGACACCCCAGAGTAGAAGAGAAACGACTAAGTAAGTAAGATACAGACAAGTTCACTTGAAACATATTTTAACTTCAACTTGGGAAAAGGAGCAATGCATGCAAACTTTGAATAACATGGTAAAGGTTGGCCCATAGCAAATACTGCCGTAGAAAAGTGAAGTGTTTGAAACTTCAGTATACTAGGTCCAGCTTTATATGATTTGGGTGACAAATTCATTCTTCGCTGCCTATGCTTTCTATAACGCAAGATCAGAATTAGGTACCCATTTACAGCTGTGAAATCTGGAGTATGACTCTATCAGTTTTCGAACCTGGTCACTCTAACGCAAGAGGCAAGCGTTCTTACCACTGCGCCAGTCAGGCCGTCAAGCTTTGCATTCTGTAACGAGCATCTTCGATCGTTACATTTTTCCTTTGCCATCCTTTATCGTTTTTCTGTGCCCTTCCTTCTCCTTTCTCTCATCCGCTCTTTGACGTTTCGCACATGACGTGTCGGAAGATGTCAATCTGGTTAAAGATTAAGACACAGACTATTAGATAACAAATGTAATTTTGGAGCACAGAAAGATACGTAATCGCTTCCTCCCAGACCTTGTTGTAATAAACAATTACAAGTAGATAACATTTTGGAGGAGATTATAATGTTATATCTGTGAAGTAGTGCGTTTGCAAACATGACAGGCGAAATAGAAGAAGCGAGACCTTATATGGTCATGAAAGACTGGCAAGTGAGTTTGTAAATGACATGTAAAGAAAATATCTTGTGTGTCATGCAGAATATTCTACAAATGAGGGTAGCTGGGTGGAAAAGATCACTATCGGTATCACACATTGTCGTACAGATAGGTTGTGAGTTATTTTTGGCCCGTCTGAGTAGAGTGGATGGTGATAGATACGTGAGAAAAGGTGTGAGAAATAGATTTCACGGGTGATAGCTTAAGGAAAAGATATGTCTCAGGAATGAGTAAGTTTCTCTATTCCAGCCTATCTATACGACTACAATTTAGTACAAGACAACCTTGCCCTCCTCATACATATAAATATAAGTTTAACTACACACACACAGCTATGTAACAACAAGACACACAAACGTGAAAAACTACGGTTAATTGGGTATGGGTCTGACCAACACACAAAGTTAAGTTTCTTTTGTTGTTTATTATCATTTAAACTTGACAACATCAAATATCTAAAGAAAGATCAAATAAAATCAGATTTACAGACATATGAAATAGCAGAATAAATGTGCCATCCCCTTATGGAGAAAAGAACCCAAAACGTTAATAACCCAAAGGTCGAAAGTTTGCACTATGTTACAGAGTAGACAGTAAAGTAAACAAGTTCCTACTATATGCTACCCAATAAAGTAAACAAATTTAAGCAAATCCTATTTTGGTAAAGTCCCTGTAACAAAGGAAAATATTCACTCTCTCTTTCATACAGTGGCCACTCAATCACTCTTACCTACTCTTGGTGATATCCGTTGGAAATACAATTATCCCTGAATATGTCATATCAGGTTCACTACCCAAATTGGCCCCAGTCCATCCTCTAACAAACAAAGGCTAGTGAGGTGAACGCCGAATCTGGTGTGGGTTTTTTCCTGGATGAACAAAATGTCCCCGCCAATAGTTGATGTAGAACGTGCTCTTGGGGTTCACAGTTAAAAGAGGAAAATACTTCCAGTATTCGGAAACATCTGGTTGCAAAAAAATGTTACATATGATGATGATGATAATCCTATCGGCTGACTATATGTTAGAGCGCCGATTCTGAAACAGCGTAAATTTCTGGATGCTTCGCTTGAATACGATTGTCAGAAGTCGGGAACAGTAATGTTATTTTTGCACACCCTAGTGGGCTGATAAATTTGACAAAATATTGCTGGGTTTGGTAAGTCCAGTTAAATGTATAAGTTAAAATGTTTCTAGTGTATCGTTGGCAAATACTAGCTCACAAATGAAATTGGTGACGCACAAGCCAAGAAAACGACAACATTAACCAATCAGTAAAAAAAAGAAAGACCGCTAGACGCTCTTGATCAGGTCTGCTAGGAATATATAAGAAAACATTTATGGAAAAATGCTACTATTCTATATAGCTACACATATGCACACAGACGGGGACAAGACGATCTCTTATCCACTCCGGCAGTCCTGATTAAATTTAAAAGGCACACGATGTATTTTGCCTACCCTATCGCACGTCGCTTAGCGAGTGTAGGTTGGATGAGTTATGCGACTCTCCCCCCTGCTCGCGGTTAACGATCAGCGTACAATGTCAATTATCACAAACTATCGCCGGTCGTTAAGTAGCTATTGATTTGGTCGGGGTCTGAAAGTTTAGTCATATGATATTAAATAATAGACACTTATAATAAATACGCACAATGAGATAAAACGTGAATTCTTTTCTGTCACTATCAGTCGCGCCTAGCATATAAACCAGTCAGTTAAAACCGTCTCTTCTTGGGTGAGAAAGCGTGTGGTGAGAATTAATATTATAACTGAACATCTGGTCTGAAATAGCTATGCGTTATTTTATTTCACTAGTGTTTTAACAGCTAGAAAGTCTACGTGAATTATAATGGTAAAAGCTAACACTTTTAAACACGTAAGCACTAATTTATATTACCAGAAAATAAGAATGAAAAATCCCCACGAATGCTAATAACACATTTTCCACAATGGTTCTAGAACTACGTGCTTAGACTATCCAAAAATTCTTAGTGACAACTAATAGCAGGTTTACGAAAGCACAGTTTATATATCATTATATTTCTCTGATCTATAGGTGTTGTTAATTTTCACACTATTGTGTGTAACGAGAAACAGAAACAGAGTTTCCAGATAAAGGCTTATGCCGTGTTTCGTCGGGCGCTTTCGATCGTCATCAAAAGACTTATACGTGTAACGGGGTTCTCTAAGATTTTCTCTGTACAAATGCCCGCTTCTGAAGATCGAAGAGCCCAGGGGTTTCTTACTTCCCCTGAGTACGAACTTCAAAGGGTCTTGTTGCGCTAAACTTGTCGCAACTTATTCTGACTATATATTCTGACCATGCATTCTGACTATATTTAATTTTTTTATGCATGGGAAGTAACTCATGAAATTATAGTCACTTTTTATTGTAAGTAGTTCGCTTTTCTTGTTGGTGTGGGTTGCCGATAAGTTGTGTTTGAGCGGTTTTAAGTCAAGTCCATATATGGAGCGATTTTAAGTCATGTCCATGTTTGGAGCGCTCGGGCCCACTTCTCTTGATAAGCATTTCGCAACTTGCAATGTTTCGATTCCTATCCTTTTAAGGCATTGTTCGAGAAGGTACATTCTTCGTTTCGTAAGTTAACTGAGCTGTATTCGATTCGCGTGTTCTGCGCATGTCCTAGGTTGTGTCTTGGTTGGAATGATTTCCGCCCAGTAGACTCTTGGCAGATTTTGCTTGTGAGCAGGACGAAGTTTTTTTGTGCTGGCGTCCTTGCTGATATTATTCAGGAAAGAGTCCTCATCGTTGTTGTTCCTTTTGAGATGATGTATCTCTATGTTATTCCAAGTGCCTGGAGGCCTATGTGATTTATGTGATTTAATTCCTGATGAACAGGTAATTAAGTTCTGCTGAGTAACGTTATCGCCATCTTTTGATGTTGACATTTTTGCCTAGCCTGCCTTACTAAAGAGTCTATGATATGACAAGTTTGCTCAGCTCACGATCCACTTATATTGTCTCGCATCGATTGATTTCATTGACTCCATACGTCGTGATTTGGTGTGGCGTTCCTGTTGGAACTGTACCTGTATGACTGTGCAACTGTTTTACACATGTACACCAGTCCTAAGTCTACACCATACTTTAAGTGCCAGCACTACCTGCCCTTGGCAACAGAAGTTATATCATCACACAACATTTGGAGTCGTTACAGGTCTGTGTTTTTTCACGTGCGGTCTGTCAGGTATCGTATGATTGACAGATAAGCTCGCGTGAGGAGACGAGGTAAACAAACCTGATTCGCTACCTGTTTTGACGGGCAGGTCACGAAAGTTTGTAAACACTTCGTTTGCTTATGTTCAAAGAAAAGAGGCGTAGATGAAAATAACTTGTGTGGGTAAGGCAGGCAGTTAATGCAAGGTTTTGCTAGCAAATCATAGAACCCTACGAGAAAACAAAGACTGTCAGATTACTGCAGGCTCTTTTTCCATTAAACGTCACACACATTAATTTGTGGTTGGATTGACATGGAAGTGCTAAAATAAACCACATGATTGGAGATTTTTCCTACGAAACCACATGAATGTGTGGGCGAAAATGTCCCTTATAATCTGCAATATTTTTGGACTACTTCACTCCATCCCATCTCGTCAAGAAGACATTTCACATTTCAGACAGCGAGGATAACGAATAAAAACAAGAATCCAACATAAGGACAGAACCAAGTATTAGAAGATCTTCTGATATAAGAGAAAAAAAAAACACACACACACACACACACACACACACACACACACACACACACACATATATATATATATATATATATATATATATATATATATATATATATATATATATATATATATATATATATATATATATATTTCTGATAGTGGGGCTCGGAGCAGCTAAGGGATATGGCGTCCGCCTCGAATTCTAATAGTACCAGGTTCAATTTCCAGCAGATGGACTATAATTTATGGAAATTTTGTTCAGAACCAGTGTGCTCCTAATGATTTCATACTCCCACTGATCTCCTAGGTAGTGTGATCGGATGCCTAGCCTTATCGGATCAGGCGAAAAAAATAGGACGCCCAGTGTGCAAGTTGCGCACGTTAAAAATCCCGCGGCATGATCCTTTTTCCTCTCAGAAGGGGCGGGAAGATAAAAAGTGAATGACAGCTTAGATGATCTCAGTTGCTATGCTTGATTTCTTAAAATTCCTGTGAGGCTCCCTACAGTAGAAGCATCATTCTTCTGTTTTTATCTCTGCGAAGAGTAATTTTGAGCGAAGGTTGATACTTTTGAATACCCTCATAATTATACTAAGTTTGACCTTGGTATGACTACTACTGCAGAGCAGGGGAGACAAACAGGCTGTAGTGAAATTGACAGAGATACAACGGTAAAATACCTCCAAAGATAACATGTAAGGATAAAAACATAATGCGTAGGCTGCTGATAGTACATGATCGCCCAGACCGCGGGTCATCACCCTCCATAAAAATTGACTTGCTAGACAGGAGGGGAACGGCGGATAAAAAGGAAAAAATATGACTGGAAAGATTGCGTGAGACTAGAAAGGCTAAGGAGACGCAATTGGGGGGGGGAAACGGAGAAAAGTCACGTTTCCCAAGTTGACATAAAGTAAGGAACTCGACAGAAGGGACCTTGGATATGTTACGCCACAGTCATTTATTGGTCGCTTTTGCGATACCAAGCCTTTGATTTGAATTCAGCGGCAGAACGCAGATGTTTGGAATATTACAAAAATTAAAAAGTAACTTTTTCGTAATATTAATGTTAGGAATATAAAAATTAGCTGGCCGGATGGCCCATTCTGAGCAGTGAACTAATATGTTCTTAATTTTACAGACGGATAGATAATATTGAAGATAATGACAAAAGACAGTGTTGTTCACATCAGCGACAGACTGTATTGAATAAAAAGTGTCGCTATTTGCACAAAAAAACACGACCTTGAGACGCAGGTGTTCAAATCTACTTAGTAGGGAAGCGAAGGGACATTGGTGGGAGCTGTGTCTAAATATAACTTTTAACAACAAAATTTTGGAGGGGAGAGAAAGGTTGGTTCAAAAATCAAGTACGTTTTTCAAAAAAACAAGTAGAGACGGACAGACTAACAGATAAACATCCATACTTGACTGAAGCATGACTGAAATGACTTTAGGGTAGGAAATTTGAATTTGAAATAAACCTAGGCAGTGATTGGCCACAGACAATCATTTTATCGGCGCTCAGACGCGCAAGTGGGGCCATTCCTCAATAGTTGTTCGATGATAGACACAGTATTTTAAAGTGTGGTGATTTCCAATTGAAAGAAAGTGAAATAAGTTCAGGGACGCCATACTATAGCCAGCAGCTCAGCTGAGTTTTGCTAGCATTTCTGTGTTCTTTATTCATAATCTGGTAAGATTGAAATTATTTCTTTGTATATTTTGAATATTGTTTAATGTTCGAGTGATTTGATACTGCCATATCATAATCTAGCCTTACAAACAAGTAGGGATTTGCTCTAGACCCCCCGCCCAAGTCAGGGTCTAGGGACCAACAATATACATAAACTCCAGCAAGGGTTAGGAAAGACAGATCAAGGGTTGAGAATAATGAAACATATTACCTATCCACTTTTAGGGAAGGAAACTAATAAATATTTTTCAGAATCTATAGTCTGGGAGGACCTATCTGATGTAAAACCACCATGGTAAATGTGCTGTTTGGTCAGAGAGATCTGACCTGTCTGTATGATGTGGTTGTTGTGTCCGTGTTGTGTCCAGACGTGGGTAGAGAATAGAATTTTGACACATAGCCAATACTTTGATTGCAGAGCTGTGAGTTTCAGTTGTCTACAAGGCGGTGTCCATTCAGTTGGTGATTTTACTCGAGTGTATCTGTGCAGTACGTTGTGACAGAGACCACTATTATTGCCCGCCAGCACGGAGAGGTGGGACCACCAGATTTCAGCACCAGAGCTACATATGCAAGTTGAGTGAGCCTCTGGTCTGCTGGAAGTTCACCAACGCCTTTTAGTTACTAATACCCCATAAAATTCCTGTAATTTACTGGACACTGTGTAGTCAATATAGACAGGTGTGATGAGGCCACCCCAACAGCACAAGCATTAACTATCCTCCCAAGTAGATGACTACTAGAACATTTTAATAAAACTAACTAGTCTAGTACTTATATATGTACACTCTTGCATTTATTATGTAACATTCCATGCATTTCTTTCATAAATTTTAAATCCTTTTTTTAAAAAAAGTTCTGGTCAACATAAAACTTGATCCAGAACAAATAAATGTAATATAATTCTATCAAAAATTTTACACTCTTGAGTTAGTTCAGTGTATTATAATATTTGTTAAATATTATTAGTCTGCTTAAATATCTGTGGGTGTATCCATAACTATCACACCACATTACATATCATTACCCTAGACATTTTACATAGCTACATTCATTAAGAAAAAAAAAATTAAGTGTGAGGTCGTAGTGGTAGCAAGAAAGGCCTTCTGACAATTCACAACTACGTTTTATCTCAGGAGCCTTCACAGCTGGCCTCATACATTACATTTAGTAATATCACCATCATACAATACCATCAAACCCACTACACAGGGAACACATTCAGAACTTTAAAAAAAAAGTAATTGTACATTTTAAAATTATTTTGAACTGCTCCGTTAGTATTTCGTTTGGTTTTTGTTCTCTTTTTTTTTTTAAGTTTTCGGGTGTCAAAGTCTGTTCTTTGCTTGTGCTGACAAATATTTGACATCGGACCGTTCCTTCTACGTTGACATTTTATATTTTGTTTTGTTTTTGATATATGTAAAACTGACATACACATAATGTCAGCCTTTGCTTTGCCGATCAATTCGTCACAGCAGTTCTTTTTTACAGCGTCCACCTTTTGATATCAACTCTGACACATTTCCTTTACAAATTCCAGGCATATTTCTTATCTTACGCCTGATGTATTCACAAAGTGCTGTACAATGAGGCATGTGGGCGAAACATTATCTTCTGCGTGACTTAAGCGGGAAGAACAACTCCGGGTGTTTTGTCTGAGAGTTGACATGTTTGTATCACTTAACGATCCTGTCATCTTCGACGCGTCGCCAGTCACATCTTAATTTGAGTTTCCACTAAAATGATTATACGCCAGCATGTCTGTTTGTGTCTGGGCTATCGTGTGGTCATCTGAAGGCTTTGGTCATCATGGCTTCTGTGAATATTCCTGCGCCTCCAACTGTTATAATATAAAGGTAACGGCAGTCCCATTGCTCATACTGCCGCGGGGGAGTGAAGTGTTAGAGATTTCACCATACCAGGTCTGGCTTTATGAGTTGGGGGTGATCAGTTTTCTTCCTCGCTGCCTTTGCGTTCCCTAACTCATGAACAGAGTCATGTACCCATTTACAGCAAGGTATACTGGAACGTGGGAGGATGAATACATCCCACCGAGATTTAAGGTGTCATCGCTGCCGATCCCACCAAGTGGCGATGCTGCCGGCGGCGCCACCCCGGATTGGTCGAAAAGAAGCTCTCACAACAGGCAGAAGAGAAAAAAACACGCCGAAAGGAAGACCAAGAAAACACAAGTGAGGGCTATCACCTGAAGGGGCACATTCCCATCGTCAGTTATGTCTGAAGGGGGTACTATTACTGTAGCGTGAAGTTGTCAGGTTTCCATCCCGGAACCCGGTGACTTTGCCACTAGAGGGAAGCGCTCTAACCACTTAGCCAGCCGGACACTCTGTGTTATCATATGCTAGTCTGATAACGTTTTTTTCTATATCAAAACTACTGGGTTGTGGGTTCGAAACCTGGTAGCGTCACTCCAGCCTACCCAGCTTTAACTGGATCCCTGACTCTGCTTTTGAGAAGACAAAGGCAGCAAGGAAGGAACGTATCGCCTCGCCTCATAAAATGCTAGACCTAGTATGGTGAAGTCTGTAACATTAACTCCCTTACGGCAGTATCTGCTACGGGACTACTTTTATATCCTTCCACCCGTATCAGAGTAAACGGAAATAAGTAAAGCGGTCTATACCAGGGTTTCTCAGCCGAGGTTCCACGAGAGGTCGCTAGGGGTTCCGCGGGAGATCATGATAAATAAATGCAAATAAATAAATAAACGTCGTTTTTTTTTCTTAACTTTGCTCGCCGAGCGATGTTAGAGCTCGCAGTGGTGGGCAGTGACCGAGCAGCAGCGGCAAAAATAAATAGATCCATTAAAAAAATAATTGTCTGTTCAATAGAGCATTGGCAATTTTTATTATATTACATTTACAACTTGAGCTCAGTAGCGCAGTGGATAGTGCACTGGCTTCCTAGCTCGGTGGTCCATGGTTCGATCCCCAGTTGAGGTAGAATTTTTTAGACCGTAAACGGCTTGACCCAGCCTCATGAATTGGGTACCAGAGCAACTCTGGGAAGATTAAGGCGGCCGGCATGATGATGACTACATCACCCCTAGTGTGCCGATGGTCAAGAAAATATGGGTCTAACACCATATTCTCAATTTGCCTCAATGGGCGTGTAACGGTATCCTTTACCTTACATTTACAACTTACTGATCACGCTAGGGTACCATGAGCTGTAGATAAAATAACTTTTATACAGGGGTTCTCTGAGACCTGCATTTTATTTCAAGGGTTCTTCCACGATAAAAACGTTGAGAACGACTGGTCTACACCCTGACAAGGTTCACAAACTTACATTTATTGTCACAGAAATGAAGAACTAGTGATTAATAATAACTGCCATTCCATTTTTATTCTGTGCAGTAGAGAGTATCCTCATTTTCTATTGCGTTCCTTACAGAGCATGAACTCCCAACTGTAGCTGGTCCCCTTGGAGGAAGCCTGCTCCAAGCACTCACATGCTCTTCTAGTAGTGTTTGTTGTAGCAGTTTGTTTTACGTGATGAGCTTGCACACCCTCGCATTAGTCGCCTTGTACGACATGCCTCATATAACAGTAGTCATGTTCTTTCTCGATCTCTTCAAAGACCCTTCAAGCTACAGTAAAATGTTTGGGAAATGTATTTCTTTCTTCGAAAATAAAGTTCGTTCGTTCGTTCGTTCTTCAACACATCTTTAGCAATAATAAAAGAGGCTACCCAAAATGCGTTGACACCCCCCCCCCCCCTCCCTCCACTTTTATTTGTTCTATTCTTATCCTTTGTCCTTAGTTTTTCAGCCATTTTGAATGTTTCCTTTCTCGACACAGATAAGTGATTTTTTACGCATTTTATTAGTGTTGTTCATTCCTGTCTTCGTTTCGTTGATTATTTACTTTCTTGTTTCGACATGTCTTTCTGGTTTCACGATTTTCTTGCATTATTACTGTTATCGTTTCGCTCATCACCGTGGTTTCATCTGCTTGTATCGCTCATTTGACGTTTTCCTCATCATCACAGACCTTTGTAGTACCTATATGTAGTCGTAGTTCTTGTCCTTCTCACCTGTTCGTAACTGTGGCTGACGAAGGGTAAAACCCGAAACGTCCCTTGTCTCATGTGTACCGTTTACTTGTAAAACTGATTTCATACCATATTATTATTTTTTAATTTATATATTTGTTCTGTTCTTATACTTGGCCATGAACTTTTTTCTACTTATACTTTGACTTACCTCAAAGTTCCCATCTGTTCACCCCTAATCTTAATTTTTTTAATATTTTACACATGGCTTTGAATTTCCCTACTCTTTACCGTTACTTCTATGTTTGTTTCTTCTTGTTCACCTCTGTAACACCTAACTCAATCACCATCTCCTTCACCTCTGTAAAGTGATCGTTCCTTGCTCGGATCCTCCATTTCTCATGCTCGGATGAATACATCCCACCGAGATTTAAGGTGTCATCGGGTTGTCCTGTCGAGCTCGTGTTTCCAAGCGTCCTGGTTTGGGATCTGCCTTTGTTGTTGCCCCAGAAGACTTTCTCTTGGCCTGACACTGTGTGATCCTAGTCATGGAGCCTGGCGTTACAAGGTCCCCGCGCGCCGTCAAACGAGGGCTGTTCCAGGTCACCGCACCTGAATGGAATTTAAGGATTTTTTTGTCTTTTTGAAGGGGGAAGGAAAAGAGAGGGACTGGGAGGACGATATGAAGCCAAATAGAGGTATTAAGTAAGGGGTTCCCAACCTGATGTACGTGTACCTTCAGGGAGTACCAGAAGTTAGTCAAAGGGGTTACGAGGCATAGTTGGTACGTCATGGTCACCCTCTGCTTCCTTTGCACTACTTTGGAGTATGTACCACTACTTCTGTTAGTTCCCTTGCAGGAAGCCTGCACATAGCAGCCACATGCTCTTGTAGTGGTAGTTTCGCGCCAATTAGTTTTATATGATGAGGTTGGGGGCCCCATACACGACTTCATATTATTCGCCTTGTACGACATGCTTGAGGGTGCAGTATGCATGTTCTTTCATTGTGTCTTGAGACACCCCCGGGAGCTACACGGGACATAACTGTAATCAAAGATAAAGGTAGTCCCGTAGCAGATACTGTCGTAGGGAAGGGGTGTGTTAGAGGCTTCACTATACTAGGTCCAGTTTGGAGAGATGGGGTAACCAGTTCCTTTCCTCGCTGTCTTTGCCTTTCTTAATTCAAAAGCAGAGTCAGATACCCATTTAGGGATACGTAAACTGGAGCGTGACTCCACCATGTTTCGAACCCAGTATCTTTAACGCGAAAGGTCAGTTTTCTAATTCCTCTGCCATTCGGACACTCAAACCTATAACACCCTATTGAAAAAAAAAACAGTTGTGGACTGGAAAAATAACGGTGGGACCCAAAGATGCAGCAATAGAGAATGCAGTCTGCGACCCATAGCTTGACTGCTTGCGTCAGGGTCAGCGAACCAGAGCTGACCAAGACCCTACTCCACCTCCACGTGGTGGTCCTGGAAACAGGCTGCATCACTGCAGTCTGGCTGAGAGAGTAGGGATCGAAGAGGGAAGGCAAACCCGGTCCCAAAAAATGCCGTGCTGAAGTCGGATGTGTCGGCCGGAAGGCGCAGATATCGCAGCGCCGCTGTAAACGGATACAACGCAATCAACGTCCTTTTCAGGACGAACGAGGAAGAAGAAGAAGAAGAAACATAACGGTGAGTGTTGATCTCAGCAAAATCCAAAGCAATCAACCAACTTGAGACTGAACATATGTGGGTAACTTTTTCAAAAAACTGTACCAATAATAAAACTGTTGGTTGACAAGAAACAGAATCAGGGGTCTTACTAATTTACTTGACTGTATTCTGAAAAGCATTTAACAACTTTATGATACTTAATAATATTGTTAGATACCGAATGCAGTTTTCATTATGGCAAATTAACAAATGAATCTATTAATTTATTTTCTTACATGCATATTTATTTCCTCTTATACAGAATATGCTAGAAGTCAATGGGGTACTGGGAGCGAAATGGATTGAGAAACACTGGTATAGAGTAATTGAAGAGAATTTGTATTTTGTGAATGCAGACAGGAGTCGGTCACACTTCAGCGGAGATCGCTACGTGCCGGGCTAAGCGACTTGTATGTTTTTGAACACTCCATCGTGCTTTTAAAATTATTGACTTTCAGTGTGTTAAAATTCTTTGTATCGGGCAGCAAACGTCACAGAAATGGCTGTCGAGAGAAATTAAGTGAGTCGTTGATTAAGGGGTGTATTTTCTACGAATTCGAAACCTGATAGCTTCATCCGCCAGTGTACCCAGCTGTAAATTGGCACACACTCTGCTCTTGAGTTACAGAGGCAAAGGCAGCTAGGAAAGGAACTCGTCATGCCACCTCATAAAGCTGGACCTAGTCAATAAATATTAGACAAACATAAAGGTCACGTGTTTTCTGGCACTCGTAAGAAATAAAGAAGTAGAAAACTAGACAACAGAAAAACAACAGACGTGAGTGGCTTACCCAGGACTCGAACCCAGGACCTTCCGTGCGACAATCCCGCCTAGCTGTGCAAGCGAATCACACTATCCTCCCTGCCATCTAGCCATCACCGATCATTTAGGCATCATCATCTAGGCATCTCACCCGTGTGTTACCGGGGCCCGAAAGGGGAGCAAAGAATAGTAACACTGTCCCCTGCCAAGCATGTCGTAGAAAGCGACTAAGGAGGGTTGGGCATGGGGCCGGTTACCCCATCCTGTAAAAAATTTAAACCACAAAAAACTTCAACAAATATGGACAAGTCAAATAAAGAAAATAAAACACAGCCATCCAAGACAGGGGAAGGTCCTCTCGTGGGGAGGCGTATGATGCAACACAGAGAAAGCCGAAAGGAGTCTGTGTTGCTGACTAACCTTCTTTCTTCTAGGAGAACTTCCAGATTTGGCACCTGGAATGTTCGGACATTAAACGAACAAGGGAAAGTGGCGCAAGTGGCAGCAGAAATGAGGGAATACAAAATCGAGGTTTTGGGAATGTGTGAAACAAAGTGGAAGGGGGTAGACAGGAAGAAACTCATCACAGGTGAATTGGTGCTGTCCTCAGGACATGAAGACGAAAGTTCACACCACTGTGAAGGGGTAGCTCTTATGTTATCTAAAGAAGCACAGAAAGCACTCATTGAATGGGAAGCTGTTGGACCCAGAATAATAACAGCTACTTTCAAAACAGCTAAAAAGAAAATTCATGTAAATGTCATCCAATGTTATGCACCAACTAATGACAAAGAAGAGTCTGTGAAAGAAGCATTTTATACTAAACTACAGGAAATTATGGATAAAGTAAAAAGAAGAGACATCACAATTTTGATGGGTGACATGAATGCAAAGATAGGTACAGTCAACACCGGATTTGAAGAAGTCATGGGAAAACATGGGCTAGGAGTAATGAATGAAAATGGAGAACTATTCGCAAACTTCTGTGCTTCAAATCAACTGGCTATAGGAGGAAGCATGTTTCCACATAAGAGAATACACAAGGCAACATGGATATCACCAGACCATAGAACAGAAAATCAGATTGATCATATATGCATAAACAAGAAGTTTAGATCATCATTGCAGGATGTAAAGGTATATAGAGGAGCAGATGTGGCATCAGATCACCATCTTCTGATAGCCAAAGTAAAAATGAAACTCAAGAGATATGCAACAATGCAAAATTATAGACAACCGTATAATGTAGGACAGCTAAGAAATCAGGAAACAAGAGACAAATTTGCGGTCACAGTATCCAACAAATTCCAAGTGCTCCAACAGCTGGAAGATGTAGAGAATACAGAAGACTATTGGCAGCAGGTCAAAACTGTATGGAAGGAGACATGTGAAGAAATACTGGGGAAAAGGGAAAGACAACAAAAAGCATGGATAACAACAGAAACCATCAATAAGATAAAAGACAGAAAAAACAAGAAAGCAGAGTTAAACACAAGCAAAACCAGAAGTTCCAAAGCCAAGGCTCAAGAAGTGTACACAGAAGCAAACAAAGAAGTAAAAAGAAGTATCAAAAGAGACAAGAGGAAGTATATTGAGGAGTTGGCAAGAGAGGCAGAAGATGCGGCAGCCAAAGGAAATATGAGAGAACTGTATAGCAGCACAAAGAAGCTAACAGGGAAATACAAGCAAACAAGTTGCCTCATAAAAGACAAGAATGGGAAACTGCTCAGCAATATACAAGAGCAAATGAAGAGGTGGACAGAATATTTTGGGGACCTTCTCAATAGACCAGCTCCACAAAACCCGCCGGACATCCAGCCAGCAGAAGAAGAGCTACAAATTAACGGTGAAAGACCAACGAAGGAAGAAAATAAAGAAAGCCATAAAGCTTCTAAGAGATGGAAAAGCGTCTGGACCTGATGGCATTCCAGCAGAGGCCATCAAAGCAGATATCGACACGGCTACAGAGATGTTATATAAATTACTTGTAAAGTCTGGGAAAAGGAAGAGATACCAGCAGAATGGAAGGAAGGATATCTGGTTAAGTTGCCTAAGAAGGGAAATTTACAAGAGTGCACAAATTATAGAGGAATTATGTTACTATCAGTGCCAGGAAAAGTATTAAACAGGATTATCCTTGAGAGATTAAAAGAGTCCATAGACAAGAAACTGAGAGATGAACAAGCAGGTTTTCGACAAAACAGATCATGTACAGACCAGATAGCCACTTTGAGAATAATAGTTGAACAAAGTCTGGAATGGAATTCACCACTATACATCGGATTTGTGGACTACGAAAAGGCATTTGACAGTGTAGACAGAGAATCACTTTGGAAATTGTTGAGGCATTATGGAGTTCCCCTGAAGATCATTAATTTAATAAAGAAAACATATGAAGACATGACATGCAGAGTTCTTCACGAAGGACAGCTTACAGAACCGTTTGGGATAAGAACAGGAGTGCGACAGGGATGCCTCTTGTCTCCATTTCTTTTCTTGCTGGCAATAGATTGGGTTATGAGATCATCGGCAACACACAACAGAAATGGAATCCAGTGGACTCTGACTAAGCAGTTGGATGATCTGGATTTTGCTGATGACTTGGCTCTTCTGTCCCATAGCCGTAATCAGATGCAGGACAAATTGAAAACACTCGATGAGAGGTCACAGCAATTGGGTCTGAAAATACACAGAGAAAAGACAAAAATAATGCGAATAAATGCAGGTAATGATAACAGGGTTGAACTTGAAGAAACACCTTCTTCTTCTTCTTCTTCTGCGTTCGGTTTGTAGTCATGCTAAATCTGCAGGCCTGTCGCCAGGACGAAGTCCACAGTCTTTTCCAGGTCGGCACGGCAGCCCCATAGCTTCTGCTGGAGCTCATCACCTTTTGGCCAGGTCGCACGTCGCAATTTATCATGGGTTGGACAGTTCTGGAGAATGTGTTCTGGAGTCTGGATATCAGTTCCACAAGGGCATTCATTCGTGTGGGAAACACCAATACAAGATGTAGAATCATACACATATCTTGGCAGTAATATAGACAAAGTTGGAGGGACAGACAGCGATATCAAAATAAGAATACAAAAGGCAAGAGGAGCTTTCATTGCATTGGGAAATATATGGAGATCAAGAGAAATAGGATCCAACACGAAAATAAGAATCTTCAACTTAAATGTGAAGTCAGTCCTATTGTATGGCTCAGAGACATGGAGAACAACAAAGACAACAATCAAAAAGCTACAGACTTTCATAAATGGGTGCTTGCGTAGAATAGAGGGATTAAAATGGTATGACAAGGTTACCAACGTGGAACTAATGACAAGAACTAGACAAATGCCAGTGGAACAAGAAATGAGAAGAAGACGATGGCGATGGATAGGACACACACTGAGGAAACCTGTTGATAGCATTACAAGGCAGTCCTTGTTCTGGAACCCCCAGGGCAAGAGAGGCAGAGGAAGACCAAGAAGTACATGGAGAAGAGAGTTGGAAACAGAGGTGAAAATGATGAGGAGAACATGGAAAGAACTTGAGATGATGGCACGTGACAGGAGGACTTGGCATGTGTTTGTTGAAGGCCTATGCTCCTTTGGGAGTGGAGGGTTATGACATCTAGGCATCTAGGTGATTGTTCTGAAGTTTAAACATTCTGTTGCGTTTAGGTTTTCTTGTTATAAAGACTGATGTCTTCATGTCATGTGGTATATATCCTGTTTTGTAAATATCGTTGCATAGATCTGTGATTGTATCTATACCAAAGCTCTCCAGGGTTTCTATCATTTCAATTTTTATATTGTCCATGCCTGCTGATTTTCCTTTTTGTATCATATGTATTGCATTCACTACTTCTGATCTGAGAATGTTTGGGCCAACATTAGAATGTGGTGATAGTTTTTTACAACTCCAAGGTAAAGGTAGTTCCATACCTGAGAGATGTTAAACTTAGCTTTATAAAGTGTGTTGACCGGTTCGCTTTCTCGCTTACATCGCCCTCTCTGACTCAAGAGCAGAATCAGTTACCCATTTTAACAGCTCTCTTGTCCAAACAAGTAGATAAAACTGACTATTCATTATCATCACCATCTTCGTCTTCAGTATTACAAGACCCATTTTTTTAACCGTAAACACAGGCCGTTCCTATTCTTGTCGCTTCTTATAGAGCTCCAACTGTGTCAGTGGAAATAAAGTCATAGGAAATAAAGTCATAGGAAATAAAGTCATAGGAAATAAAGTCATAGGAAATAAAGTTATAGGAAATAAATTCATAGGAAATAAAGTTATAGGAAATAAAGTTATAGGAAATAAAGTCATAGGAAATAAATTCACGGGAAATAAAGTCACGGGAAATAAAGTCATGGGAAATAAAGTCATAGGAAATAAATTCATAGGAAATAAAGTCACGGGAAATAAAGTCACGGGAAATAAAGTCATAGAAAATAAAGTCATAGGAAATAAAGTCATAGCAAATAAAGTCATAGCAAATAAAGTCATAGGAAATAAATTCATAGGAAATAAAGTCACGGGAAATAAAGTCACGGGAAATAAAGTCATAGGAAATAAAGTCATAGGAAATAAATTCATAGGAAATAAAGTCACGGGAAATAAAGTCACGGGAAATAAAGTCATAGGAAATAAAGTCATAGGAAATAAAGTCATAGGAAATAAAGTCACGGGAAATAAAGTCATAGGAAATAAAGTAATAGGAAATAAAGTCACGGGAAATAAAGTCACGGGAAATAAATACACGAGAAATAAAGTCACACTAAACAAATTCAAGGGAAATAAAGTCACGGGAAATAAAGTCACGGGAAATAAAGTCACGGGAAATAAAGTCACGGGAAACAAAGTCACGGGAAATAAAGTCACGGGAAATAAAGTCACCGGAAATAAAGCCACGGGAAATAAAGTCACGGGAAATAAAGTCGGGGAGATAAAGTAAAAAAAAATAAAGTCATAAGAAATAAAGTTACAGAAAATAAAGTCGCAGGAAATAAAGTCACAGGAAATGAAGTCACGGGAAATAAATACACGGGAAACAAAGTCACGGGGAAAAAGGTCACGGGAAGTAAAGTCACGGGAAATAAAGTAACGGGAAATAATGTCATAGGAAATAAAGTCACGGGAAATAAAATCACAAAAAATAAAGTCACAGGAAATAAAGTCACAGTAAATAAAATCACAAAAAATAAAGTCATAGGAAATAAAGTTACAGGAAATAAAGTCACGGGAAATAAAGTCACGGGAAATAAAGTCACGGAAAAAAGTCATAGGAAATAAAGTTCCAGGAAATAAAGTAACAGGAAATAAAGTCACAGGAAATAAAGTCGCAAAAAATAAAGTCATAGGAAATAAAGTCACAGGAAATAAAGTCACGGGAAATAAAGTCATAGGAAATAAAGTAACAGGAAATAAAGTTACGTGTAATAAAGTCACAGGAAATAATTTCACAGGAAATAAAGTCACATGAAATAAAGTCACCGGAAATAAAGTCAAGGGAAATAAACTCACGGGAAATAAAGTAACAGGAAATAAAGTCATGGGAAATAAAGTCACAGGAAACAAAGTTAAAGGAAATAAAGTCACCGGAAATAAAGTCAACCGGAAATAAAGTCACCAGAAACAAAGTCACCGGAAATAAAGTCACGGGAAATAAAGTCACAGGAAATAAAGCCACGGAAAATAAAGTCGGGAGATAAAGTCACGGGAAATAGTCACGGGAAATAATGTCACAGGAAATAAAGTCACATGAAATACAGTCACGGGAAATAAAGTCACAGGAAATAAAGTCACATGAAATAAAGTCACGGGAAATAAAGTCACGGGAAATAAAGTCATAGGAAATAAAGTCACAGGAAATAAAGTTACGGGAAAAAAAGTCACGGGAAAAAAGTCACAGGAAATAAAGTCACAGGAAATAAAGTTGCAGGAAATAAAGTCACGGGAAATAAAGTTACGGGAAATAAAGTTACAGGAAATAAAGTCACGGGAAATATAGTCACGGGAAATAAAGTCATAGGAAATAAAGTCTCAATTTTTTGCTAGGAAATAACGTCACAGGAAAAAGTCACAATTTTGGCTAGGAAATAATGTTACAGGAAAAAGTCCTTTTTTGTGTGAAAAAGACCATTCAATTTCTTAAGCAAAGTAAGGTAATGAAAGAAAAACCTTTAAGTCAGTAATTTATTGACAATACATAACTTGTACAGACTGAAAACACCTTGCACAATATCGTGAAACTTTGCCTTCTCATAATTCGTATTCACGACAGAGACTTGAGTTACCTTAATCCATTCCTGGTTGATGTTACCCATTTATACAAAGGTTTTGTGTTTCTGTTTTATCTTGAAGTTTTTAAGCAACACTTTCATTAATTTACCATCAGTTCTGTACATTACTCTTTTGAGACTGGCTGACATAAAAACAAAGATAATTCAACAGTTAATCTTTCCGTTACAGAAAGACGCAGAAATAGGGCTAAGATTGTAGGCATTCATAGAAGCGTACATATGTGTGTATATATATGTGTGAGTATGTGTGCGTTTGTATGTGTTGTGACTTTTTCCGCTCTGATATCTGGTTTGTTTTTTCCTGTGATTTTTTGCTCACACTCGGTTGTGTCCCTTAGGCCTTTGGCGAAAACACGTCATTTGAAACATGAATAAGCGGTTTATGGAACCAATAAGTGCGAAGTAAAATGTGTTCCCTGAAAATTTCGAGGCAAATTCATAACGTATTCCGGAGCAAATCTTGTCTTCCAGTAGTGTGACGAAATCCCCTTTTCTCTGGGCTTCAATTTTCTCCAGCCGTACTTCCTCGACCATTCCTTGTACGTGCTAATTCTTCCCTGGTTTTTGGTTTAAATTCTCATCTACTAAGGTTGTCTTATCATAACCTGGTACTCCCTACGGATTATCAGACCGCTTGACCTGTTTTATTTGTTTGTTTGTTTGTTTTTGTTTTTGAAGCAAAGTTGTCTTCTATTTTATGCAGGGTGAAGTTGTTTACTTACTAGATTAGGTAACAGCTTACGGCCAGACAAAACAGGTGTCTGTAGGTAGCGAGACGGGTTGATTGAACAAACAACGGCAGACGGAATAGAGCGAAAACCAAGACGTCTGTCGGGGAAGATTGATAACAGCCGTTGATACGTGACAGATTTCACTGGGATGTCAGAAGATGGTAATCTTGTTAAAGATTAAGGCACAGAAATTGAAGTAACACTTCCAGCAGGTTCACTTTATTGTAATAATCAACTACGAGAAAGTATCATCTTGGAGTAGATTATCAGCGATAGATCTGTGATGTAGTGAGTTGTTAAACATGAGAAGTAACAACGGAAGGGACAAGACCGTATTTGGTCATGGAGTCTGAAAATACCATGTGAAGGGCAATATCTTATGTTGTCATGGATTAATGTTCTACATGAGAGGGTGGGGGAATAAACCCCTACCAAAATAGTTGCTATCTTAATCGTTCTCTATCTCTTTTTTTCTACCAATCTTTCATGCTGTCACAATAGATTCTAGCTTTTCTATTCACGTAACGTGTCCAAAGAAAGTGGGTTGTGTCCCTGTGATTTGAGGAATAGATTCTAGCTTTTCTATTCACATAACGTGTCCAAAGAAAGTGGGTTGTGTCCCTGTGATTTGAGGAATAAGATGTCTTTGTGAACTGGCATCCTCATAATTTTTGTTTAGCTGCTCATGTTATTCGCAACTTTCTTCTGTAAAACCACATTTTGGTGGCCTTCATGGATTTTCCCTGCTTTTCTGCTAAGTATCTGTGACTCGTTTTCATATTTCGATTCATGATTATGCAAGGTACAAGGAAACCACTTCCCATTACCTTCGGTCGGTTTATGTCTTGAAGTCTTCGGTAGTGCCGTGAAGTGGTCTGTTTCACAACACGTCCTTCTGAGTAATTCTAACCAAACCGCGCGCCATACTTTGTAAGAACTGCTTGATACACGGACCAATCAGAGGGTACCTTTATGCCTTGTTTACTAAAGCATTAGGCCGTCAAAATGGCCTGTCCAAAATTGTGCAACCAAGTGGAAGAGGACATTTAATTACAGCATTATGAAAGAAGTACCACCTGGAAGAGGTTACCAATACGATATTGGAGATGTTGCTCTACATGTCTGTGCAGAGACTTTTACGACCAGTAGTATATTAAGAGAGAAATCTCTGGTTGAATGCATCGAAGCTTCAGGTTAGTCCATAATTTTGCTGTTTAGAGTATGCATAGAATAAAATGCATTTAGGAAAGTAAAAGACTATTAGCTAGGAAGATGTAGAATAATACAGGGCGTGTTTTAAGCTTTAGATGAAGAAAATCGCTCCAGGAATAACGTAGATAAATAAAATCTTAGTTTTCCTGATTTGTACACATAGACAGATCTTACATACATTTTCGGAACGCAAAATACTAGTGAGCAGGAAACCCCCTCGGGCGTCCGACCTTGGACTATATATAGCGTGTGTTCTAAACGGAAATAGGCCAGTCATATTTTGAAAATTACAGCGAGCGCAAAAAGTGTTAGTGAATAGTGCCTTTACCTTTTGTAACTGAGAGCAGACCATTACAACCATTAACAGCTCGACTGTATGTGCCTGAGGGTAAGAAATATATTTCTATTGATTAATTCACTTGTGCGTTGGGAAGTGTGTAGATGTGTTAGAAGCATTGTGAAATTTCTGGAGGCAAAACACTGCCTAGATATATATTCAAATAATTGAGAATGGTGGTAAAAGTGTGTCTGTAGGTTTAGAAAAGCATTGAAAGAATTATTTCTTGATGGAATGGACACAAACACCAGGAACGTAAGGAAGAATGAAAGCGATGGTTTTACTGGATTGCTTAAGCTATTACTTAGTATTTTATACAAGACTTAATCATTGTATGGAGGCGGATCATGGACAACTTGTTCTAACTAAGGATTTAGAGGGAAATTGTAGTTACAGTGAACTGGATTTGGTTGTTGCTCCTATACTATGTCCTGTGCATCTGCTAGCACACTGTCTGAAACTGTCTATCATCCCCAACCTTTGGGAAAGTGATGGAAAATATAGGGGTTACCTCTAATTCGTTTCAGGTTATATCCTGTAAACCCAACTACACATAATAAAGTCATCCACTACCGAGGGAACTCCTGATGCAAGTGCCTTTTGAGTTCAGAGGGCCAATCAGCTAGTACCTACTGCCTGGAGGAAGATCATTAACTTTACTCCCAGGACCAAAGTGGAACCAGCTTCATTCTACAGATGAGTGAAAAACAAGGCCACTGTAGAGTATGCCAGTCACTCCAAGATTATAGACAGTAATCAATGATGACCCATGTTGGGGCATAGTTATAGCCAGTGATAACTTAAAATAAAAGGACAGTGAAAGAACAGTAATATAAAGATATAGCCTAGATATTCTACAAGAGTGATGTCAATCCAGTGATAACCTCCTACGAATTCAGAGACCGTTGAAAAATTTTGTTGAACAATTTTCAAGTGCATATTTATTTAATTTTGTAATTGAAGTTTGTTTTTCGTTAAAGTTTTTCAAGAAGAAAATAAGAACTGTAAAAATAAATTGTAAATATTTACCAGCAGACTTACTTAATTATTTAAGTTGAGTTCAAGTTCTTGTTGGAAGATAATTTAGTTAATACCCCTAGCAGAGTCAACAATAATAATAATAATAATAATATAATCATAGGAGGATCTTGAGAGGGAGCCCATAGGAATCCAGGAACATATAATATCATCATACCTAGAAACTTATACAGCTCGATCCTACCTTTGATGTCGATACACCCTTATTCTTTTTCAGAAAAGGGGGTATTTCTTATAAGACCAGTCTCTTATCTGGCACTATCCTGGTATGACCTGATAAAACTTTTTGTCCAGGATATCTTATAATTTAAATAATAATCAACCCTCTCGTGACAGATAGTCTATGACTAAAATAGTCTCATCGGCTGTTACGTCCTAAAACTTTAGAATGAATCTATTCTGATAGCCCGCCCCCACCCCCACAACTATCCCACCTCTAGCCCGCCACCTCCCACAACTATTCCACCTCACCCTCAGCGACAATCGCTTGTTTTTGCTCACTGGTGCTTGTTGTCACAAGTAACATATATATCTAGAGGACGTTTAACCATCCTTCACCCGGTTGAAGCTGAAACTTGTCTTTACTATATAGTTCATTCTCCAAATATTTAACCACTCCGCGGACGCTTCTAGTTACTAACATTCACATGTTATCGTCTGTGACATCACACAACAGTATACTTACCATAGTAACTGATGTAACGTGTAAAATAATTAATTGATAAAATTAATTATTGAAACATTATATTGTTTAGCTTCCTTTATAAGAAATAACGTTAAATTCTTCGATTAATTAACGGTATAGAATAGAAGTAACTTGTAGGTTATCAATTGTTCAACTGGCAGAAAATTGTCGCCGCCTAGTTCCGGGGGGAGGGGGATAAGAAGAAATAACAGCACTACTGCTCCCTTAAGCATGTCGTAAAAGGCGACTAACATAAATATGTGCATCGGGCTGGCAACCTAGTCACGTAAAACGAATTGCTAAAGGATCCACCACTACAAGAACTTATTAATGTTTTTTTGCAGGCTTTCTGCTAGAAGACCATCTGCAGTGGTGCTCCATGTTTCATAAGAAGCGAAAATGACAATGAGTAATGAAGGGGGTGAGAGAGAGAGAGAGAGAGAGAGAGAGAGAGAGAGAGAGAGAGAGAGAGAGAGAGAGAGAGAGATGGCCAGGTATAACTCGATCATATTGTCTTTTGTTTCTCGAGCTTCTTCTGAACGTTTCTTCATTTACTGCCATGGATGTTTCCGTGTACTGCCATTGTGAACATTTATCATGCCAGAAAACTCAATCATCTGAGATCCCCCAGGCATCAAAGTCCCTTTATCGCTTCACTGGATCAACACAAAACCCACAGAAAAAATTCTGACAGTGAAATCAGATCGTCACGCCAAACCGGCCAGGAAGACAATAATCAGCTACTACGCCAAAAGCATTTTAAATAAGCAGGCTTTTATTGTAGCACTTAATTTCGTTGACTTTAGAAGATTGCCAGGTCTGTTCGCGAACACTGCTGAAAGTGGAACCAAACGCCTGGAACATTTGGCTTCGGCAGTAATTATTTTAATGAACTGATGTGAATGCCAAGTTTGGCTACTGTTGTTAGACTCTTGATCTCAGTGCTATTGTGTTGCCAGGTTGCCCCTGTTTCTAATAATTATATTGTTGCACTACATTGTACATTCTGACAATTTGCGCTGGTTGTTAGGCCAACTTTTGACAACACTGATGTCTGTTGTTGTTGGGTTTTTTTTCATTTGTTATCAGTATCCCAATCCCAACTAACATAATTACCGATGTATGTTAAGTCGGTCGGTCTCACTCAAAATAGTAACTCGTGCCAGAAAAAAAAGTGGTGTGCAACTTTCTGTTGTCTGGTGTTCTACTTCTTTATTTCCTGTGAGTGCCTGATAACATACCTTTATATTTATTTCATATTAATTTACTGTTTACAGGCCTCAGGTTTCCCTCCCTTATTTGTAATAAATGTTTGTACAATACCAAACCTACCCACTATTCTGTTCTCACTGTTCTAGTCTACTATCATTTACTGGACACAGTATTAAGGTCCTAAGGGTCTTGTTGGATTCGGCCTATACTGCTTGATAGAAATACAACAGAAGTGATTGCGTCATTAATAGGCTGAACTGCCCATGGAGGACTTCTGGTGTCGTGTATTGTGGTTCGCACTATTGACCTGCCATTGAAACATCATTTTTTGATGATGCGTAGATGGCAGAGCGGATAGTGTGATTCGCTTGCATGGCTAGGCGGGGTTGTCGCACGGAAGGTCCAGTGTTCAAATCCTGGGTAAGCCACTCATGTCTGTTGTTTTTCTGTTGTCTGGTGTTCTACTTCTTTATTTCCTGTGAGTGCCTGATAACATACCTTTATATTTATTTCATATTAATTTACTGTTTACAGGCCTCAGGTTTCCCTCCCTTATTTGTAATAAATGTTTGTACAATACCAAACCTACCCACTATTCTGTTCTCACTGTTCTAGTCTACTATCATTTACTGGACACAGTATTAAGGTCCTAAGGGTCTTGTTGGATTCGGCCTATACTGCTTGATAGAAATACAACAGAAGTGATTGCGTCATTAATAGGCTGAACTGCCCATGGAGGACTTCTGGTGTCGTGTATTGTGGTTCGCACTATTGACCTGCCATTGAAACATCATTTTTTGATGATGCGTAGATGGCAGAGCGGATAGTGTGATTCGCTTGCATGGCTAGGCGGGGTTGTCGCACGGAAGGTCCAGTGTTCAAATCCTGGGTAAGCCACTCATGTCTGTTGTTTTTTCTGTTGTCTGGTGTTCTACTTCTTTATTTCCTGTGAGTGCCTGATAACATACCTTTATATTTATTTCATATTAATTTACTGTTTACAGGCCTCAGGTTTCCCTCCCTTATTTGTAATAAATGTTTGTACAATACCAAACCTACCCACTATTCTGTTCTCACTGTTCTAGTCTACTATCATTTACTGGACACAGTATTAAGGTCCTAAGGGTCTTGTTGGATTCGGCCTATACTGCTTGATAGAAATACAACAGAAGTGATTGCGTCATTAATAGGCTGAACTGCCCATGGAGGACTTCTGGTGTCGTGTATTGTGGTTCGCACTATTGACCTGCCATTGAAACATCATTTTTTGATGATGCGTAGGTGGCAGAGCGGATAGTGTGATTCGCTTGCATGGCTAGGCGGGGTTGTCGCACGGAAGGTCCAGTGTTCAAATCCTGGGTAAGCCACTCATGTCTGTTGTTTTTCTGTTGTCTGGTGTTCTACTTCTTTATTTCCTGTGAGTGCCTGATAACATACCTTTATATTTATTTCATATTAATTTACTGTTTACAGGCCTCAGGTTTCCCTCCCTTATTTGTAATAAATGTTTGTACAATACCAAACCTACCCACTATTCTGTTCTCACTGTTCTAGTCTACTATCATTTACTGGACACAGTATTAAGGTCCTAAGGGTCTTGTTGGATTCGGCCTATACTGCTTGATAGAAATACAACAGAAGTGATTGCGTCATTAATAGGCTGAACTGCCCATGGAGGACTTCTGGTGTCGTGTATTGTGGTTCGCACTATTGACCTGCCATTGAAACATCATTTTTTGATGATGCGTAGATGGCAGAGCGGATAGTGTGATTCGCTTGCATGGCTAGGCGGGGTTGTCGCACGGAAGGTCCAGTGTTCAAATCCTGGGTAAGCCACTCATGTCTGTTGTTTTTCTGTTGTCTGGTGTTCTACTTCTTTATTTCCTGTGAGTGCCTGATAACATACCTTTATATTTATTTCATATTAATTTACTGTTTACAGGCCTCAGGTTTCCCTCCCTTATTTGTAATAAATGTTTGTACAATACCAAACCTACCCACTATTCTGTTCTCACTGTTCTAGTCTACTATCATTTACTGGACACAGTATTAAGGTCCTAAGGGTCTTGTTGGATTCGGCCTATACTGCTTGATAGAAATACAACAGAAGTGATTGCGTCATTAATAGGCTGAACTGCCCATGGAGGACTTCTGGTGTCGTGTATTGTGGTTCGCACTATTGACCTGCCATTGAAACATCATTTTTTGATGATGCGTAGATGGCAGAGCGGATAGTGTGATTCGCTTGCATGGCTAGGCGGGGTTGTCGCACGGAAGGTCCAGTGTTCAAATCCTGGGTAAGCCACTCATGTCTGTTGTTTTTCTGTTGTCTGGTGTTCTACTTCTTTATTTCCTGTGAGTGCCTGATAACATACCTTTATATTTATTTCATATTAATTTACTGTTTACAGGCCTCAGGTTTCCCTCCCTTATTTGTAATAAATGTTTGTACAATACCAAACCTACCCACTATTCTGTTCTCACTGTTCTAGTCTACTATCATTTTACTGGACACAGTATTAAGGTCCTAAGGGTCTTGTTGGATTCGGCCTATACTGCTTGATAGAAATACAACAGAAGTGATTGCGTCATTAATAGGCTGAACTGCCCATGGAGGACTTCTGGTGTCGTGTATTGTGGTTCGCACTATTGACCTGCCATTGAAACATCATTTTTTGATGATGCGTAGATGGCAGAGCGGATAGTGTGATTCGCTTGCATGGCTAGGCGGGGTTGTCGCACGGAAGGTCCAGTGTTCAAATCCTGGGTAAGCCACTCATGTCTGTTGTTTTTCTGTTGTCTGGTGTTCTACTTCTTTATTTCCTGTGAGTGCCTGATAACATACCTTTATATTTATTTCATATTAATTTACTGTTTACAGGCCTCAGGTTTCCCTCCCTTATTTGTAATAAATGTTGGTATATAAAACAAATACTTTGGTTTTTTTGTATTTTTAAAAAATTCTTTTACGAAATTAGTACCGCTCGACAAAGAAAACCACTGATTATCAGGGAACACTCTTTGAAAACAATCCACGTGCTTTCACACAAAATGTTGACATCAAAGAACTTTTAAATTGAATCTAAAATAACATAATTCTCGCCGTGTGTACGTTGGTCACAGCTGAGAAATGCAACCGTGTTGGAAAATGCATTGTTTCCATTATATATACTCTCCCGAAAATAGTTACAATCAACAAAGAAAAGCGTTCAAATGACGGTGTTCATGAACAGTTTGATTACACTGTATAATGGAAAGAAACCAAAAACACTCTAAGAATGTACTTCTATCTGCTCATCTGGGAACGGAAACAGCACACTATAATTAAAAACCCGTCAAGTTTGACGGGTTATTGCTAGTATTTAATAATTACATTGTCACTGTTACAAGTTACCTGCCAAATGGAAGCAGAATTCTGGTGTTACTGTTATTGTTTTTGTTATCCTGTGATCTTGCTTAAAACATCGCTTTATTTGATTTCTCGAAATCATGTGACCATTTCTAATAATGATGATTTGAAACTATGTGGAGGACATTGCAGCGAGGGTGGGTGGGGAATGGGGGGGGGGGGGAAGGGAGAGAATAGTGAGGGTAATATAATCATCAGAAGCTCATGCTTCGACAGACAAACGTATCGACCCATAATTTTTGTTTATGAGTGGAGACCGCACTTGTTCCACGATAGCTTGGTATTGTTGATGCCTGTTAATTCTTGTCTGATCTATCTATCTATCTATCTATCTATCTATCTATCTATCTATCTATCTATCTATCTATCTATCTATCTATCTATCTATCTATCTATCTATCTGTCTGTCTGTCTGTCTGTCTGTCTGTCTGTCTGTCATATCTGTCTGTCTGTCTGTCTATCTATCTGTCTGTCTAACTGTCTGTCTGTCTAACTATCTGTCTAACTATCTATCTAACTATCTGTCTAATTATCTGTCTAACTATTTAACTAACTATCTATCTATCTATCTATCTATCTATCTATCTATCTATCTATCTATCTATCTATCTATCTATCTATCTATCTATCTATCTATCTATCTATCTATCTATCTATCTATCTATCTATCTATCCATCTAACTATCTATCTATCTATCTATCTATCTATCTATCTATCTATCTATCTATCTATCTATCTATCTATCTATCTATCTATCTATCTATCTATCTATCTAACTGTCAGCATTCTGTGAGAACAAATGCACAAACACAATCCCACCTGACATTCCGTTAATGACAGTACATGAAGTGTATAACTATCTTCAAGGCCTTAAAGAGAATAACTCATCAGAACTTGATGAAATCAGTAATCGTAGTGGTTACAACACCGCTCTGGCGACCGGGTGATTCAGGATCAAACCCGGGCGACGGCATTTGAGGATTTTTCGTCGACCGGGATTTGGACTGAATTAACTCGAGACCTGGCGAGCACATTTGAAGGAGTGTCGTCGACCAGGGACTGGCGGCTCCTGAGCCGACCCAGTTCTAATGGGTACCTCCGAGAACGGCGAGTATCTGCCTGAATGGCGAGGGACACTTGTCTCTGTACAAGAAAATAGGATACTCACGTAAAAATCAATGTCAGGTTAGACATTAATAATAACCTGAGATTTCGCCTCGAATATTAGCGGGCGTACGACCAAAAAAAAAAAAAAAAGTGATTCACTAACATACATCTACAATCTATGTATCGCAAAGAGTTACTTTCCGTCGCACTTTAAAGTCGCTAAGGTAAATCCTCTTTTCAAACCTTGCTCCTCCGATAATTGTAACTTTGGTAACTATAGGCCAATCTCTCTAATATACCGGTAATCGCTATCGAAACCACTGGAAAAACACATACATAAAATAACACTACAACACCTAGTTAACAACGACTTGCTAATTGATAATCAGTTGGGGTTTAGACCTAAACATTCATGTCACACTGCTCTAAGATGACAGACAACTGGCACCTAAATATTAACAACGATAACATGTGGGGGGCAGTCTTTGTAGACTTTAAAAAAAGCATTTGATATGATAGATCACGCTATTTTAATTAGAAAACTAGAAACATCAAAAGTAAACTTTCAACCGGTGACAATAATTAAATCATTCCTGTCAGACAGAAAACATGTTGTTTCTTACAATAACTTCTATTCAAACCCAGCCGTAATTAATACCGGCGTTCCTCAGGGTTCTATACTTGGTCCTCTACTTTTTGCCATATACATCAATGACCTTCCACTACACATCAAGCACTCCTCCTGTGACCTGGTTGCAGACGACTGTACTGTTTACACGAGTGATAAAAGTTGTAACACACTCGAACTATCGTTACAAAAAGATACAGATAATCTGATTAAGTGGAGCAACGGAAATCGCGTGCTAATAAATATCATTAAAACAAAATGCTTGTTAATATCAACTAGACAAAAATTACAAAATTCAGAGAAAACCACACCAGATCTACATTGGTACCTCACTAATTGAAACGTTAATGCACCTAAAAGGTATAGTCGTTGACCAGCATCTAAATTGGAACTCACATGTACATGCACTGACCAAGCAAACGGCACAGAAAGTTTACCAGTTAGCTAAAATCAAACATTTCCTAGATGAAGACGCATGAAAATTGTTCTATATATCTCACATACAAGCAAACCTTGACTATTGCTCCACAATCTGGGATGGTTGCTCCATGTCCAACACAAAGAGACTCCGTTCACTACAAAAGCGTGCAGTGCGTCTAGTCTCTGACAACTGCCTAACTCTAAGTGCAGATCTATATAAAAATCTCCAAATATTGCCCTTAAGAAAGCGCCTTCTGTTTAACAAAGCTAAATTTGTTCACAAAATCCTGTCACATAATGCTCCAGAATACCTGTGGCCAATGTTCAAATACAATGAAAGACGCAGTGAACGCTTTAACAAATTGCAAGTGCCCAAGCCTAGGCTTGACTTATTCAAGAAAAGCTTAGCTTACTCTGCTGCTCATCTTTTGGAATTGCATGAAAATATAATTTATAGTAGGTAAAGCTTGACAGCTGTATAGGTGTGATGGACAATAGTGCACACGGACGTGTGATAGTGGTGCGCAAGAGAGATAGGCAGAAGGCACAGGCTGAGTCAGTGAGTTCTTCACTAAGAAAACCACACACACACACCTCTTCTTGTTTTCTCTGGCGACAATATTACTCTTTTGCACACACTGTGTCACTCACAAATAGTAGGGTAAAGAAGTAAAGTTAGATTGAGGATTTGGTAGTCTGAACTGAACGAACAATCCTATCGAGGTTAACTCAATTTTATTCAATTTAGAAATGTAAATAAATCAATAAGGATTTTACAGCACATAATAATAAAGATTATCACGAGAAAACAAACTCACAACAATTTGATGATTTTAAAGAAGAAAAAAATTATTACACCAATAGTGAAAACAAGGATTATGAATGAATTGTGTTAGTAAAGTTCCCGGCAGGCCTGATAAGCTTTTGCTGGAAAATGTGTGAAATACTGTTTGTGTGTAAATGAATGTTTGTTCCTTTGTTCCTTTGGTGTGAATGTTGGAAACAACTTATATCCTGGGGTTCTCTTGGAAAAATATATCGTAATCCAATGCTTGAAATTAACTTCACTGTTCTAATAAGGTATCCACAAAGGGCACAGAATCTGAACACGATTTTATAAATCCAAGATTGGGGTAACGACTTCACTGTTCGAATAAGGTATCCACAAAGGCACAGAATCTGAACACGATTTTATAAATCCAAGAAAGGTGTAACGTATCCACAGTTGATGCGATATCCACAGATAACGAATTTGCTTCCAAAGGTGGGATGGAGGGTTAAAATGGGTGGAGTATGGTAGGGTGATGGTTGTTAAGGGTAATATCTGGTGTTGAGAATCGTTGCAATAATTGCAGTAATTGAAGTAATTGAAATGATTGAAATGATTGAAATAATTGAAATGATTGAAGGGAATTATTGTGACTGGTGGACGAGGACTATATGGCCACTGGCCAAAGGTAACCTCTTTTCAGCAATACGAGACAAGACTTTGCACTGCATAAATCCGCTCCGGAATTTTATTGTAAGTTAAACTAGAGGGCACTTGGTTTGTTTAACTCAAGTCTCCCTATGCACAGTTTTACTTTACAAGACTGAGAAATGCGACTATCTCTTCCCGTATGCGTTCACCAAGTGAAGTCTAAACTAGTTTCTTAAAGACAGAAAGAAAGAAAGAAAGAATTATTTTCGATTTACCCGCTACATTTTTTAAAGTTCCCACGATAGCAAAAAGTATCGCTGCAAATTAGTTTGCATATAGAATGTCACTTGTACGTGCTGTGGTTCCGAGCTCAGAAGTTTTAACAATGAGGAAGAAGACAGGCCATAAATTTCTAGACAGACGAGTCTGGAAATTCCTAACGAACGTGAACGCTGCTTGGCCGTATCTTCACCTGGGTTAAGGTGGGGAAAAGGCAAGTGCGTGAGAAACATTTTTTCGGAAACTTAGGATAGACAGAAAATAAAGCAATATACAGGATGGACAGAAAATTTCAAATATGCAAATTATCTTCACTCTGCGACAGATACCCCGAACTTAAGTTAGTTGCCCAACTAAATCAGAGAGAGAGATGATAATTTGGCTTGTGTGTATCATTCCCGGTGTCGTCCATTAGTTCCTTCTCTGTACTTCTTCCGAGGTTTCCTCAGATTGTTTCTTATCTGCTGGCGTTAGAAGATTATTTTCTCCACAACTAGCGAGTTCCTCTACTGAATGTCTGCTTAAAAAATCTGCTCCTACATTTTCAGGACCTGGGATGTACTCGACCCTGAAGGAATAGACACTTAGCAAAATAGCTTCGCGTAAAGCGTTGGCTTTAGCGTATGGGACTTGGTAAATCTTAGTCCTGACAGGCTTAGGATCTAATACTTTTATATCAAACTCCAAGAGGTTGGTTAGTCCCGGTTTATCGGTGAGCACTTCTGAATATCGGCTAACAGTTGTTTGACATCATGCTGTTGCAATTCAGTTAATGTTTCACAGAGCTTCACATCCGTGTGTGATTCTTCCTGTTTTAGCGGGTATTCAGCATATTCGTGGGGGTCATTATCCGCTTCCATTGCAACCGCTAAGGTCAGGAGATGTGCTTGAGGAGCAGCGAGGCGTTCCATGTACTTTTTAAGTAAGTTAACATGATAAATCTTTTCCTTCCCTCGTATGGAGATTTTGTAGTTTGTTCGAGAGATTTTCTCGAGTACTTCAAATGGTCCCTGCCATCCTATCTGAAGTTTGTTATTCCCTGTTGGGAGTAACAGCAGTACTTTCTCTCCAGGTTGTAGTACTCTTTCCTTTCGCAGTCTTATTGTACCGTTTTGCATGCTTGGCACGAGCTTGTCGGAGGTTAGTGTTGGCTAATTCCCAACCTATCTTTAACCTTTCCTTCAGTTCTTGCACATATTTTGATGCAGATACAATAGATTCGTCTGCTTTCTGGTCGGTTAAAGACCTAAGCAATGCTTCCATGGGTCCCTTTATTGGCCGTCCAAATAATAATGTTGCAGGAGGTAGACCAGTGGAGGCATGCGGCACTTCCCTATAGGCAAATAAGGCAGCCGGCAAGAATAAGTCCCAGTTTTCGGGTCTTTCTTTCTTGTGCTAATTTTCGCAGCATGGTGATGAGGGTCCCGTTATATCTCTCTACCTGTCCGTTTGCTTGTGGATTATAGGGTGAGGTGTGGATATGCTGAGTACGGAAGATCTTAAAGACTTCTTCCATCAGATGTCCTCTAAACTGCGATCCATTATCAGTGAGTATTTGCTGTGGAAATCCGAGCCTTGTGAAAATACTCACGAGCGCTTCTGCGACATGCACAGAATCAGAAGAAGGGAGTGCCACTGCTTCTGACCACATAGTACAGGTGTCGACTAGAGTCAAAATACAGCAATTTCTCCGCTTGGTTCTTAAGAGTGGGCCTACTATATCTACAGCTACTCTTTCGAATGGAGTACCGACAATAGGCATTTCCCCCAATGGAGCAGGGGGTGTCCAGTGCCTTGGTGCCACCCTTTGGCACTGCGCACAGGATTTCACAAATCGGATGATGTCCCCGTTCATCCCAGGCCAGTAATAGTGCGCTGCTATTCTTTGCATGGTAGCATTTTGTCCCATGTGGCCGCTAAAAGGAAGAGCGTGTCCCATCTCTAAAATTTGTGACCTATAAGTAGTTGGAACAACCAACTGGCTATGTTCTTGTCCAGTGTTGCCCGACCTACGGTATAGTAATCCCGATTTTGAATAAAAGTTTCCTTTTTTCAGCGGGTTACTGGCAAGTGGCAGTTTCTTAAAACATAGTCCCAGTGTTGGATCCTTGTGTTGAGCATCCTTCAATTCCCGTGGTAGCAGGTTTGTCACTGGTCCTGGTTCCTGTTCTGTCCTCGCCTGACCTCTTGTAGTTACTGCTGCAGCTATCAGAGGTTTTCTTGGTTCCCCCAAGAACACATAGCGACATCCAAGAATTACGTCATAGATTGGATTCTCCATAATGGCAGCTCGAATCCATCCTTTAACAAATTTTGAATCAATATAAACGTTTGCTATTTTCAATGTCATAGGAGTGTCTCCTTTCACGGCTCCACACAGATCTACTGTCTCCGAGGTTATCTGCTCGGGTGTGACCAAATGTGAAGCGATTATACAGTCAAACTGTAATCCTGTGTCATAAAGACAGCGCACAAATTTCCCGTTTGCGATAATCTGATCCGTTACAGAATTCCGTTCTGGTTTACCACATTTTGTTCTGTCTTGATGCTGTTCTGGTGCGTCTCCTTGTAAACACGCCGCCAAGTGCGGGCTGGGTCGATTTCTACATTCATTTGTATTGTGCGAGGTCTGCTTACAATGATGACAATATTTCTTCTCCCTCCTCATGAAGTAAGGGGGGTTTTCCTGTGCATTTTTCGTGTTTGAGTTAGTTGACCGGTCTCTGCGTGTATCTTGCGTTGGAGCGTTTACCTGTGATCGCTGATTTTGGGTGAGCTGGGTGATTGCTTTAGGTTGAAGTTCAGCAGGTTTCCGTTTGACGGTTTGAGTCTCTGCTATAGCATTTTGAAACCTTTCTGCTAACGTAAGGATTGGTTCGAGTCGGTCTGCCCCGTGCTCTACTAGGAACTTTCTCATCTCTGGTGACATTGTTTCCTTGATTTGCTCTACCAGGAAGAGTTCATGTAATCCTTCGTAAGTCTTAGGAAATTTTCCCAAATCGCGCCACTTTTCGAGATATGATTCAATCCTAGCAGCAAATTGGCCAAATGTTTTTCTCCTCCTTCTTTGTGAGATCGGCGAAAACGTTTTCTGTAATTGTCGGCTGTAAGCTGAAAACGTCGTAACAGTGCTTGCTTGAGAGCGTCATAATCATTCTGTTCTGCTGGGGTTAATTTTGTAAAAACTTCGTAAGCCGTCCCTCTTAATCCTTGAGAAAGTTTAAGATTCCACATGCTTTTGGGCAGGCCATACGATGAAGCAGTTCGCTCATATCTATCCAGGAACAGATCAATTTGTTCATTTCGCTCGCAAAATTTTTCCATTGGGAAAGTCATTGCAGGTGAGTTGAGTGCTAGACCAGCAGAGGCGTTGTCAGGTGATGAAGCGTTAGTGGGAGAAGCGGGACGATTTTGAACCTCTAGTTCTTTGAGCCGGAACTCATGAGCCCGTATCCTTTCGTTTTCTTCTCTTTGTTTTTCTATTTCGGCCTCTATGAATGCATTACCTTCTTCTTCACTCATTCCAACCTCTTTAGTGTATTTTAAAAGACCCATCCTTAGTTTTAGTAAATCAGTCATTTTCTATATTTCAGTGCAGGTTGTTACACTCTCCCAGTATGTTACACTAGTTTCTGGGTATTACTAATATTTCTATGAAGTATTGTAATACAACAAACCAATACAACTAACTGATAATCAATTTACTAAGCCCAAGGGAGTACTATTAATTCTATGAAGTAATGTAACTCATTAATGGAAGTTTAGTATAATTGGATTTTTGACAATTCCTTATTTCTGCTGAATTAAGGTCTTATCACTTGAGCAATACTCAAGTATAAACAATTCCCTTCAATATCTCACACACATACACACTCTACTGCCTGTTAAATGTACCACTTAATTACCTTAGTTAACTATTTAACGTAATTATATAACCCTGAATTAAATTAGTGACAGCAACGTTCTGTTACTTTAAAATTATAATTGTTCTGTTCAGATACTACCAGAAGTGTCGTTGTCTAGGGCGTTATAAAATTATAGTCCACAGTATAGACTAATAGTTCAAGATTCCTTACAGTTTCTGCAGAACAATTTAAAGACAAGATTCCCTATAGTCACTGTGAAATAAGAATCCAGAAATTCAAATCCAAGGACGAGATTCCCAATTATTGTCGCATGAAAATATAATTTATAGTAGGTAAAGCTTGACAGCTGTATAGGTGTGATGGACAATAGTGCACACGGACGTGTGATAGTGGTGCGCAAGAGAGATAGGCAGAAGGCACAGGCTGAGTCAGTGAGTTCTTCACTAAGAAAACCACACACACACCTCTTCTTGTTTTCTCTGGCGACAATATTACTCTTTTGCACACACTGTGTCACTCACAAATAGTAGGGTAAAGAAGTAAAGTTAGATTGAGGATTTGGTAGTCTGAACTGAACGAACAATCCTATCGAGGTTAACTCAATTTTATTCAATTTAGAAATGTAAATAAATCAATAAGGATTTTTACAGCACATAATAATAAAGATTATCACGAGAAAAACAAACCCACAACAATTTGATGATTTTAAAGAAGAAAAAAAATTATTACACCAATAGTGAAAACAAGGATTATGAATGAATTGTGTTAGTAAAGTTCCCGGCAGGCCTGATAAGCTTTTGCTGGAAAATGTGTGAAATACTGTTTGTGTGTAAATGAATGTTTGTTCCTTTGTTCCTTTGGTGTGAATGTTGGAAACAACTTATATCCTGGGGTTCTCTTGGAAAAATATATCGTAATCCAATGCTTGAAATTAACTTCACTGTTCTAATAAGGTATCCACAAAGGGCATTTGTAAGTTTAAACTAGAACTTGGTTTGTTTTAACTCAACTTCCCTTATGTACAAGTGCTGTGGTTCCGAGCTCAGAAGTTTTAACAATGAGGAAGAAGACAGGCCATAAATTTCTAGACAGACGAGTCTGGAAATTCCTAACGAACGTGAACGCTGCTTGACCGTATCTTCACCTGGGTTAAGGTGGGGAAAAGGCAAGTGCGTGAGAAACATTTTTTTCGGAAACTTAGGATAGACAGAAAATAAAGCAATATACAGGATGGACAGAAAATTTCAAATATGCAAATTATCTTCACTCTGCGACAGGAATAAATGAATTCAGTATGAAAGGTGAGAGAAAGGAAGGGCAGAATGTCAGACGGGCCTGCGTGCCCAATTCTCAACCCTTTGAAAATAAAGTTCTATCTATCTATCTATCTATCTATCTATCTATCTATCTATCTATCTATCTATCTATCTATCTGTCTGTCTGTCTGTCTGTCTGTCTGTCTGTCTGTCTGTCTGTCTGTCTGTCTGTCTATCTGTCTGTCTCTCTCTCTCTCTCTCTCTCTCTCTCTCTGTCTGGCTGGCTGGCTGGCTGGCTGGCTGGCTGGCTGGCTGGCTGGCTGGCTGGCTTACCTTCTTTTCATTTCTTTGTTTTTTACAGGCTTTTCTTTAGCTTGCAACGTATGTCATTCTCTTGTCCCTCTCTTGTCACCTTCAAATCTTGCAATCGATTTTTCAATCACTTCCAGATGAGCAATAGCTCTGAAACCTGGCATAGTTGTGTATTCCCCATGACAATACAATAATCAGTCGTAAAAATAATAAAATGAATAAAATTAAAATTAATATTAATTTTTATTTTTGTATTGTATGATCACTGAAATGGGCGATAACTGCAAATAATCTAGGTGTATTCTTTCCAACAAGATTGTCTCTCTTGAAAGAAATATTGAAACCTCCCCCCCCCCTTCCCCCCTTTCCACACATACACTATCGCACGCGCGTGCACAGACATACACACAACTGACAACTACATTTTAAAAACATGTAATTTACAACTCTTATCAAAAAAATTTTTAAAATAAAACACACAAAAAATATTAACTTTCTGTGTAATATATTCTGAATAATGAAATACGCCTCCTGTGCTCTGAACTCGTTTGTCGCAAACTGATTATGTCATTAGCGGATCGATTACATTTGACTTAAATTTAAAAACAACAAACAATTATTACTAAAAAGAAGAAACTAAAAAATATTTTAGACACAGGCTTTTAATGCACTAAAAAGCAACAAATAATTTTTATTGTCAACAAATGTAACATCAAATTGACAAAAAACCTGGGGCGCTTAAGCGCTTATCATATATTTTATCCATAAGTGTGTAATGAAGTATAAAGCAGAAGTTAATTTCATGTACAATCAGCGCCCCAGGTTTTTTGTCAATTTGATGTTACATTGTTTTATTGCAAGCTATAAACTCCTTGAAAAATTATTTGTGGCTTTTTAGTGCATTAAAAAAAAAATTTTTTTTTTTTAAATACATTCCAACTTCCGAACACCTGAAATATTCATATCATTCAGGTATTTCGTTAATGTCATTAATGTTCACAATTCACCTGTGCCTCTGTACTGTTCCCGGAATACTTTGGTTGCCGTCAGGTCGGTGAAATAATATGTATATCCACACGAGGTGCGGCTTTTCAATTAATGTTATATTAACTTTGTCACATACCAAAGTTTAGTTTTTGTTTTTACGCAAGTGGATTGCGAACATGAAAGACAAAGAACACACGTAAATGAAGACTGGACAGAAGACACCAGAACATTACAGTGGTATCACTTACATTCTGCTTCTTCGTACACTCTCAGACATCAACTTGAATATGTTAAAGAAAAGCAGAGGTCAGCTTGAGGTTGTTTGTATCTCCATAGAGATTTTCCAGGTCTGGTACTGGTGTCGACCGTGTGTGCTTTCTATGTACCCGAAACGTCCCTTGTTTCATGTGTACCGTTTACTTGTATAACTGATTTCATGCCATATTATTTTTTAATTTATATATTTAAATATTTCGGGCATGTTTGAAGCAGTTGTTCGACTATCATGTTATCGGTGCCAAAGTGACACTCATCGACAGTTCCTATCCTTAGCTTGTTGGATAGATGATATCCCCAATTTCCTGTGACCCGTGCGGAGTCTGAAGAATTACTGCTTGTTCTATTCTGCTGAGCTGGTAATATGCATCTTAAACTCGAACAGTGAAAATAAGTGACCAAATCCCACAGATAATAAATGTGCTAGCACTGATTTCTTACTTTCTTTGTTGGTACTTGATAGTCTATATTTATCCGCTGTTTTTATTGTTTGTAATATTTGAATCTGCAGCCTGAAGTTTCTTAATTATAATTGGTCCCATCGTTGATATACAGCGTGGTTGAAACGTTACTTCATACTGTTAAAAATATTTCTCCACTCTAGTAATTTATATGAAACAAACTTCAAAATAAAGACAATTAATTGCCATTTTAAAACATAAAATGATATGTCACATTAACATGACAACACATTATGCGATCTTGTTTGTTTATCACGTGACTTCATAGCGGGCAGCCATCTTTGCTATCTCTTGTTACGTCCGTTTATTGGCCGTTTAAAATTTTATTTTATTTTATTTTGGTTTCTGATAATTAAAAAAAAGTAAAACATATTTGTCAAATGGCAGTAACTGGCTCCCTGTTTGGATATTTGTTTCATATATATCCAAGGATAGAATTGAGGATTAGTTGTTGTTCTATCCGATCCCAGGGTTTCGAGTTATTCAGTTAGTTAACCTTTGCGGCAATTTGGGGGTGTAGTTTTGAGCTTTCTTACAATCCCAGAGGACTTCCCCAACTCAGGGCGCGCGTTTGGTGGAGGTCACACCAGACCCACTAATTAGCGTATGTGTAATGCCACGAGGATGGTTCTCTACCCTGTAAGGGAGTCATACAATTTAGGACATAATTATTTAAAAATGGGAGGCGACTTTTCAGTTAAACTGTATTAATAAAATGTTGCATTGATAGTCGGTAAAATGTTCTTTTTTTTTTTTTTTTTTTTTTAATGATAACTAGTTTTTTTTTGTTTTTGTTCAGTTTTTTGTTTTATCTGAAGTTTCTGTATTTTCTAGCACAATGTTCAGTTGTAAAACTGACTCACATACCACTGTTCGTTCTTTCTTTTTATTTTTAAACAGTCGTTGTATATCATGTTAGGTCACTTAATTCTTGTTTGTAGTCTGAGATTTCCAGGGCCATAGTAGTCAGAGCGCTCGTTTCTCGAGGAAAAGGGAGCTAATTCGAATTTAGGTTTGCGTATCGCTGCAGTGAACGGTGACCTGTCTCGCCCAAGCTACTGGGCTCTAAACACGGTGTCGTCACGCTGTAGTCGACTCAGCTGTAAATGGGTATCTGACTCTGCTCCGATTTTTGGAAAGCTAAGGCAGCGAAGTCACCACTCCTAACGAAGCTGGTTCTGGTAAAGTGAAGTCTCTAACTCTTCATTCACCTACAGCAGTGTCAGCTACGGGACTACCTTTACCCAGCTGTAAAAATGGGTACATGATTCTGCTGTGAGTTGGGGAAGGCAAAAGCAGGGAGGAAGGAAACTGACCACCTTACCTATAAAGCTGAGTTAGTAAATGTAAAGTCCTTTGTTCTTCTTTTTCGTACACTTTCAGCTTGAGTATGTTTCAAGAAAGCAGAAGTCAACCAAACCTGTTTTTATCTGTACACAGTTTCTTCAGCATTATTCTCGAGGCAGATTTACTGTGACGAAATGGACGACCTCTTCACGATCTCGGTTTCACTCCGACAGGACCAGAGAGAGACACATTTTGTACTGATTTTTATTTGTGTACTTTTAAAAGTACTAATTTCTTATTATTATAGGCTAAGGAGCAAGTAGTTTGTATGTTCAAACATTTATGACACTACTTGCAGATAATGTTTATACCAGCCTTCGAGAAGCAACAAGATAAGATGAGCGCCGGCGTGTTTAGATTAAACCGCTGATAAGCGACTCGTTTGTTAACCAGCTGAGCAAACACGGAGTTTTTGCGTACTCATACGACAGATAACGAGATTACTGTCTGTGTGACACATGTGAGCAGACAAATGTGACATAATGGCTTCCGAGCCGACTTGTTATGGCAACATTACTTTCTAATAAAGTAATAAGTATTACAGCTTATCCATGTTGTCATGTGTGTCTACCGATCGGTCTGTGAGAGTGTATGCAAGGCATCAGATGTCCATGTATGGTAATACGTGACCTTCGCAGGCACGCACCTTATTTCACGTGGAACTATTTTGAAAATATCACACACGTGATTGGATCTTTCTGATTAGATTCATAACAACAATGTGCGGGAAGATAGGAATATAGTCTGACCATTTCGCAGCTTTATTTCATTGTTAATTTCACGCTCGCCAAGGCAACATCTGACCTCGCCAGAGGAATACCAGATTCATAATTCCTTTTTTTAACCGGACCTTTTATTGGAGAACCAAAAAAGAATTACAAAGCACATGAAATCTCTACATTTTAATAAGGAATGCCGGGACTAGGAAACCGAAGAAACACACGGAGTGAGAGAGGGAATTTATTGTCAAATTAAAGACACCCCAGACGCGTGTGAGAAACCGACTTGTCTCATTTATTCATCTGAGCAACAAGACTGTAGCCAGGATTGGCGTAAGTTGTGATGTACATTTCATATTTTATTACTAACATGTGAACTAACATATATATATATATATATATATATATATATATATATATATATATATATATATATATATATATATATATATATATATATATATATATATATATATATATATATATATATATATATATATATATACATTTTCTTTATGGGTTTCCTTTATTAGGGTAATGAACTTATGAAGGACTCTGTAATAAACATCAGTTTTCAAAGCGATTCCCTGTCTAAACTATCAAATGCTTCGTCCACAAATCCGATTCAAAGTGGTGCGTTCAATTACAAGCTCAGTTCTGCTATTATTCTTAATGAGGTTAACAGGTCAATCACTGGTTCTTGTTTGTCGAAAACTAACCTGTCTGTTTTGGCCTGTCGTAAGGCTTGAATGATGAGCCTGGTTAACATTTTTGCATGAACTGATAATATCATCTACCTTCTTTGGCAAAGTGACCTAATATTCTTCCTTCCAGTCTGCTTCCATGTGTTTCTGGGGCTTGAAAACGGAGCATAGAATAGTAACACCAATCTACCACGCATGTTGTAAGAAGCTACTAAGGAGGATTGGTTATGGGGTCGGCTGTACTCTTCCTGTAGAAATGTTAAAACATGTCAACAAAATATTTAGGACGGGTCTACTGAAAAATAAAATACAGTGTGCTCTCTTCACTCCTTTTCAACTAATTTATACGACACAAACATGAAAATGAAGATAATTAACTGTCGTTTTATTTCCTGAAATGCTATGGGACATTTACATTACATCTGAACATGAGATCCAGCCTGGTCAACATAAGACCTGACAACAGGCGGTAATTCTTGCTGTCTTGTGTAACGTGCGTTTGTTGTCCATTTTATTCTTTTTTTCATTTTAATTTTTTTTGCCGTAAATAAAGTAAAAAATACAATATTTGTCAAATGGCAGTTATTGCCCCTTGATGTGACATTTGTTTCATATTTATCCGTTAGATACAAGGGAGGTTATAAACAGCTGAAAAATAAGGAGTTACTTTTCAATCGGCCTGTATGGTGAACAAACAAAAAAACACCAACAATAACAACAACAGAGCACCAGAAGGCAAGAGAGAGAGAGAGAGAGAGAGAGAGAGAGAGAGAGAGAGAGAGAGAGAGAGAGAGAGAGAGAGAGCACCACACATCTTGCTCACACAACAATTAAGAAAATGTGAACGTCATCGGTGATATCGATTATCGACGTCTGCTGGGAGCGTTTGTTGTCTGTTGCTTAAAAAACAAAATCCCGCCCAGTACACAAATGTTCTGTGACATAGCTATGATGTATCGAGGCTGTGCACATTGTCATCTGGTAAATCGATATACAGTGGCGTAGCTACCGCCCGGTGAAACGGTCACGTCCCGGAGGGCCCAGAACCGAGTGGACCCCGCAGATTGCTGGTCGAAAGGGACCCTCGCCTTTATATCCAGGGTATTTCAAAAATATGCATACACCCTTTGAATGCTGATAACCATAATGAGATAGAATTATGACATTTTCACATCTAAAGTCACAAATGTTCAACGCGCCGACGACCTGCAACAATGCATTGTTCACAGCGATGCGATGAACAACTGACCGCCATTCTGTTTTGTTACTAAATGAACAGTGGAAATTGCAGTTTTAATTTGATGTCTTAGGTCTCTCACTGAGTGCGTTTTGAGATGAGCGCAACCTTCTAATTAAAACTTCACGAGTAATAATCTAATGGTATAATTCATTTGCATCTAGCATTATTCAGCTATATTCTTGCAAAATAGCAATATTAATTGTTACGTTATTTGTGAGTTATATGCATTCGAAGTATGTATACAGAACTTTGAAACACCCTCTATCTATCTATCTATCTATCTATCTATCTATCTATCTATCTATCTATCTATCTATCTATCTATCTATCTATCTATCTATCTATCTATCTATCTATCTATCTATCTATCTATCTATCTATCTATCTAATCTGTCTGTCTGTCTGTCTGTCTATCTGCCTGTCTCTGTCTGTCTGTCTGTCTGCCTGCCTGCCTGCCTGTCTATCTATCTATCTATCTATCTATCTATCTATCTATCTATCTATCTATCTATCTATCTATCTATCTATCTATCTATCTATCTATCTATCTATCTATCTAATCTGTCTGTCTGTCTGTCTGTCTGCCTGCCTGCCTGTCTCTGTCTGTCTGTCTGTCGGTCTGCCTGCCTGCCTGCCTGTCTGTGTGTGTATATATATATATATATATATATATATATATATACACGCACCTTTAATCTCCTTTGCTGCTATATTTATGTCACGTCATGTCCCAGTTTCTGGGGACAGAAAAGCAAGGGGTGAAGAAGACACGGAAAGATCTTGCTGGAGCGTGTCACAGGATTTCCTCCCCTGCTCTGCACTGATGGTCCAACAATGGCCAAAATTTAGAGTATATAATGATAATCTTTAAATATCTCTACCTTCGCTCAAGATTACTCTTGGCAGAGTTGGAAATAGAAAATCCATGGTGATATCACGAGAAGAAAGAAGACATCAGATTAAGCTGGGAGAACAGGTCCTGGAGCAGGTCGACCACTTTAAATACCTCGGAGCTATTATAGACCGAAAGGGAGGCATCAAAGAAGAGTTGGCCACTCGAAAAGCAGCAGCTGGGAGACTTTTCAGGCCATAAATCGAGGATTTCTCAGCAAGAGACAGGCTGCTAAGAAAACGAAGATGGCTGTATACCGCTCCACCTATGTCCCAGTCTTGACATATGGATGCGAGTCATGGGCAATGACTACAACCCACAAAAGCCAGATCCAAACCTCAGAAATGGGGTATCTGAGGAAGGTGGTTGAACTAACAAGAAGAGACATGATCCGCAACCAGACGGTACGTCGGACTAAAATCCCACCCCTGCAGATCCAAGTAGAACAGTCCCAACTAATATGGTTTGGCAATGTCTGCAGAATGGGAGAAGATCGGCTACCGCGACAAGCATGGGAAACAAAGAGCCAGGGATCCAAACCCCCAGGACGACCCAAAGTCCGCTGGGAGGACAACATTAGACAATCTTTGAAGGACCAAGGACTAGACTGGAACCATGCTAAATAAATATATATATATATATATATATATATATATATATATATATATATATATATATATATATATATATATATATATATATATATATATATATATATATATATATATATATATATATATATATATATATATATATATACAGGGTGTTTATAAAGTCGTTGTGCAATGAATTTGAAAAATATTTTAGCAATTACGTCACGAATGATGCAAATTTACGTCATGATATTCTGTGTTACACAATCCCGTCCCGTGTGAGGCATTACACAACAAGTCGTTGTTATATTCACGGTTTCATTGCTGAAAGAAAATGGTGTAAGCCATTGAAAATAGGGTATTTTTGGTGACGTAGTCTCGCCCGGGCGTAAATTTCACTGCACAGCGACTTTATAAACACCCTGTATATATATATATATATATATATATATATATATATATATATATATATGTATATATATATATATATATATATATATATATATATATATATATATATATATATATAAAACACAAATTTAATAATAAATTAGTGGTTAACACGAGTAAATAAATTTAGAAATTGAAATAGGGATTTTTCCTCACAGGAAGTTAAAGTGCGGGCGATTTTTTTAGGAGAGTGTCTTTTGCTATGGCCGGGTTAAAATCACTTAACTGGCCTGATGATGGATTAGTGTGCTGACTGATCCGTCAATTATCGACTTCTGTGTTGAGGACACATCCCAGACTTAGTTGCAGGGGTAGCCGCAAAGGCAAGGATCTTCACAACCCGTCGAAGGCAGGCATCTAGCGTAGACCACAAGCTTTTGATTTACAGTCTTGTAACAAGTTGGTATCACACACTAGTATATCCAACATGCGCCACAAACTGGTATCGCCAACTTGTACCACAAACTTTACAAGAAACAAATGTCACTGCTAAGTATTGGTTTCCTGTCACTAGTCAGGCGCCTGCCTGGTGTCATTTCCACCGCCTCTTGTCTGTAATTCGTAACAAACCCTTCAGGTTAACTTTTTATTATAAATGTAGACAAACACGAATGTCCATCCCGCGGAAGTGTTATGTAACTTTTCTGCCGGAAAATTTGTGTTTATTTTCCGATTGTCAGTATAAGAAGTATTGGCGCACAGCGTGGCACGCAAAAGTGATCCACCTGGGTTTGTTTTTTCAACAAGGTAGGGCCGGGTTTATCTGTCTGCTCCCAGCTAGGTTATTAACGCTATCTCTACCCATGGTAGATCAGGCAAAAAATAAAAAAACAACAACAACACGAAACCTCAGCCATCAGCTCAATATGAGAGAAAGTACGGGTTAGGAAGAAATAAAAGGAAGGCACAATATGGAGAAAATGACAGGTAGAACATGATAAAATGAAAAGCACGGTCATTTTGTGACAGAGCGGCTGGTATAGGAAGGCAGGACCTGGCTCAACATTGTTGAAGGCCGCGGTCCTTTGGGGGGGAAGGTGGGGAGGGGGGAGGGGCTAGAGGGTAATGATGATGGTAAAATAAATAGTTACATGTTGATACATATTTGCCCTATATTGAATACAGCTGTTGACCTCATTATATAAAGAGGGACCTACTTAATTTGTGCCGGGAACCCCTTCCTCATGGTTTCACCACTGTATATATATATATATATATATATATATATATATATATATATATATATATATATATATATATATATATATATATATATATAGACACACTTTTTTTCAGAAGTGCATCTCCCTCCATACGCATACACACATACACATACGTCCAGACTTTTCACCCATATACACATAAACAAATATTTCTCACATATATTAAATATTATTCACACGCATTGATATTCGCACCTTCCTAACTTACAACTTTAATCTACACACATACGCGCATAATTCTCATCAGGGTCGTCATCATGCCGATTTAATCTATTTAAGCCGATCGGGACCAGCGCTAACGGAAAGGGGGGGGGGGGGGGGGAATAGTGGGGCACACTCAGGTTCCCACCACCGTCTTTGAAAAAAAAAATAGGGATTATTTGAAATTAGGTATCAAGAATTAAAAGCGATCACATTGTATTAAAAATAAAACAATACCTATATTTATTAGCTATATTTTGTCATAAAACGTGTTACAGCACAATTATAATCTTAAGTCCTAGGGCCCATCAGAATTGTTCCAATCGGGCCCCATAGCTACCCTGCTTCTCCTGAATACATATGTAATCTACAATTGTCGCGAGAGGTAACGATAATAAGATGATTATAATATCCTAGACAAATTGATGTATCAGATGATACCAGGATAGTGCCATTTTTGTTTCTTCAGTCCTAAAAGAGTCCACACATTACTTGTTTGGCGGCTAATCGGAAAGAAGCTAGGAAAGCGTACGTCATACACTTCTTAAGTTACAAAGAAGATCTCTACGCCCGTGTTTGTATTCGTTGGTAGCACAGCATTTATTAGTCTGTTTCTCAGGTGCTCACAAGTTGATTCGTATATACATATATCAAGTTCAGCTCACTCAGCAGCCTGAGTCAAGTTAAAGCACACACAAGTTTATTCTCATATATATCAAATTCAACGAGCCGGCCTTGTCTTGTCTTGTCTTGAGGGATCCAGCGGCCATGGGCTCAGAGCCTTTTGGCACTGTAATGCTGGGGTGTCTGTGGACTTTCTTACCAACCCGGTCAGGAGCTAATCAGCATCATAGCTCCTTCCCATCCACAGAGGGTTCATTATGCAGAGCTTTCTTGCAACCCCAGGGAGTCTCCTAGACTCAGCGACATATTACACCATGCCCACTATACGTGCGTGTGTTGTCAAGAGGTTTGAGTCTCCCTACCCTGCAGAGGAGGTTATATCTCCGAAACGATCACCGAGACAACCACCGAGACATGCACCGGCACGAGCAGCAAGTCGTCGGACAGTAACGAACCTGCACAGGGGCTTCAGAGGCGGTCAGACAACAGCCAGTTATGGGCTTTGTTGTACTGTTTTGGCGAGTGTGCTGTGCCACGAGCGGGTCGGTTTTCTACCCTGCATTGGGGGCACAGCGCCACAGCCACCACCTCTATCCGCCCGTGGACGTGCTGCGGTGGCGAAGCCACCGCCTTCACCGGTCTGCCGAAAGGACGTCATCTGGACGGACACGCAGCTCTGCCCCATCTGGACTGGGAGAGCCCGGCACCCGGGGCCACGCACAGTCTTTTTGGGGCAGCGCTCGTCTGCACGGATATGAGCTGAGAAGGGTATTTTTCTCCGAGACGAATAAGCAACATCTAGCAGTTCAGTCAGCCACTGAACAGGCGTTGCGTGGCTGTGGCGCAGCCACTGCCGAACCTCTACCACCGCCAAAGGACGTCATCTGAACGGACACATAGCTCTGCCTCATCTAAACTGGGAAGACCCGGTAGCCGAGACCACGCACAGTCTTGTGAGGACAACGATCGCCTGCAAGGTGGGAAACGAAACGAAAAATTTCTTTGACGATTGCCCCCATTGCGAGCCGGCCTCGGAAATCTACCTTCGCCTGTCACCCCATATAATTCACCGCCTGTTTCTTGTAACGCCGCCATCCTTTCACCAATACAAGGAAAAACTCGATGTATTGCGGACTTAGAAAAATTTCAGGGTGTTTCCTTTACCGCAGGTGGGGCTAGATTTTACTGTAACGAGTTCCGTAGCCCATTGGGGTTGTTCCACGGCCAGCATGATGCCCTTTCCGCAGTTTCACTAAGCCTCTTCAGTGCCCTTGTTCTCGATTGTCCCCTCAGCCCCAACAGTTTCAATAAATCATACACTGACGCAGCCACGAGCCCTCTAGCACCCACCTCAACAGCCATGACCCTTGCAGTGAACCCATCGTGTCTCAGATCCGCGGCCAGATCACTATACTTTGCCGCTTTGAACGAATGTTGCTCGTCCAATCTGGATTCTTCTTCTTCTTCTTCTTGCGATCGCATCTTTGATGATTACACCGTCAGACGAGTTCTCATGATGAATTCGACTGTTGTTTGAAGTTCCTCTTTAACTCCATATAGCTTTGAAGATCTGGATTCAAATGGCACGGTCAGTTCAATCATTATAACCTGCTGTTAAATTGAAGAATGCAGCACTATATCCGGCCGTCTCCGCGATTTTCTGATACTCTCTGGATATGCTCTAGGTAGCTGAAGAACTTGTATTACCTGCTGCAAAAATCATGGTTTCTGCATTGATCAACGAGAAAGCTGCCAAGGACCTTTCCTTAATACCTTTGTCAAATGACACAAATAAGAAGCGAATTGGCGGTTTGTCAGCCAATATCAAGGAACAGTTATTAGGAAGAATTCGCATGTCCCCCTATTTTGCTCTGCGACTTAACGAAAGCACAGACATAACAAACAAAGCGACCGTATTGTGCTATGTTAGATATGAGCACGATAAATATTTTCGAAGACTTACTGTTTATCTCCTCGTTGGTACACACTACAGCTGAAAAAGTATTTAACAGCTTAAAAGATTGGTTGAAATGCGTTAGAATTAGCACAGACGGGGCACGAGCAATGTCTGGAAAGCTTACTGGACTTGTAGCACGGATTAAGGAAATCATACCGTCGGTGACTTGGTACCATTTTTACATACATAGGGAACCTCTAGTTGCTAAGAAGATACCAGAAAAACTAAAATAGACCTTAAATGAATCAGTCAAAATTCTCAATTTGATAAAAAGCATATCACTGAATTCAAGACGTTTTGAGCAGCTTTGCAAAGATATGGACAGTGAACACCATCAACTTTTGCTATACTGTGAAGTTCGTTGGCTATCACGAGGTAAAGTTTTGTCTCGTTTTTTGGGAATTGAGAGACGAGATAAGATTACTCCTCATGGAGCAGAAATTTCACCTCAGCGTTCGTTTGACAGATTTTTCCTGGTTATTAAAATTAGCATATCTGTCATATATCTTCACCCATTTAAATATGCTCAACTTAAATCTTCAAGTAGAAAAAAATTACAGTTTTTCAAGTTAAAGACAAGATCGAAGCAATGATGAAAAAGTTGGAATTGTGGTATCATCGCCTATCGAACCGAAACTATGAGACATTTCCAAACCTCACATATTTTCTTGGTTCCACCGATGAAGAGTTGTCTGAGGATGACACATCACTTATCGCACGACATTTGAAAGATATTAGCATAGTTTCCGTGAATATTTTCCTGTTCCTGATGCAAGCAAAAACTGGATTAGAGATCAATTTTCAGTTAATGTGTATGAACTAGAGTAGCTCACGGCAGCAGAGGAAGACAAGCTTATAGAAATATCCACGGATGGTGCTCTGAAATTGCAGTTCATGGAACAGTCCCTTCCAAATTTCTGGGCTCACTTACAAGCAGATTTTCCGGAACTATCGAAGAGGGCTATGAAAGTATTAATGCCTTTCGTAACGACATACTTGTGTGAAAAATCATGCTCTGCTCTCGTTTATCTTAAAAATAAGTATAGAAACCGTTTGAAAAACGTAGAGTCAGAACTCAGAATACAAGTTTCAGCTATTAAGCCGGATATAACAAAGCTTGTAAGTGAAATGCAGCACCAGCCTTCTCATTAATTAATTAATTAAAATTAACAAGTAATATTAGGCCGTGGTTCAGTGTTCAGGTATTATTATTATTTTAAATTGTATGGAATCATTGCAATAAAAATATTATAATAGGAGTGTGTGCATTTAATTATTTCTCCCTTCTCTCCAAATTTGAAGACCCTTGATGAGTAGCTTTAAATAAATATTTGATGCACTTTAGGGTTTTAAATCTTGAGTTAAGTCTTGGTGGTCCGCGGCAACAAAAGATATTTAAATAGGGTCCGTGGTAAAGAAAAGGTTAAGAACCACTGGCGTAGGGGAACAAAAAACTCCTGATTATTAGAAAACACCATCTAGTGGAGAGTATTCGCCGCCTCTTCTTCTTATCCTTATCTCGAATAGGTTCTCTTTCTTAACGTGCCAATTCCTGGAGACCTTCTTGACAACATTCCACAGGCCATCCCCATAGACAACTACTGTTGCAGTTGCACACGATACGATAAGCGCTCCTCCTCCTTTAGGATGTGTGTCTGCCTTCTCGTTGCCTGCAGTGTTGCATCTCTTCCCTTTAGCAACGTGATCTCCTACATTGTGACGAAATGGACGACCTCTATCGATCTTTGGTTCTCTCCGGCAGTACGTTACATTTGTGGTACTGATTTTTATTATGTGCTGTCAATTATCGCACTTTTCTTTCTTTCTTTCTTTATTTTTCTGCTAAGTAGCAGATATTTGATTTTATCAAATCAACCTGTAGGTGATAAATATCACATTTGCTTGACGTTACCCAGATTTGTGGTTATAGGCGCGGCAGATTAACACGTACATCGGTCAGCGCTATCGCTTAAATCAACGATAAGACGGAGTTTGCGTTTTCATACGACAGATAACGAGATTACTGTCTGTGTGACACCTGTGGGCAGACAAGAGTGATATAATCGCTTCCGGTCACTTGGTTAAAAGTAATTATGGATTTATTACATTTTGGACAATATGAGTCTACATATGTGTTTGTGAGAGTGTATGCGAGACATCATATTACCACATATGGGAGACGTGACCTTTTGCAAAACATTTCCATGTAGGAAATATTTTTAAAGTGCCACAACTGACCTGTTTGAAATGATTGGATCTTTCTGATTAGATTCGTAACAACATTGAGGGGAATATAGCCTGACCATTTCGCAGTTTTAACTCACTGTGAATTTCAAGCTCGCCAAGACATCAGACCTCGCCAGAGTGAAGACTAGATTCATAATTCCTTTTTATTAACCGGACCTGTTATTGGAGAACTATATAAGACTATACATAAAAAGCACTGGAGATCTCTACATTTTAATATATTAATAAGGAACACCGGGACTAGGAAACTGAAGAAACACGGAGTCAGAGGGGAATCTATTGCAAAATTAAAGACATCCCAGACGCGTGTAAGAGAACGATTCGTCTCTTTTATTCATCTGAGCAAACAAGTCTGTAGCCAGGATTGGCGTAAGTTGTGATTTACATTTCATATTTTGTTACTAACATGTGAACTAACATATATATGTATATATTACCGTGTGAAGTTTAATGTGTGAAACTCGCTATTGGATGTCAAAGTCATTTGGGGCTGGCAACCTCAGTATCTAGAATGATGATTCATGAATCACCACTGCACGGGCTGGTGATTGCTTTATTGATAGTTTCGTAAAGAGAACTAAAAGCATAAAGTAGTTCCAGGTTCCCTATGGAGCAGGGAGGGAACGATGAAAGAAAGGATGTACGTTCTGGGAATAATGCTTACATTTTCCGGGCAGTGTAAATGTCTCTATGAACATATTCACTTTAATATTAATGTAAGTTTTCAAGCTTTAAACCAGTGTAAATGTCTATGTGAAAATATTCATTTTAATTAATAGAAGTTTAAAACTTTTCCACAAGTTTAAATGTAAATGAAACATGAATGAATTTATATTGTGAACACTTTTCAAACAGTGGAGATGTAAATGTAAAACATATTATACCTGTACGTTTAGCCTTTTCATTTAAATGTAATGTAAAGCTAAAGCTATTCAGTTTAAATGTAAAGGAAGTTTTATCCCGAGGGATTAAATTTAATTCTCATCGAGGGTAAATTCTGACATGGGATGGTAGAATAGAAGAGGGGGGTAAGGGGGGGGGGCACATAACTGTGTCGGAGAACGCCATACTCAGAAGAGCGTTTCGTTTCTATTTCTATTACCAGTTATTGATGGTACCAGCAGAAAGTACTATCTCTGGAACCAAGTGAAGGTAGAAGTGGACTGACGTGTTGCGAGACGCCATCATAAGAGAGTCTTATAGACAGACGCAGAACCAACTTAGCGGTTACTCCTTGATGTTCTGGGAACGTGCGGCGCCTGAACTTTGACCAGAGACGAGAGAGAGTAGAGTGAAAGGAACTGACCCAGCAGGAGAAGAAACTACCATTGGCAGCTAAGTGAAAATATCCGCTGCCAAAAGTGACCTCCTTTATTCAGTTAAATCCCATCCAAGTGATGAATATCTTTTTCATAAATATTCAAATTATTTTCCAACTGTTGAAACTTAAAGTGATTATTAAATTTGGTTATTTGTAATGTTACAAATTTAACTTCGATTCAATCCTTTTAAATGTACTACATGTTTGTCTCAGTCAAAGTTACTAAACACACACTCTAAACAGAGCTATATGTATTATAATACTAAATTCCACTGATTGACTCAGCGATGGGGGTTTAACGAGCTAGAATAAACCATTGCTAAATTCTTCATAAAAGTGTCGGCAGATTATAGAATTAACGTGCTCAGCGACAGCCAGCATTGTTTTCGCTTATCTGAATATCTTACACTATTTAAGTAAAACACGATAGGGTCTAATGGAAATAAATTGTCAAAACGTTCTAATACTTAATAAACAAAAACAGACACACCGTGAACCAAAAGAAACAACGTACTAAATTAATAAATAAAAAACGAAACAAAAACGAAAACCACTAATCATAATGTAATGAAAAACAATAAAGTAATATTAGAAGTAAGCAAACAACAAATTCTAATGTAAATTGTCACCACAAACAGCAGTCAGTATTAAATGACCATATGTATTTGAATATATCACAAAACTAAAAATAAAGTACACTAAATACCCCAGTTATAAAACCGACAATTAAACTGAACAGGGCAGACCAAGATGGCGGATGAGTGAAGGCAAATGAAGATCATCTCATGCTAGTCCATTATTGTCCCATTTCGTTTTTAAAAAAAAAAAACTAACTAAATATGCAACTTGAAATGCTTCAATCTACTTGAAAATTTCCTTATGCCCTTATGTGGAGCGGCGCTGCCTGGCAACCCCCGGGCTCGGAAACCACAGTAGGTATTGTAGATAAATAATGGAGGAAACCTTGAGTCATGTGAACAGTAAATAAATTAGTAAAGAGATAAATAAATAAAGGTAATTAACAGGTACTCGTTGGACATAAAGGATGACACTAGACAACAGAAAAGAAAATATAAGTTTCCTCCATCATTTATTTAAGAGTCCACCCATCCGTGACTTTAACCTACCTGTCTATTCTGTGTTATTCGTCTTCCACTACACATTACTGGACACAAATATTTCGGCCTTTATTTAGTCTATACTTGCGGATAGGAAAGTTATATTAGTGATTGCGTCCTTAAACTGTCTGGGTCGTCCACGGGTTCTATATAGCATAGTTGTGTGAGTGTCATGAGAATGACCTCAGCCAATAATGTACTTATTTTTGGATGCAAAATTGGCTGAGCGTACTTTCACGATGTACTGTCACAGCAAGGCGATGGCGCCGTTTGGTTGGTCCTAGGTTCGATTCCCGGTAAGCCTATCACTTATATTTTCTTTTGTTTTCTGTTGTCTGTGTAGTGTCATCCTTTATGTCCAACGAGCACCTGTTAATTACCTGTATTTATTTTATTTACTAATTTATTTAGGTTATTGTCGCAGACGTTATAGGGCTTCTAGTGTTCTACTTCTTTATTTCTTGAGATAACGTACGAGTGCCCGAAAACATACCTTTATGTTTGTCTAATATTTATTTACTGTTTACAGGCCTCGGGTTTCCCTTCACTATGTGTTATAAATGTTTACGTTATAGGGTACCCGTTATTTTGGATTACGCAAAGACAGGCATTGTTCTCACTGTTATAAAAGGTGTAGCCATAATGCCCACCTGACCTGGGCCTGTTGGATTTTGCCAGAAGTACACAGTTCAGACCCCAGGCTAGTCAGGTTTAGGACTTGCTTAAAAATTGAACTTTTCACAATTATCCTTGAAGATCACCGGCGGTCACCGTTCTGTTTAGAATTTTTAAAAATAAATAAAAATATTCAAAATGCAGATACTCCCATACGAGATTTAAGTGTTAGAGACTTCATTGCACTAGGCTCAGCTTTATTACGTGGGTTGATAAGTTCCCTTTCTCGCTGCCTTTGCCTTTCCTATCTCAAGGGCATAATCAGGTGCCCGTTTAAACTGGATAGATTGAAGCGTGACGCTACTAGTTCTTGACGCCGGAGGGTTAAACTGATACTTTCAATTTTTAACTGTCTGTAAAACCACATCTCTGTGGCCTAAACGTTTTTCATGCTTGTTTACTTATTGTCCGTGACTCACTTCTGTATGGTAGGATATTATCTATACAACAATGAAAAGCTCTTTTCTGACTTTTATTAGCAAAGATTTGTTGCATAAAATACTTTTAATTTGATTGAATCTGATCGTCAGCAGTTGTGCCCCCGTCGGATATTTCGGCCCTTTTATCTCTTTTACACCGTAGGGATTCGTTCCCACTTGGGTCATGACTCCCAAGTTTCAGCCTCCTGATGTTTTTTTCCCCGCCTCCGCTGGGAATTGAACCCACTCCACCTTGGATGCAATTGTTAACTTCACTCCTGGTTTTATCCAAGCTGCCACCTTGAGGAAACTACGAAAGTAAACATTACGATCCTGAATTCCATAAGCCCCTTGTGGTTGCTCCATAGCCAACAGAATGTCCTTCCCCAATTTCACCAGATCAAAGTGTTTTCGGGTAGTACCTATTTTTATTTATTTATTTATTTATCTCATGTGTCTTCTTAGCTCTCACTTTATTTCTATTCCAAGACGAAAACCTTGTGGCCGCAACGTTGGCTATTTTCCTTATCTTTTGTCCCAGTCAGAACAACTACTTATTTACATTTTTTGTTGGTCATATCATATTACCATTTCTAAGTTTCCTATTCCACGACTTAAAAACATGTGTTCCCCATCATTTTCCTCTAAGATATCACAAGAGAATCTCGAGTTTGTACGAAATTTTGAGATCCACTGAAGATATCACAAGAGAATCTCGAGTTTGTACGAAAGTTTGAGATCCACTGAAGATATCACAAGAGAATCTCGAGTTTGTACGAAATTTTGAGATCCACTGAAGATATCACAAGAGAATCTCGAGTTTGTACGAAATTTTGAGATCCACTGAAGATGAAGATATCCACAAGAGAATCTCGAGTTTGTACGAAATTTTGAGATCCACTGAAGATATCACAAGAGAATCTCGAGTTTGTACGAAATTTTGAGATCCACTGAAGATATCACAAGAGAATCTCGAGTTTGTACGAAATTTTGAGATCCACTGGAGATATCACAAGAGAATCTCGAGTTTGTACGAAATTTTGAAGATCCACTGAAGTTATCACAAGAGAATCTCGAGTTTGTATGAAATTTTGAGATCCACTGAAGATATCACAAGAGAATCTCGAGTTTGTACGAAATTTTGAGATCCACTGAAGATATCACAAGAGAATCTCGGGTTTGTACGAAAGTTTGAGATCCACTGAAGATACGTAACTGAGTTAGAGTTACTCCCAAGATAGTCAAGTATCTACACCAGACACTAGCACGCCATGAAGATTTGTAACATTGGGTAACATTGCACCATAATTTCCCAGGACCTATTCACGGTCATAAGCTCGTGTCCCTGGACACTTCTGGACTTCTTCCAGGTGCGTGAAGAGAGTAAATCCCCATTTCCCACGTCTTTCTCATTATTGTCACTAGCTAGACCTCGGGATGTATTTTGTTTTAATGAGATTTTGCCTCGCTCTGGCGAGGCATATGCCGTTCAACCTAGTCGGTTATATTAGGGCGCATGTCCAAATATAAAAGATCTGTAGGTCTAGTAAAAACGTAGGGGATTATGTCCCTTCTATAGATGTGCTTACCCGGAGTGTTCTTTTTTTTTAAATATGAACATTATTATTTTTTTTTTTAGTTCTTTAGCAGATACTGCCTTAGGGGAGTGAAGTGTTAGAGACTTCATTATACTAGGTCCAGCATAGAGAGGTGGAGTGGCCAGTTCCCTTCCTCGTTGCCTTTTTCTTCCCTAACTCAAGAGTAAAGTCAGGTACCCATTTACAGCAGGGTAGACTGGAGCATGATGATACCGTGAATCGAACCCGGTACCTTTGCCGCAAGAGACCAGTGCTCTAATCAACCACACTGACAATTGGACAATATGAACATAACCAGCAATAATAAAATTAATCAGTATTTGTAGAATCCTATATATAAAATCCCAGCTTCTTCTGTCAGTACGTAACGCTAAGGGATGCAACTTTGGTTGAAAGTTAGGCATTAATTGTATTGTTTCCCTTATATGTACTCTCCCGAAAATAGTAACACTTACCAAAGAAGAATGCGCAAATGACGGTGTGCACACAAATATATTTACAGAATGTGTGATCCCGTATACACACACTGGGATCCTCGCTGCTGCTACGTAGTTCGTGTACTGTGGTGATGCGCAGTGGTTTTTTAAATACTTTTGAATAAGTAAAATTGCCGTTAGGTATTAGTGCTTTTGAATGTAATTCCCGTCTTATGACGGGCGTTTACACTAGTAGAGTACGAATAAGACCCCCCACGCCCCAGGAGGGGGACAGGAGGACATGAAGATAATCTGTCTGGCATATGGCATGGATGAGGACGGCAACGTACTCGTTAACTGAACGCCGATGGTTGACAGGGTGAGGTAGGATAATGATGGTAAAGGCAATTGACACAATGAAAGCAGAAGAGAAAAAAAACTGCCACGAACGACTTATGTCCAGGATAAGACCGACAGAGGCAGACCAAATAACACATGGAGACGAGAGCTGGAAACCGAAATGAAAATGGGGAGGGAGTCGTGAAAAGACCTTCAGCTGAAAGCAGACGGAAGGAGCACTTGGCATGTGTTTGTTGAATGCGTATGCTCCAGTGGGAGTTAAAGGGTAGTGATTGATTGATTGATTGATTGATTGATTGAGTGATTGATTGATACTTCAGAGCCAGACAAAAAAAGAATATGTTTACTGTTCTCTCAGGCATGTTGACAAGGCGATTAATATGAGGTTGTGTATGGGGCTGACAACCTCATGAACGCCTTGCTACAGACACCACCTCTGCTAGTGCACGTGAATGTCTCGTGCAGGCTTCATGCAAGGGTACCAGCTACAGTGGTGGCCCTGTGCTCAATAAGGAGTTAAAAGGAAAATGACGACGATGATAATGGTGATGATGATGATGGTAATGACGATAATGATAATGGTGATGATGATGGTAATGACGATAATGGTGATGGTGATGGTAATGACGATAATGATGATGATGGTAATGACGATAATGATAATGGTGATGATGATGGTAATGACGATAATGATAATGGTGATGATGATGATGGTAATGACGATAATGATAATGGTGATGGTAGTGACGATAATGATAATGGTGATGATGATGATGGTAATGACGATAATGATAATGGTGATGATGATAATGATAATGGTGATGGTAATGACGATAATGATGATGATGATGATGGTAATGACGATAATGATAATGGTGATGATGATGGTAATGACGATAATGATAATGGTGATGATGATGATGATGATGATGATGATGATGATGATGATGATGATGATGGTAATGACGATAATGGTGATGGTAATGACGATAATGATAATGGTGATGATGATGATGATGATGGTAATGACGATAATGATAATGGTGATGATGATGGTAATGACGATAATTCTTCTTCTTCTTCTTTCGTTCGCTTGAACTATATTGTCTATATCTGCAATGTTGTTTCTTGTATAATTTTCACTGTCTTTTGTAGTTCATACAGAGGTCCATATAGTTTTGCTTCCAGTGTTGTTTCTCTGGGCCAGTGAGTTTGCCTCAATATATCATATTCGGGGCAATCTTGAAGTACGTGCTCCGCAGTCTGGGGTGCCTGTCCACATGTACACATGGCTGAATTGCCAATCTTGAATTTTGTATACATGTGGCCGCGGAGGCGGTTGTGTCCTGTTCTGAGGCGCAGAATGACTATTTGTTCTGACCTGTTCATAGCTTGGTAGTCATCCTGCGTTGGTGTTGGTGGCTTTCTGATAGATTTGATCATCTTTTTCTTCTGATGGTATGTAACTGGTACATCCGGTTGCTCGTCTGCAGCACCTTCTTTAGCCAGTCCATCTGCTCTCTCGTTTCCTGGTATTCCACAATGAGACGGTATCCACTGCATGGTGACCCTGCGCTGGTTGCACAGTTCAGAAAGTAGGGCTTGTATGCCTGGCAATTTTCTGGACTGAAGTGCTTGAAGTGCTGATCTTGCATCTGTCAGGAATACTACAGGCTGTGGACCGAGATTGGTGTTCAATAGTTTCTCAGTTGCCACCTTGATTGCCTGGACTTATGCATCATAGTTGTTACAGAATTTCCCCGTTGGTACTCTGACCGTATCCCTAGTGTTGTTTGGGTATTCTATGTACACTCCTGCTCCTCCATTCTTTACTGCATTCTGTGCTGACCCATCCGTGTATACTCGGACCCAGAGGTCCTGTGGGTATTCATCATCCAGGAAACTGAGAGTGACTGTCCTACGTTGCACGCTGTTCTGTTCATCCCTGTCTAATATTCCTTTCACTTTTGTGGGGATGTGTACTGGTAGCCCATGCTCCTCTCTCCAAGGGGTTTGTTCTGGCATAGACTTTAATGGGCTGTTAACTTCAGGCAGGTCTGAGGTTTGTCTACGTAATCGTTTGGCCTGGTGGATAAAGCTGCTTCTTTTCAGTCGCCCCATTGCTAGGTTTTGGAATCTGTCCTTCATTGGATGGCTCGGCATACAGAGGAACTTTTCTGCCTGTGTTAGCACTTTCGTGTCTCTGCGTTCTCTCAGTGCTTGTATCCTCCCCATTTTCTCCATCTTCACTATAGGCGTTGATTTCATTGCCCCCCGTGATGACCCTAAGCGCATGGTTTTGCACCTTATCTAGCTCTTGTAATGTGGTGTTTGATGCTGGGCACCACGCAGCTGACCCATATTCCAGGTGTGGTCGTATGCCCTGCTGGTAAACTTTACTAAGTATTTTCCCGCTGGCTTCCCATGTGGTTCCACTTAGTTTTCTCAGGATGGCTAACTTCCTCCTGGCCTTTGTTGCTGCTTTGTTGATGTGCTGCTTCCATGTCAGCCTATCATCGAATGTAACTCCGAGATAGGTGGGTTGTTTATCTTCTCTCAGGAGCTCTTCGTTTATCTTGATGACACCAGCTTTTTGTTTGGGAGAGAGGGTGAAGAGCGTAGTGCTGCACTTGTCTGTATTGATGCTGACACACCATCTGTTTGCCCATGAGGTTAAGGCATCTATAGCTCTTTGTAGCAGTTTGGTGGCCACTGTTGCATGCTCATCTGTGCACCATATTACCAGGTCATCAGCGTACATTGCCACTTTCATTCCATGTGGTAGTTCAGCAACCAGGTCGTTGATGTAGACTAGGAAAAGTGTGGGGGACAGAACCCCTCCCTGAGGGACGCCATGACGCAGTAGAATTTTCTTACTCTTGAGGCCATCTAATTGTACTCGGGCTCTTCTGTTATGCAGGTATGCTTTCACCCATTTGTACATCTTACCATTCACTCTACAATTTCTCAGTTTCTCCAGAAGCCCTTCTTTCCAAACCTTGTCAAATGCTTTCCTTAGATCTATCCATGCTGCTAGTACCAGTTTCTTATCTTTGAACGCATCCTCAATCTCTTGGGAAAGGTAAGTTGCCTGATCTTCGGTGGAATAACACTGCCTAAAGCCCGCCTGCTGTGGTACAAGAAGGTTTTCACTTTTAAGGTACCACTGTAGCCTGAGGTTGATGATACGTTCCATTGTTTTGCAGAGGCAGCTTGTAAGGCTGATTGGTCTGTAGCTGGAGGCAGTGGAACTGTCTTTTCCTGGTTTTAGGAGTGGTATCGTGATTGCTTCCCTCCAGGTCTGTGGAACTCTGCCTGAGTTCCAACAGATATTGAAGATCTGCAGCAGCTTTGTTTTTGCTGCGGTTCCCAAGTTCTTAATCATTTCATTGGACACTCCATCAACTCCTGGCGAATTTCTCATTTTCAGTTTGGATATTGCAAGCTCCAGTTCTCTGAATGTGATTGGTGCCTCCATAACTTCAGGTATGGTTCTATCTCGTCCTGCGTATTGTTGTTTCTCACGAGTCTCCTGTTGCTTCTCTGGGCTAACTTCGATGTTGTTGTCTTTAGCAAAGGAGTCTGCAAAGTGATCAGCTGCCAGTTTTCCCATGAGGATGTTTCCATCTTTGTACAGAGCAATCCTTGAGTTTCTCTCTGTACCTTCATCGTTAAGTTGTTTTACCAGCTTCCACAGTTTCCTCGTATCTCTTTCGAAGTTCAAGGACTCTGTTTTTCTCCTTCCAGCTTCTTCGCCTGGCCTGCAACTTGGCCCTTTGAAATTTGGCCTTAGCTTGCTGGTAGTTATTGTGGTGTTCTTGGCATGGGCTGGTCTCTGCCTGCTTTCGAGATGTTTCCACGTCGTTGTGCAGCTGCTCTAGTTCACTATTCCAATATGGTTTGTAGTGCTTACGAGCCCCTCTAGGTATTGTTTCACGAGCAGCCTGTAATATGCATCTGCTGAATTCATCGACTAACTTATTGATGTCTTTGTCTACAGTCAGATCTCTAGCCAGTATACTAGTACGGTGCTGGTACATTGTCCAGTCTGCCTTCTTGTAGTTCCACCTAGAGAGAGTGCTGCTCTCCTTGACAAGTTCATTTTCCACAATTAGGAAGACTGGCCGGTGGCCGCTGCATCCAAGTTGTTTCCCTACAACGCGTGTGGTATTCCACTCAGGCTGGGTGAGTGGAATGCCAGGTCTGGTGTAGAGGTGGTGTGCCATGATCTCGAGTAGAAGGTTGGTGGGTCGATTGGCTGGTTAATCAGGATAAGCCATTGTCATCCTGCCAGTTTTCAAGCTCCTCACCTCTCCTGTCCATGTGATCCATAGCCCCAGCTCTGTGAGTGGCTGTTGAAGTCTCCGCATACAATCAGTCTTTCTTTTGCTGGGATTTATCTAGTGCCAGTGGGCGGTCGCTCGGACAGTAGTAGTTGAGCAGGTGGAATTCTAAACTTTCTGTCCTGAGATGAAGCATCTGGTATTCCGCCCCCTCCATATATGTTTCAAGCGGACATGACAGGATGTTATTCCTCACGAGTGTCAGTATTCCACCCTTTCGCCTGTCTATTTCGGTCAGATCGGTAGCACTGGTAGCCTCTGATTTTGAAGGCTATGTCCTTGTTGAGGTGGGTTTCTTGCAAGCAACATACATTTACTTGCTCTTCATTCAAGATATTTTCGAGCTCTAATTTTTTGCTGTAGCCGTCTTTTTTACTATTGACGCCTTCAGCATTCCAGTGCATTATTTTAAATAGTCTTTTCTTTGATTGGCCAGTAGCTCTATTCTCATGCCTCCTGGCTCCACGGGGCAATTGAGAAGGACCCCCAGTAGTAGGGGTTGGGCCCTTCCGAGGCAGAGGGCCCGGCACTGCGCCTGCCTGGGTGTCCGTCACAGGGCGAGTGCCATAACGTTTTGCAGATAAGGGCATACTTCCATAGTGCATGTGCGTGGCATCCTGATTGCTGTGGTGCGCCTCTTGGCTGGTTGCCTCCGTCTTCAGCACCTTGGCGTGCTAGGGCAGACTGTGGTCTTGCTCGAGTGTAGGAGGGCCTGGCCAGTCTTGGTTTTTCAGCCGCTGATGGCTGTACTTGAGCCCCATCTCCACGTCAAGGAGCTGGCCTCGATGGGGAATGACGATAATGATAATGGTGATGATCATGGTAATGACGATAATGATAATGGTGATGATGGTAATGACGATAATGATAATGGTGATGAGGATGTTGGTAATAATGATAATGGTGATGGTGATGGTAATGACGATAATGATAATGGTGATTATGATGGTAATGACGATAATGATAATGGTGATTGAGATGGTAATGACGATAATGATAATGGTGATGATGATGGTAATGACGATAATGATAATGGTGATGATGATGGTAATGACGATAATGATAATGGTGATGATGGTAATGATGATAATGATAATGGTGATGATGGTAATGACGATAATGATAATGGTGATGATGATGGTAATGATGATAATGGTGATGATGATGGTAATGACGATAATGGTGATGATTATCTTGGTAATGATGATAATGATAATGGTGATGATGATGATGATGATGATGATGGTAATGACGATAATGATAATGGTGATGATAATGGTAATGATGATAATGGTGATGATGATGATGGTAATGATGATAATGATAATGGTGATGATGATGGATATGACGATAATGATAATGGTGATGATGATGGTAATGATGATAATGGTGATGATGATGGTGGTAATGATGATAATGATAATGGTGATGATGATGATGATGGTAGTGATGATAATGGTAATGGTGATGATTATGATCCATACAACTGGACCTTTAAATCACGTGCCCAGTAAATGTTGATCTTTATTTATTTACTTATTTTGTTTTTAAATTGCTGCAGTGACCTTCCAGACGTTTGATATTTATCATCCTAGCTGTCAACAGGCACTTAAAACAACAGGCACTTAACATTATCGCAAGAATTCTCAACATCAAACAAGATTACCACTACACAACGTCAATGTTTACTCCAGTGGCAATACTCAAAAGACACAACACGTCTTGACTCTCCCTCTCACTCACAAAAAATGCGTCAAATCATTGTTTTCAATTTGTAAAGTACAGAAGAAAAAAAAAACAAGAAGAGGTTTTAGGATGCACTTTCTTTATGGGTTTTTTTTAAAATAACATTTTGCATCGTTTTCGGCTAGGCTCGTCCCGTTCAACCTAGTCGGTTATATTAGGGCGCATGTCTATATTTAAAAGACCATTAGGTCAGATAAATATGATAATTTCTTTATTGTTGTCAAATTCAATAAAAATCAGAATATAAATTGTCCATACATTCTATTGCATAAATAATCAGTAGCGCTACTTCCATATATCTTTTCACTGGCTTTTTTCCCAGTATTCCATAGTTTTGTTTCTTCCCCCCCCCCCCCCCCACCCCCATCCCAGTCACAACTGACTATGGGAATGTCCCCCTGACGTGGTACCCCTCAGCTGTTGTTTTGCCCGGTGTTCCTTTTGTCATGTTCTTCTCTCTTCTGCTTGTTTGTGAGAACTTTGTTTTCGCCCAATATGAGGTGGCGCCGCAGGTAGCATGGCCAGGAGCTATGGCCACTTGGTGCAATCAGTAGCTTCATCCTACCAAAGTATACCATCTTCGCCAGGTGCCTGGTCTGGAACAGACATTGGCGATCATGACCCTCCAATCTTCTCTGTCTTTTGATAGTCTAATGAGGTTGTTGTTGCCCATGCTGTTGTTTGTTGCCCAGTTGTTTAAGCTTTCCACATACATCTTTCTCTGCCTTCCTCTTCCTCTCCTACCTGGTATTTTCCCACATAAGACTAATTCCTCCACTCCTCCTCTTCTGTTAATATGTCCCATAAATTTCATTTGTCTTTTCCTGATGGTTTTGATGAGCGGTCTAATAACACTCGCAGCTGTCAATACCTCGGCATTTGTTTTCTTCTCTGTCCATGATATTCTCAGTATTCTTCTCAAAAACCACATTTCCGCTGCCTCCAGTTTTTTCACCAGTATGTTACTCATTGTCCAACATTCGCATCCATATAAAAGAACGGACCACACGTAGCCTCTTAGTAAGCGAATGTTTGTGCTTATGGTGATGTTTCTGTTTTTCATTACGTTGCTCATCCTAGTAAAGGCTTCTTTGGACGTGGCGATCTCTGTGTGACATCTGCCATCTGATGTCAATGTGTAGCCTTAATATTTAAAGAGATTGATTTGTTTGATTTGTTCTCTTTTGCTGTTCAAAGAGCATACTGGTATTTATATTTTCTTAGAAACTACCATGCATACAGTTTTGCTGACATTCAAAGATAATCCTTTTTTTTTTTTTTTTTTTTCTTAACCAGCGGCACTTGGGCTTTCAGCCCTTCGGCCCAATGACATGTCATTGCGAGGCTGGGGAACCTGAGGACTTTCCTTCCAACCCGGTCAGGAGCTTCGCTCCTTCCCATCCACATAGGGTTTTTTACAGGAGCCGTTCAGGCTATTCAGTCAAATTTCCGGCCGTAAACATTTCTTCAAACGCCGACGCCCGGGTTTGAACCATGAACACCTGGTCGCCAGTACAACGCCGAAGCCATTACACCAGCGCGGCTCCCAAGATAATCCTTTCAACTTGCTCTCTTCCGCTACTTTGTCTAGAATGATTTGTAGATTTTCCTCTGACTCTGCTATTAAAACTGTGTCATCTGCATATCTCAGATTGTTGATATTTCGTCCTCCGACTTTAATTCCCTCGAGGTGTTCAATGTTTCGAAGTATCGTCTCGCTGTATATGTTACAAAGATCAGGTGATAACACATATACCTGTCTAACTCCTCTTTTAATTGCTCTGAATTCACTTAGTCCTTCAAATCTGATCGCGGATTCCTGCTCCCAATATATGTTCCTTATTATCATAAGATCTTTCCCGTCTATATTTATTTCATGTAAAAATATCAAAAAGGTCTTGGTGTTTCACTTTGTCAAAAGCTTTTGAGTAGTCTATAAAGCATAGATAAAGGCCTCTTTGTACCTCAATACATCTCTCCATGAGCATTGATTGTGTGAAAATTGCATTTATGGTACCTTTATCAGCAACGAAACCGAATTGAATTTCAGAAATTTTGGTTTCGTTGCTGATTAAAGTTACCAGAAATGCAATTTTCACACTATCAAGTATACCATAATAATGATTATAATCCACAACTCTTTTTTATTTTTGCCATGCGTCATAATAAAAAAGATGGCTATCGTGTTTATGTTGAACGGGCCGCACGTCGCCAAATCGAGGCAATACTCCTAATTTTAAAAAGATGATCTTAATCTCCGTGATAAATTTGGGAAGGTGGTTGAATCTGTAGCTGTGTTTTTGGTGTGATTTCACTTTCTGGCGTTTCTCGTCTGACTTGATTTCCTGTTGTTTTTCGTCTGATTTGAGTTTCTGGCGTTTCTCTTCTGACTTGGGTCTCGTCGTTTTTCTTCTGATCAGAGTTATAGTCGTTTTTTGCGTATTCCGAGTTTCTTTCATTTTTCATCTGATCTGAGTTTCTGTCGTTTTTCAATTGCTTTAAGTTTCGGGCGTTTTTCATCTGATTTGAGTTTCTGTCGTTTCTCGTCTGTTTAAGTTTTTGGCAGAAGTCGTTACTCTAATCAATTATTATTTATTTTTATTGTTGTTTTTTTTTAATATTTTAAAATAAAAGTTGTCAGCACACCTCAGTAGTAAGTGTGATGGCTGTTCTAATTGGTTCACATCTGCTATTAAGTTTTCTTTTCTCTTTGTATCTGTTCTCCTGCATTCTTCTATTACTTCTTTCTTCTTCCGTCTTCTTTATCTGTACGTCTGTCTGTCTTTCTTTCTATTCTTCTTTGTTTTCTGTCGTCTCTTCCTATTTTTTCATCTTCTTGTTTTAATGTTCTCTTTTCCTTCTTCCTGTTCATCTATCTTCTCCTTCTCTGCTTGTGTCCTCTTTTTATTCTCTCAAGTTTTTTAGTCTGTCTTTTTGTTTCTTTCTCTTCTTCTTTTTCTTCATTTATTTTTCTACTTTTCTTTCTTTTTTTTCTATTTTCTTTATTTGTTCTTCCGTTTCCGTCTTGTATCTATTTTTTTTTCCTTTCTCTTATTCATCTTCTTCCTCTTTTGATATTTCTTCTTCTTTCATTATCTTTCTTCTTTCATTTTCTTTCTACTTATCTTCTTCTTCTCTCCTCTATTTCTTCCATTTCTATATTTGTCTCATTTCTCCGTCTTATCAGCTGTTTACACCGTGAGGAGAGTGGCTGTCTAGCAGATATGACTCCATTCTTGTTTACTTTGAGGTAGAAATTGTACGACCAAGAGAGAAGCCTGAGACAGGCTGCCAGCATTGTGCGGAATTGATGTGGTTATATGAGAATCAGCGTCCACAAAAAAGAAAGCTATTTTCTTGTAGCATCCTTCTTTTGTTTTGTTTGTCTGTTTGTTTTCTTTCATTTTTTCCGTTGTAGAAACTTATTTATAGATAATCTACCACTTACTTCCAAAAAATAGATAAACACTTGAAAACGTTGTAACAACAGGCAAAGTAGAGAGACAGAGAAGTAGAGGGGGACAGCGAGAAAAGATAATGGACAGCTTGATATAATGACATGGAATGATATCAACAACGGAACTGACAGAAAATGTCAGAAGTCAAGATGTGCTGAGATATCACGGTTACACCTCTGAGTACAGCACTCGATGATGATGATGATGATGATATAACAGTGGTGGATTTGATGGTATGAATTTGTTGTTAGGTATTAATATGTTAATAAATGAGATTAGCTATGAAGGTCCCTGAATTTACCCAATAGTATTGTGAACTTTTCAGGGTACCTTTCCGCTACCACCTCTTTTATCTCATTCAAAATGTATTTATTATTGTATTAAATGACTTCGTTTAGTGTCTAGGGTTATGAATGTAGAGTGTAATATACAAAAATCAACAAACATACAAACAAATAGTTTATTATTCACAACAGCACACAGTACTACCACAATAACATACAAACGACACTTTAAAAGGCTATCCTATTTAAGACTGAGGTTGAAATTTGTGTAAATATGATTTTTACAATTTTATTATCCTGATTCGAATTTTAGGTTGAATCAGGACTGACAATTTAAAAGTGAAATCAAAATAATCATTTACATCAGTCAAATAACACAATAGATCCTCTGTCCATACATAAAATATTTTTCTAATATACGTCTGTAGTGTTTCTCCTACTTTAAGGTAATACTGGTAGTACACTAGGTTGTTGTTTGAAATCATACCCTTTTAGTAATGTTTCTTTCTATTTGTCACTTGTGGAACTATTAAATATTTGTCCCAGTTTTATTCACTGTCACTTTTTATATTTCTTCTTTTAAAGTTCTGTAGTTGAGCTCTCAGGTGCCGAACGAGAACTTATCTTGGCAGTAGAATATAGGTTGAACCTTTCCTCTGCTCGCTTGACAATCTGTTCTCTGTTTGATAGGCAATGGCCACTAGCATGGGCTCGCAGTAAACAGGCAGAGTCCTGAATCAATCAGTTTTCAAGCGTTTGGTACCACATTACCCAGGACCTCTGAAATGTGAAGGTTATGCATCCTTCTTAATACCTAGCATACACTAATAGTCCACATTCCAGGACAGGTACATTACAAACAAACAAAAAGGGTCATAGCCTTATACCAACCTATGCCACCATTATCTTTTGATGTGACAATGTACACCAGTATTCCTTTCCCTAATAGTTACAACACCACTGCAATTCCAGCTGTAATCTCTTCCATATAATAGGATAGGTGTTATGCTCCTTTATGACAATCATACATATTCTTGTAGTTTTACACCTCTCTGACAGTCTATCACATGGTGGATCAATCTTTAGGCTTTGCCTCATGTTCGCTATAGACCCACTCATGTCCAGGCATATATTATTATTTCACATTCAATTTTATATAAAATACAGATTAATAAATGTCAATCTTACCACAATTTGTTCAATGAAATACACAGAGACGATGACTGACACAGTTTCGATCTGTTTTGTTGTCCAGGCTGCCCAGAAATTGTATTTAAAAGCACAGCCTGGTCTCATCTATCACTGGTGAAACTTTTTCTAGTAATGGCGTCCCCCCTAACGCTTATTCTGACAATATCGATTCAGTTAGCCAATCACTCTTAATTTTACAAGGGTAAACAGTCTTTCAAAAAATATCATTCAAACCTTTCTACGTTACTAGGCTATTTATGTTTATTCAAAGGTCAGCCAATAATATTTCGTCTCACTTCAAATGCCACCCAATCGGATTCACTGTACTATCTGAGCCTATCTGTCACCTACTTTTTTCCCCCAAAAAATATGCGATCCAATCTAAGCAGATATGACTTGACCTGACAGTATCTCTGATCTCTATGTATGGTTTTATCAATAGTTGATTAGTTAAGGGACTATTTATATAACTAACACCATATTCTTGGTCAGCAAGTCTTCAGGTACACGAATCTACGATTTTTTAAGGGGCTATGTGGTTTGGTTCAAAATTCTATCTTTTTTTCTATGTTAGTTGTTTATTTTTAAACTACCTCTCGTTCACTCTTTTTCCATGTAATATCAAGCGAAATACGAGAGCTTAGGTCATTCATAATAAGAGCTTAACCTGTTTCCATGACCGTAGTGTATACATTTCTAATTTTTTCATTGTATTTGGGGAAACCCCTAAGGCAAGGCTTGCCAGTGTGCTACAGTTGGCTTTTAGTTTAAAATCAATGCGAAACGAATTAGCATTTCATCTATCCTTGCCCCTCCTCGTTCCACAATGCATTTTAGGCAAATATTTTCTTAGAACTAGGAAAAGTGGGTGTTTATGTCAAGGACGAATTTGAAAAATTGGGTACCGTTTTGTTCGGCTATTCGTTAGCAAATAATAATCTGAAGGCGTAGGCGACACCAACCGTTCTAGCAGAAAATTCTTTTGTACTTTCTTATCTTTGCCTTTATGCCCTATACTGTTATATATTAATTTAGATATTGTATTTAGAAATCACTACAATAACGCTGAATTATTCGTCCCTTGCCCACACACTTGATTTTTGCCTCAGTTATAATAATCCGTCCCTCATTATGTGATAACTCTTTCATCGTCATCATTTAGCTCCCAATGAAGTATTGACTTTTCTACAAATGTTAAAGCCTAATAAATACATATAATAAAGAAAGGAAGAAGAATGGTAAAGAACAGTGCTGTCACAATGACAGTACTCGAAATCCCCTTTGTTTTATGCTTCGTCTGCAAATTGTAACGTTTCCACGTTAAATATAGGCCCTCTGCAACATACACGCGTTTCCCAAACACACAATAAAATGTGCTGCCTTTCTAAGAAAAACCTTGAAATATGCAAGTTGACCTAAATTTTAAATTCCATTCATGTCTTTTTCTACACTGCGTTACCAAAACGAACGAACAGATGGACAAAAGGATAAAGAGAGAGGGGAGGGCTGAAAATCAGGAACGCATGCAACACGCGTCGCGCGATACACAAATGCTGCCATCACGCGTGTAAGTCTACATGCACTAATTTTTTTTCAGACGGACAGTGATAAAATACACTACCCTTTCCCAGAGTTAGGTTTATAAATCCTGAAATCTCTTATTAGGAAAGACAACATTAGATGGGTTTACGGTTGAAAACATAACAGTACCCAGACAGCACATCTTCGAAACAGGAGGTAGAAAATACATATTTTGAACGCAGCCACGTAGCTCTTTCAAATTGGTATATTTGGGTTCCTTAGGGCTTGCTGACAAATAATATGTAAAACGTTACGCAAATAGTCCAGGAATTAATAAATTATACCCAAAATAAAATAGTGAGGATGCCTGACAGCATGGAATCATTTCTGCTCATAAAATTTTTTTTATATAACGTGTTTGAAAAAAACCTTACGTTACATAAATAGCCTACCATGTAAACTCCCAATTGATTGGAGCGCAACAAATGAAAGCCTAACCACGATTGGTCGGACTATAAATACTATCTTTCGTTGTTAGGGGAAACGGGGAAAGGTAACATTTTTTCAAACACTTGTCGAAACGTGGCCTCATTGGCTAGACTCGCTGATATACTCCCTTGGGAGCGTTAGTTCGAGACCACTTGTTTAAATGATCTTGATAAAGCAACAGTGCGTTGAAGCCAGCTCATATTTGTGTTAAATAAAAGCCTGGAACATAAGCAGATGGGAATTTGTGCCAGTAATTGTGCCAGAATTCATTGCTAATCAACGTATCTGTGTTTATTTCCATGAAATTGTGGGACAGTGGTCTTGATGGTACTGAGCAGCACCTGGTCAGAGCTGTGCTGAATCCAGTGTCGGACAGCATACTCCTTGGTCCTTTTAGCTATCAGTGAGGTGTCTCCAGAGCCCAGAGGAGAATTCGAGCAGAGGAGTCTTCTCCTGCCGCCATCACGCAAGATAAGCAGAGTTGGCCAGCTGAGCTCAACATTATGTCCCCTCATCTTGAAATGACTTTGTAAAAATAATATTAAGAGGGGAATTTAATTGTCTTAATATCAGGAACTGAGAACATCTCCAATACTAGTCCCTAAAGACAAACTATTGAAGTCATGATGACAAATACCAACAGAGCTTGAACAAAACAAAACCAGTATTACCTCATATTACTACTACACAACTGACACACATAGGATATTTTTAATAATATATGTCACTACGATATTCATATTGATAAAGTCTGTACATATACTTGTAATTAAAATTGATTGTGATTCCTGGTTCCTTTGTGTTTGAATCAGGACACATATACCTTTATGATAGCAATTAATACATATTGTTATTTGAAAAGTTATCAGTGCCTCCTTTAAGATATTCTCATAGAGTGTTATATGTATGTGAGTGTCACAGTGTTGTCAAGTGTAGTGGATTAAATTAAATTGTTTATCTGTCTGTTGTTGTGACTTACACTTCATCATACACATACCCTAGACACATAACGTAGTCATCACACTATTCCAGAATAATTCTGACTGAGATATATAGATATGTGGTAGCAAGTAAGGTTATCTATAATACACTACTCTTAATAGATATAGATACCTTCACAGCTGATCTCAGTCAGTACACTAAGTCCCCTATAAATATTTATAACATCCCACTTCACCACATATATTGGGGTCTCGCTCTTGGGATTTTGAATCTTTCCCTATTAACAATATTGGGGGTAATTCACTTCAGGGAATATAAGAATTAAAAGGTATCCTTGGGTGGAATTAAATAAGGTTGAGCTCACGGTGCCTGTGTTGTCCATTATATATATTTAGAATTTGAATTGTTGGTTAGACATTGTAGAAATTTACCTGATAGACAATGGCGGACCTGGCCAAGTTTCGATCTGCTGCTGTACAGACTGCAAAAGAGTTAGGATTAGATGGGCAAGTTATGGTTGCCTATGTCACGACGGAATGTGACAAATTTATTGAACGTGAAGAAAGAAGGTTTGAAGCCGAAAGAAAGTTAGAGGCTGACAAGGAAATTAAGAGGTTGCAGATTGAGGCTGACAAAGAGGCCAAGGCATTGGAAGCCGAGGAAAGAAGACAGGCTGCAGAAAGGGAAGAGAAGAAATTAGCTGCAGAAAGGGAAGAGAAGAAATTAGCTGCAGAAAGGGAAGAGAGGAAATTAGCTGCAGAAAGGGAAGCAGAAGATAAAAGATTACAAAGGGAACATGAGTTACGACTAAGGGAGTTTGAGTTTCAAGGCCATGCTCCTGAAAATGGTGCCAGTCCCTTTGCCTCTGATGCTACGGTTACTCAGGGAGCCTCAATCTCAGCTATGAATTTTCATTTAGATCATTTTGTTGAGAAAGACGATGATATTGAGAGCTATATAAATAGGTATGAACTATTAGCTACCACATATGGGTTAGAGAGAGAAAGGTGGAGCTTAAAGTTATCTCAGGGACTTCGTGGGGCAGCTTATGAAGTTTTTGCAAAAATGAGCAGAGGTGATCAGGAAAATTATGACATGCTAAAGCAGGCTCTTTTGTTAAGGTATGAAAAGAATGCAGAATTTTATAGAAAAAAATTTAGGAATGCTAAACTACTGTCAGGTGAAACCTATCACCAGTTCTCTGCACGAATAGAGACATACTTGGAGAAATGGACTTCTCTGGGGAAAACCCAAGATCTTAAGGAAATGGTCCTTATAGAGCAATTAAGAGAGTCCATGGCTCCAGACCTGAGAAAGTTTCTCATGGAACAAGGTGCAGAGAGGCTGGATGAGTTGCTAAATGTTGCTGAAAGGTATCAAGCAGCCAAGCAGAGGTAACAGGTAATAAAAAGAAACAAGTGGATAACTTTAGGGCACCACAGAACTTTAATAAATTTGATCCTAAGGATCAAAATAAAGGTAAGCACCAATTTGATAGGCCACGGTATGAAAATAAAAATAAATTCCCACAATTCGATGAAAGGAAATATGATGAAAGAAAATCTTTCAACCAAGGAAAAAGGTGGTGTAAAAATTGTAAGATGAACAATCATGACACTGACCATTGTAGAAGGAAACCTCCTCATTTTGCTGCTATGACATCGGGGAAAAAGGAAAAGAAGGGCAAACCTGAAGAATTACAGGAACCATACCACCCCCCAGTGTGTGAAGATGTCATCTGTAATGGTGTCACTATAAGATGTTTATATGATACCGGTTTAGATTACGATTCCGTTGTGAGTTCTCACCTGGTGCAGGCCGATCAATACACCACAGAAACAGTGGAGATTCAAACTGCAACCAAGGATGTAGCTACCATGACACTTCCCGTCGCCCGAATAAAAGTGAAAACGCGATATGTGGAAGGAATCATAAAAGCAGCAGTGATAAATGAGCCAATCTACCCTCTAATATTGGGGTGTAGATATGTCTTCTTGGGGAATCCCAAGAGACCTGTGATATTGGCAACAGTGCAGACCAGATCACAGTCAAAGAAGGAGGAGGATAATCCCATAAATACTCACCCAGATGAGATGAGGAAGGCACAGGCTGAGGACAAAACACTCAAGCCATGTTTCAAGAAGTTGCCCAAATCTCATACACCTCCAGGCAAGGGAGAGTTTTATATGAAGAACAAACTGATATATAGGAAGGCTGGATCTGAATCCAATGGTCACGGACAGCTGGTCCTTCCCACTTCATATAGGACTAAAGTGTTGGAACTAGGGCATGCGATTCCCTTCAGTGGTCATATGGGAATCAGCGCAACAGGACAGCGAATAGCTTGTCACTATTTCTGGCCAGGAATAACTGAAGATATCAAACGATATGTAAAATCCTGTCCAGAGTGCCAACGAGTAGCACCTAAACATTGGACTGCACCAGCAACTCTGGGGGAAATGCCCATAGTGGGAACACCCTTTGAGAGAGTTGCCGTGGATCTTGTGGGACCTCTCACCCGAACCAAGAGAAGGAACAGCTACATTCTGACTCTGGTGGACACTTGTTCTATGTGGGGAGAGGCAGTAGCCCTGTCATCGATTGATTCTAAACATGTGGCAGAGGCATTGCTCACAATTTTCACAAGGTTAGGTTTTCCCAATCAAATCTTGACTGATAATGGCTCTCAGTTCAAGGGGAAACTAACTGAAGAAGTTTTCCGGATCTTTCAGGCCAAACACTTCCATTGTAGTGTGTATCATCCCCAAGGGAACGGCCAAGTGGAAAGATTTAACGGCACATTGATGTCGATCCTGAGAAAGTTGGCACACGAAAAACCAGATACATGGGACCAGTACCTGCACGCCGCCCTCTTTGCTTATCGGGAGGTACCCCATAGTTCAACCGGTATGGCCCCGGCAACATTATTGTTTGGAAGGCCAATAAAAGGTCCACTTGAAGCTTTGTTAAGAACGTGGACTGATGAAAAGGCAGAGGAAAACATTACATCTTCATACCAATATGTGAATGAGCTGACCACTCGGTTGAAAACTGGCTGGAAACTTGCCAATGAAAATTTGAAACAAGCCAGGAAGAAACATGCTGCCTATTATAACAGGAAGGCGAAAGACAGAAATTTGGCTGTGGGAGAGAAAGTACTGCTTCTTTTGCCTGGGAGTCAGAATAAGTTACAAATTGGATGGCAGGGTCCATATACAGTTTTAGAGAAGGTGTCTAGAACAAATTATAAGATAGATAAGAAGGGGAAAGAAAAAATCTATCATGTGAATCTCCTGAAGAAATATTTGGAAAGAGAACATCAGGAAGAGACACACTTGTTGACCTTGTCCATCGCCATGGAGATGAAAAAGGAACCACTTTCATCATTTGAATATCCATTACACCCCTGTGAGACAGCAGCACAGGTGAAAATCAGTACACATTTAACGAAAACTCAGAAAGAGAGAGTGCAACAGGTTCTAAATAATCATGCAGAGGTGTTAACAGACCGACCAGGGCATACAAACCTATTGGAATATGATATGAAACTAATAGACTCCACACCTGTCTGTATGAAACCATATTCGATTCCGTTTGCTAAGGAGAAAGCTTTGAAGGAAGAGATAGACTATCTGTTGAAGGAAGGAATTATTTCGCACAGTGAGTCTTCGTATAGTTCCGGTGTTGTACTCTTAAGGAAGCCCTCTGGAGAACATAGACTCTGTATAGATTACAGGAGACTGAATGCTATTACAGAAGGACAGGTGGATCCATTGCCGGATACAAATCAGCTGTTTGCCAGACTAAATAAAGCTAAATATTTCTCAAAAGTGGATCTGAGTAAAGGATACTATCAGATTCCAGTAAAGCCTGAGGTTAGACCATACCTAGCTTTTAGTACCTCAGACGGACACTATGAGTTTAATAGATTGCCATTTGGATTGAAGAATGCGCCTAGTGTCTTCTCTAGAATGATGAGAAAATTATTGGATCCTCTGAATAATCCCTGTATAACAAATTTTATGGATGATATCCTTATAGCAACAGAAACATTTGAGGAACACATTGACTCTCTGAACATGCTGTTTGATCGACTTGGGGAGGCCAATTTAACAGCCCGACCAACCAAATGTTGCGTTGGATGTAAAGAATTGGAATTTTTGGGACACACAGTTTATCAGGGAAACATGACCCCTGACCCAAAGAATTTAGAGAAACTACAGAAAGCCCCGAGACCACAAACCAAGAAGGACGTGAGATCCTTTGTCTCATTATGTGGTTTCTACCAGAAGTATATCAAAAACTTTAATTCCATATGTGCACCGTTAACTGAATTGACACGTAAAGGACTTCCAGATCGCATTACATGGACACCACAATGTGAAATGACTTACCAAGAATTGAAGGAAAAGCTCACAAGTAAACCCATTTTGAAATTACCTGACTTAAGTCAAGAATTCATAGTAAGGACGGATGCAAGTAATATTGGGTTAGGTGCAACTCTACTACAGAAATCTGATGCATTGGATGGGGAATTAAGCCCAGTGGCATATGCTAGCAGAAAGTTGAATAAAGCTGAAATCAACTACTCAACTAGCGAAAAAGAATGTCTTGCAGTAATATGGGCAATAAAGAAATTCAATATTTATCTATATGGGAAGGCATTTAAGTTGCAAACAGATCACAAACCTTTATCGTTTCTAGCACAGGCTAGGCATGAGAACTCCAGGTTACTCCGATGGTCTTTACTTTTGGCTCCATATAATTTTAGCATTGAGTATATATCTGGAAAAACCAATTTGGGAGCGGATTTTTTAAGCCGCCATCCGTGTGATGAGAATCACCTTAAACCCCAGAAATAATAATAAATTTCTCTATGTGTATATAGAATAAAGGACTGACATATAATGTCTGTTTTAAGAGGGGAGGTGTCGTGGAATATTCTAATCCACATATATAAATTATCAAGTAAATATAAAGCCTAATAAATACATATAATAAAGAAAGGAAGAAGAATGGTAAAGAACAGTGCTGTCACAATGACAGTACTCGAAATCCCCTTTGTTTTATGCTTCGTCTGCAAATTGTAACGTTTCCACGTTAAATATAGGCCCTCTGCAACATACACGCGTTTCCCAAACACACAATAAAATGTGCTGCCTTTCTAAGAAAAACCTTGAAATATGCAAGTTGACCTAAATTTTAAATTCCATTCATGTCTTTTTCTACACTGCGTTACCAAAACGAACGAACAGATGGACAAAAGGATAAAGAGAGAGGGGAGGGCTGAAAATCAGGAACGCATGCAACACGCGTCGCGCGATACACAAATGCTGCCATCACGCGTGTAAGTCTACATGCACTAATTTTTTTTCAGACGGACAGTGATAAAATACACTACCCTTTCCCAGAGTTAGGTTTATAAATCCTGAAATCTCTTATTAGGAAAGACAACATTAGATGGGTTTACGGTTGAAAACATAACAGTACCCAGACAGCACATCTTCGAAACAGGAGGTAGAAAATACATATTTTGAACGCAGCCACGTAGCTCTTTCAAATTGGTATATTTGGGTTCCTTAGGGCTTGCTGACAAATAATATGTAAAACGTTACGCAAATAGTCCAGGAATTAATAAATTATACCCAAAATAAAATAGTGAGGATGCCTGACAGCATGGAATCATTTCTGCTCATAAAATTTTTTTTTATAACGTGTTTGAAAAAAACCTTACGTTACATAAATAGCCTACCATGTAAACTCCCAATTGATTGGAGCGCAACAAATGAAAGCCTAACCACGATTGGTCGGACTATAAATACTATCTTTCGTTGTTAGGGGAAACGGGGAAAGGTAACATTTTTTCAAACACTTGTCGAAACGTGGCCTCATTGGCTAGACTCGCTGATATACTCCCTTGGGAGCGTTAGTTCGAGACCACTTGTTTAAATGATCTTGATAAAGCAACAGTGCGTTGAAGCCAGCTCATATTTGTGTTAAATAAAAGCCTGGAACATAAGCAGATGGGAATTTGTGCCAGTAATTGTGCCAGAATTCATTGCTAATCAACGTATCTGTGTTTATTTCCATGAAATTGTGGGACCGTGGTCTTGATGGTATTGAGCTGCACCTGGTCAGAGCTGTGCTGAATCCAGTGTCGGACAGCATACTCCTTGGTCCTTTTAGCTATCAGTGAGGTGTCTCCAGAGCCCAGAGGAGAATTCGAGCAGAGGAGTCTTCTCCTGCCGCCATCACGCAAGATAAGCAGAGTTGGCCAGCTGAGCTCAACATTATGTCCCCTCATCTTGAAATGACTTTGTAAAAATAATATTAAGAGGGGAATTTAATTGTCTTAATATCAGGAACTGAGAACATCTCCAATACTAGTCCCTAAAGACAAACTATTGAAGTCATGATGACAAATACCAACAGAGCTTGAACAAAACAAAACCAGTATTACCTCATATTACTACTACACAACTGACACACATAGGATATTTTTAATAATATATGTCACTACGATATTCATATTGATAAAGTCTGTACATATACTTGTAATTAAAATTGATTGTGATTCCTGGTTCCTTTGTGTTTGAATCAGGACACATATACCTTTATGATAGCAATTAATACATATTGTTATTTGAAAAGTTATCAGTGCCTCCTTTAAGATATAAATATTTATAACATCCCACTTCACCACACCAAGACAGACAGAAGAAGGTTCTCTGCTAAGAAGGTGTATGATGCAACACAGAGGAAACCCAAGAGATGAGAAGAAGACGCCGGATTTGATACACACTTAGTAAACTGTTGATAGCATCTCCATGCAGGACTTGTTCTGGAATTCCCAGGGTAGGGGGACACCGAAGAACACATGGAGACGAGAGTTGGAGACAGAAGTGGAAGTGATGAGGAACACCTGGAAAGACCGCGTGCCGTATTTCCCGCCATAAGACGCACCCAGAATTTAACAAGAGTTTTGCCAAACAAAAATAAGACATTAGATGAACTTATTTATTATTTTCACATATAATGTTTTTATCTTTTTTAAAGAAAAACATTTTATTGCACGTATCCCCACAACTTGGAAATCTTTTTAAATGAAAGCTTTGTATTACGTATATGATTGGTTTATTATACCACATAATTTGCTACTTAAAATATGTTAATCACCGGAAAGTTTAAGTATACTACATAACAACATACTTTTTTGTGATAGCCATGACCATTAGCGTATAGGACGCAGGTTTTTAAGATATATTTCTGGAGGAAAAAAATAGTGCGTCTTATATGGAAGGAAATGTGGTAATTAAGATGGTGATTAAGGAAAATAGTTAAGGACAAGATAGGGAAAAGATGCTGGATAACTTGACATCTTGGTATGGGCAGAAGTCCTCAAACGAACTGATAAACTGCTCTGTGGACATTATGTTGTGGAGAGACATGATCGCCTACGGCAACTAGCATAGTACTAGATGTAGACGAAGAAGAAGAAGGAGAAGAAGAAGATGAAGTTATTAATTAATCGATTGCTTTATGAGTTGGTAAACTGCCTTGTCTTCCACAGGTTGTATACAAGGTTGCTTCGCAGCCCGGGTATGACCTTGACCTGGGGTACAGACTTCTGGCCGTCTGCGCATCTCACAAGGACCTTGTCTCTCCAAAGGCAGCCAGTGAGTCATCGTGATCAGAATTGATTGTGAGAATATTTGTCTCTCTCCTGGTGTCTAAGTATCTGTTCTTTCTGGATGAGCGATGCACCGTTTGTCTATGTCTTCGTTTTACAAAATTGTTGTCGTAATTCGTGAACCAAGTGTTTTTTTTTTTAAAATATAACAAGTGTTCAATTTTTTAATCTAGTAAATGTCTCATTTAGATCACCAATGTGGAACTGATGACAAGAACCAAATAAGCGCCAGTAGAACAGGAGATGACAAGAACCAAATAAGCGCCAGTGGAACAAGAGATGACAAGAACCAAACAAGTGCCAGAGGAACAAGAGATGACAAGAACAAAATAAGCGCCAGAGGAATAAGAGATGACAAGAACCAAATAAGCGCCAGTGGAACAAGAGATGACAAGAACCAAATAAGCGCCAGTGGAACAAGAGATGACAAGAACCAAATAAGCGCCAGTGGAACAAGAGATGACAAGAACCAAATAAGCGCCAGTGGAACAAGAGATGACAAGAACCAAATAAGCGCCAGTGGAAAAATAGATGACAAGAACACGCTGGAGAATGATAGGACATACATTGAGAAAAACCTATTGATAGCATTACAAGGCAGTTCTTGTTTCTGGATTCCCCAGCGTAAGAGAGATAAAGGAAGACCAAAGAACACCCGGAGAACAGAACTGGAGACAGGCATGAAGGAGACATGTAAATACCTTGAGCTAATGGCACGTGACAGGAAGACCTGGCAACAGTTTGTTGAGAGCCTATGCTCCTTGGGAGTTGAAAGGTGAAAGGTGAAAGAAGAAGAAGAAAATGTCTTCTTTGGGCTGATACTTTGGCGACAACATTGACCTTGGTGTACATTGACCTTGGTGTAGTAACAGACGATGATGTCAAATTAAGACTAATCAACGCGCTAAAATATAGAAACTACTGATGAGTGTAACTGTAGCACCGATTAAATGACCGTTAGGGGGTCGGAGTGGCTCAGAGGTATATCGTCCGCCTCGTATTCAAGAGGTACCGGGTTCGAATCCCAGTTGAGGGATTATAATTTATTGAAATAATTTTTTCAGACCCAGTGGTCCCAATTACGTCATACTCTCCCCTCTGGTCTCATGGGTACGGAGATCGGATGCCTAGCCTTCTCGGATAAGGGCGAAAAAAGAGGAGGTCCCGTGTGCAAGTTGCGCACGTTAAAAATCCCACGGGAGTTGGAAATCGTAAAGGGTAGGCTTATCAGGCCGCTGTCCTGGCAAAATTTAAAAAATTAGGAAACCTACCCACCACAAAAAATATTTATAGAATGTGTGATTCCTATACTTTATATACACACATTGGGATTCTCGCCGGTGCTACGGAGTTCGTGCACTGTGCTGAGAGCCTCCTTGTGTGATCTAAGAGAGGAGATCGGAGCATTGATGGAGTTGTCCGTGTGCAATGAAGATAGTCCTTAAAAACCAAACCAAACCAAATGACCGTTAGAAGTCTGCTGCAGAAGTACCCAACATATCAGGAACAGAGGAAGCACATCCCTAACCAATTCCATGAAGATACCTAGAACATCAGACTGACCTCTGCTGTATTTAAACTAATTCAAACTGACATCAAGTTTACAAAGAAGAATACAGTTAGACTATAAGAAGCAGGAGTAGTTTTAATTTCGCTGAGAAATATATGGAAATTAATGTTCAACACAAAAATAAGAATCTTCAAATTAAAAAAAGTCAATGCAGTTTGATTGTGTGTCTCTGAAACATGGAGGACAGCAGAAACAGCAACCAAGACGTTAAGACTGTCATAAATGAATGCTTGCGTGGAATAGAAGGGTAAAAATGGTATGACAAAATCGTCGATGTGGAACGGATGGAAAGATCCAAATAGCAGTGAAACAAGAGATAAAAAGAAGACATTGGCTAACATGCACCCTTTGAGAAAACCAGGCAATAGCATTACGAGGTCATTCTTGTTCTTCAATCCTCGGAGTAAAATAGATGAAGATCTATTAGGTCTTACCTGAATTAGAACGTCATAAAACAAGGACAAAAATATAACCGAGAAGATAACAAAGAAATAGAATTAATAACGGTTGAAGGCTATGTGTACAAACGGAGCCGGGAGAAGGAGGGGTACAAACATTAGCTTATTTACAGCTGTGAGTGTCTTATTTGCTGGTGTGTTTCTGGGGCCCTACCCTATAAATGAAAAATAAACTTATTGTGTAAGAACTTCTGTAGGTAGTTACAAAACTTCAACTAAACACGCGCAGGATAGGTTATTTACAACAGGTCTTAAATAAACTAGTTTCCTCCAATAATATTTATAAATAGTGTCTACAATGTTATCTAAATTTATTCCTGTCATTGCCTGTATTTTCAGTATACAATACTAACCCGCAATTTAAATCTTCTTGCATAAATCATCATCATTACAATTGACCTCTCCCAGAGGAGCATAGGCACATTCTAAGTCTTCCTGTCCGGTGCCATCCGCTCAAGGCTTTTCCGTGACTTTTTCTTTCTTCCATTTCTGTCTGTGGTTCTCTGCTCCGTAGTTTTTTTTTTAATCTCCATCTAATCCTCTTACCATGGAGTTATCAGAACCAGGACTGCCTTTTAATGCTATCCAGGACTGCCTTTTAATGCTATCAACAAATGTCCTCATTGTGTGTCTTATCCATCGCCAGAGTCCTTCTTCTCATCTCTTGTTCCACTAATACTTGCCCGATTCTTGTCACCAGTCCCACAGTAGCAATCTTGTTATAGATGAGAAGAAGACGATGGCGATGGATAGGACACACACTGAGGAAACCTGTTGATAGCATTACAAGGCAGTCCTTGTTCTGGAACCCCCAGGGCAAGAGAGGCAGAGGTAGACCAAGAAGCACACGGAGAAGAGAGCTGGACACAAAGGTGAAAATGATGAGGAGAACATGGAAAGAACTTGAGATGATGGCACGTGACAGGAGGACTTGGCATGTGTTTGTTGAAGGCCTATGCTCCTTTGGGAGTGGAGGGCTATGAAAAAAAATCTTGTTATACCATTTCAATCCTTCTATTCAACTAAAGTACATAGTTATGAAAGTCTGTAGTTTCTCTCTTCTTTGTGTTGTTCTCCGTGTTTTAGAGCCACGCAATAAGACTGACTTGACATTTAAGTGGAAAATTCATTTTGTTGTTGTTGTTGGACTTGACGTATTTTGATCACTATATATTTGCTAATGCAGTGAAAAGCTCTTCTTGGCTTTTGTTGTCTCCTTTTTTTTGTGTGTTATTTTTTATATCACTGACTATCCCTCCAACTCTTTATCTGTAATTCATCATTCATTCATCACCTTTCAACTGCCCAAGGAGCATAGACCTTCCACAAACATACCAAGTCTTCGTGTCCCGTGCCATCCGCTGAAGGAGTTTCCATGTTTTATTCAACCCTTCTTGTCTGTCTCCATATATCTTCTTCATGTGATTTTTGTTCTCCCTTTTCCTGTCTTACCCTGTGGGTTCCAGAACAAGGACTGTCCTGTAATGCTATCAACAGGTTTCCTCAATGTGTGTGTCCTGTTATTGTTTGTCTTGTACTTTCTCTTTTATGGAGCTTCAATACACTGTTCAACCTTTTGGTTATAATTGGGTTATATTGTTTTATTCTGGTTTCAATTGGGGTATATTATGTTTTTTTGGTTATAATTGGATTATATTGTATGATTCTGGTTATAATTCGGTATAATGTGTGATTCTGGTTATAACTGGGGTATATTGTGTGATTCTAGTTATAATTGGGGTATATTGTGTGATTCTGGTTATAATTATGGTTATAATTGGGGTATGTCGTACCAATAGGTTTGAGAGTTAATTTAGGCCCTGTCTGAGTAGAGTGGATGGTGATAAGTACGTGAGAAAAAAAAGATGTGAGAAATAGATTTCACGGGTGAATAGTTTAAGGAGAAGATATGTCTCTGGAATGAGTAAGTTTCTCTAGTCCAGCCTATCTATACGACTATAATTTAGTTTAAGACAACCTTGCCCTCCTCATATATAAATATAAGTTTACTACACACACACACACACACAGCTATGTGACAACAAGACACACAAACGAGAAAAAAACTACGGTGAATTGGGTATGGGTCTCACCAACACCTAAAGTTAAGTTTCTTTTGTTGTTTATTATCATTTAAACTTGACAACATCAAACATCTAAAGAAATTTCAAATAAAATCAGATTTACATACATAGAAAAATAGCAGAATAAATGTGCCCTCCCCTTATTGAGAAAAAGAACCCAAAAAGTTAATAACCCAAAGGTCAAAGATTAGCACTATGTTACAGAATAGACAGTAAAGAACAAGTTCCTACTATATGCTACCCAGTAAAGTAAACAAGTTTAAGCAAAATCCCAGGTTAGTACAGTTCCGGTAACAAAGAAAAATATTCTCTCTCTGACATACAGTCGCCACTCAATCACGCTTACCTAATCTTGGTGATATCCCTTGGAATTACAATGGTTCCTGAATATACAAAATGTCAGGTGTATTTCCCAAATTGGCCCCAGTCTAACAAATAAGATTAATAAGGTGGACGCCGAATATGGTGGTTTAATTTTCCCTGAATGAACAAAATGTCACCGTAAATCGTCAGTGTAGCAAGACGTGCTCTTGAGGTTCACAGTTAAAATGAGGAAAATACTTCCAGTATTTGGAAACATCTGATTGCTAAAAATGTTACTTATGATGATGATGATGATAATACTATCGGCTGTCTCTATGGTGAGTGCCGATTCTGAAACAGCATAACTTTCTGGATAAATCCACTTGGATACGACTGTCAAAAGTCGGGAGTAATGTTATTGGCTTCACACCCCAGTGGGCTGATACAATTGAACAAAATATTTCTGGGTTTTGTAAGTCCAGTTAAAATTTACAAGTTAAAATTGTTTCTTATGTATCATTGGCTCCCAAGTGAAATTGGTGACGCACAAGCCAAGAAAAGACAACATTAACCAATCCGTAAATGAAGAAAAGACCAAAAAACCGCTGGACGCTCTTGTGATCAGGTCAGAAAATCAGAATTACAATCCCCACGAATGCTATTAACACATCTTCCACAATGGTTCTAGGCTACGTGCTTAGACTATCCGAAAATGTTTGAGTGACAACTGATAGCAGGTTTAAAAAAGCACAGTTTATATATCATCATGGTTCTCTGATCTATAGATGATGCTACTTTTCACACTTGTGTGTACCAGAGAATCAGAAGCATGAGTTCCCCAGATAAAGGCTTACGGTCGCTCTGTCGGGCGTTCGACCTCCATTAAAGACTTAAATCCGTGTAACGGGGTTCTCGAAGATTTTGCCCGCTTCTGAAGATCAAAGAGCTCGGGATTTCCCTGCCTTCACTCTGTGTACGAACTTCAAAAGGTACTCGGGGAAAGATTTTTGCCCGTGCGTCTACTTCAAAAGGTCCGGTGTTATTCACTCGCGGTCTGTCAGGTATTCGATGATTGACAGATCAGCTCGCGTGAGAAACTTGATAAACAAACCTCATTCGCTACCTGTTATGACTGGCAGGTCACTAAAGTTTGTAAGCCTTGTGTTTGTTTATGTTGAAGGAAAAGAGGCGTGGATAAAAAATAAGATTGTGTGAGTAAGACAGGCAGAAAATGCATGGTTTCGCTAGCAAATTATAGCACACTAACGGAATTACAAAGACTGTCAGATTACCTTAGGCTATATTTCCGTTATACGTCACAGGGTACACTGTGTGATTCTGGTTATAATTGGAGTATATTCAGTTATTCTGGTTGTAATTGGGGTTACAATGTTCTTATTCTGGTCATAAATGGGGTATATTGTGTTAGTCTTGTCATAATTGGGGTATATTGTGTTATTCTGGTCATAATTGGGGTATATTTTATTATTCTGGTTATAATTGGGGTATATTGGGTGATTATGATTACATTTGGGGTATATTGTGTGGTTAAATTTTTTATGCTAGCCCTATGTTAGCCATTGTCCTATCCATCTCCAGAATCTGTCTATAATGCTGCCAAGATAAAAGTATGGCTCTACATCTTGTAGGGTTGTTTCTTCAAATTATTAATGACGACCTTCATTTTGTTAGAGAGCTCAAGGAGCGTCCACGTGATTGGACAATGCGAGGAAGACATTGACCGTACTCTCTACATTAGAGAATGTTGTACTTAGACATTGAAGAAATATTTGTATTAAGTGCTGTTCGTTGATTTCGTTGTGTCGGCCGGAAAGGGAAGGTTTTTCCTTCTTCATTCACAAAGTAATATAAGTGTCTATGTTCACTTTTAGAACACGTGCACGTGCATCTATCATTCATTCGTGTATTAATGTCTCTTATTGTTCCCTGTGAAGCAAGGAGCCACCATTGCAGCTGTTCCCCTAGCACGAAGCCTACATCCGGGTATTCTCATGCTCTTACACCAGTGGTTTGTGTAGCAGTTCTGTTTGACACGATGGATGAGGTTGCTAGGTCTGTTCACAACCTCATATTATGCATGCTAAAAGGGGCAGTAGTCACATTCTTTATTCTCTCAGAAAGGGATTGTTGTACCTGTGTCTTCAGAGAACATCGGTACTAGCATCAGCACATGGTTTCATTTAATTTTTAATCACTAACACGGGACCTTCCGGGCCCGGTGGTCCTATGTTAGCCCATACTGTAAATACCTATAAATCCACCCTGGCAACAAAATGCTATAAAACTGCTCAGAAAGTCGAAAGTGTGTGAACACGGCCAGATTTCCCCTAGCTGAACTTCTCAAGTCGGGAATATTCCAGCAAATAAGCGGCTAAGCTCTCTACGCGTGAGGTGTAGTATTCCTGCTCCCACACTGCTTCCCTTCCCCCAGCTTACGTGCATGCTAAACGCCGAACCTGGATGTTAAATAGATTAGAAGGCAGAAATCAAGAAAAAGTTGTGAAAGCAAAGTATTTTAAGTGTCTAAACAGCCGTTCTTTGATAGGACGCGATTTTCATGTGTATAACTTTTTGCCGAGCTTGTTGAGCCGTTAGTTCGCGCCATATTCCGACCGCACTTCGGGGAGGATCGCGGAAGAGAAATAGTGCTGCCGGAAGGTTGGGGCGTGCAGGGATACCAAAGCTGCAACAAATAGATCAACGTGAAAAGTCCAGATTTGTGATTGGCTGGGTGGGCTATTTACTTGGAAGAAATCGTTCATTGGCCAGCTTACAGTTCTTCAGGTGTAGTTGTTGTTTGTGTTCTTGCGTTATTTCTTATTTTGATTTACTAGACAGTGATCATCTTTGGCTAGTCATATTTGTATTTTTTTTTTATTTCTCTCTGTCGTTTCTCTCTCTCTCTTTTTTTTTTTTTTTTTTTTGGTATGTTTATCCCTGACGAAGACCCTGTGGTCGAAACGTAGAAGATATTTATTTTTTACCCCAGATTAAAAAGAGGAAAAGGAAGCCCCATAGCTGATCCTGGCGTAGTGGATTGAAGTGTTAGAGACTTCACTATACTAGGTCCAACTTTATGAGGCGAAGTGGCCAGTTTCCGTCATCGTTTCTTTTGCCTTTCCTAACTCAAGAGAAGAGTCAGCCACCCATTTCCAGCTGGGCAGACTGCAGCATGACGCTGTTATGTTTTTAACTCGAAAACTGTGCCGCAAGAGGTCAACGCTCTAACCACTCTGCCAATCCGACACTACCTATTCTCGTTCACACACCTGTAAGTCAGGTAACTAGAGTACCTGCGGAACTATAAATGTATCTCCAGTAATTACCCACATGTGGAGTAAAACATGACGTAAGACGGAACAGCTTAGAACACTATCCACATTACACGCTAAGTGGACTTACTCTGCGCAGTTCAAAAAGCCGACCTTGTGACGGTATTGCCTCCCCTGCTTTGCAGTAGGGTCCAACAGTGGCCAAAACTCAAAATTATCTAATATGGGCTTCAAAGGTATCTACCTTCGCACACGATTACTCTTGGCAGAGATGTAGATAGAAGGGTGATGACACTTCTATTACAAATGGAGTCTTCACAAGATATTCAAAATAAGCGAGAACAATACTGCTTTTCCTGAGTATGTTAACTCTGTAATTCTGCCGACGCTTTTGTGAAGGATTTAAGCACTTCTTAAGTTCAGCTCGTTTAAGCCCTCACCCCTGATTTACTCAGTGGAATTCTATTATTCTAGTATAGCTCTGTTTAGAGTGTGTGTAGTAATTTGACTGAGACAAACATGCAGTAACTTTAAGATGATTAAATCGAAGTTAAATTTGTAACATTACAAATAACAAAATTTAATAATCACTTTAGGTTTTAACAGTTGGAAATAATTTGAATAGTTTTGGATCAAAAAAAGTTATCCTTTTGGGATTGTGAGATATTACAAGAAGTTCAAGTGGCAGCATATATTTGAACTTAGCTGCCAATGACGGTTCTGCTCCTTCTTATGGGTTGGTTCTTTTCACGCTGCTTGCGCTCGTCTCTGATCAAGGTTGTCGGGGGTAGCTCGTTTCCCAGAAAGGTCAAGGAGAGTCTACCACGTGGATCCTTCGTCTTAAAGCTTATGCCATGGTTCCCTTCTTGTTCCAGAGATAGTACGTTCTGCTGGTACCACCAATACGTCAATCTTGGCTACAGACTTGTTGCTCAGATGAATAGAAGAGACGAGTCGGTCTCTTACACGCGTCTGGGGTGTCGTTAATTTGACAATAAATTCCCTCTTTGGCTCCGTGTGTTTATTCAGTTTCCTAGTCCAGGTGTTCCTTATTAAAATGTAGAGATTTCTTGTGCTTTGTAAGTCTTATTTGGTTCTCCGATAAAGGGTCCGGTTAAAAAAAAAGGAATTATGAATCTAGTCTTCACTCTGGCGAGGTCTGATGTTGTCTTGGCGAGCGTGAAATTCACAGTGAAATAAAACTGCGAAATGGTCAGACTATGTTCTTATCTTCCCACGCATTGAATCTAATCAAAAAGATCCAATCATTTCAAATCATGCAGATAGGGTGTGATATTTTCAAAATAGTCCCACGTGAAATAAGGTGCGTGCCTGCAAAGGTCACGTATTACCATATATGGACATCTGATGCCTTGCGTACACTCTCACAGGCAGATCGGTAGACACACATGACAACATGGGTAAGCTGTAATACTTATTACTTTATTAGAAAGTAATGTTGTCATAACAAGTCGGCCCGGAAGCGATTCTGTCACACTTGTCTGCCCACATGTGTCACACAGACAGTAATCTCGTTATCTGTCGTATGAGTATGCAAAAACTCCGTGTCTGCCCATTTGGGTTACCAAACGAGTCGTCTTATCAGCGGTTCAATCTAAACACGCGGGCGACTATCTTATCTCAGTTGCTCACCGCAAGCCAGGATGACCGGGTAACAAACAGGTGACATCACAGAGAGGAGTGTCGAATGATTTGATAAAATTAAATATCTGCTACTTAGTAGAAAAATAACAACGAAAGAAAGAAAGAAAGAAAGAAAGAAAGAAAGAAAGAAAGAAAGAAAGAAAGAAAGAAAGACAGAAAAGTCCGATAATTGACAGCACATAATAAAAATCAGGACCACAAATGTACCGATACTGCCGGAGAGAAACAAAGATCGATAGGGGCCGCCCCGTTTTGTCATAGTCCTGATATAACCGATGGACATGTGTAACAACATGGAATATCCGGGAAACGAAGCAAGCATTTGAGGCAATTTGTAAACAAAGGTTGACTGTTTATATAAAATCCTTACCTTTCTTCTGTGTCTCTTTGAAGCTTGTCTACTATTCCTTCCCCCGTATGTTTTTCGGTGTTCCTGTTACCCCGTGGGTTCCAGAACAAAGACCGTCTTGTAATGTTTCAGTTAGTTTTTTTTCAGTGTGTGTCCTATCCAGTACAGCGTTTTTTTCCCCACCCCGTTTTCCACTGGTATTTGCTTGGCCCTTTTTATCAGACACACATTGATGATTGTGTTACTATCAGCCAATTTTATGAAATTACCTCCCCTAGATTTGTATGGATGGCGTGACGGAAAGTTTTGTGAGTCAACTGGAAAACCCCACATATTCTTTGTATTTTTTGCTTCATTTAATTCAAATTCTATACTACGAGATCTTGTATATTTTTAATGGATCATCTACCATTTTAACGCAAGCACTCATTTATGAAAGCCTTCAAGTTATTTGTTGTCGTTTTTGTTACTGTCCATGTTTCAGATCTAGACAGCCTTGGCTTCTGAGTCAAAGATTTTTTTTTTTTTTTTTTGCTTGATTTCTTTTTATATTCAATGCATTGAAACTTTACTTGCTTTTTATATTCTTATTTTGATATCACTTTCTGTCCTCCCACTTTGTCTATCGTATGAGTTGTAGGGATTGTACATAAAGTATAATATGGCTATCATTTGCCGAATGTATTCTCATAATTGTCATCTTTTCTGTTTATATTTTCAAATAAAGTTGCTGTGACCTCTCATCAAGTATTCTATAACACGTTTCACTAGCTTTGCCCAACTTCAAAATGCTATATCTCAGCGAATATATAACGCATATAAGTGAAATTTTGTGTGTGAATTTGAAATGGTATAGACCCTATGAATTAAATTTTTCATTAAAATGTGGCCATTGGTTTCAATTTTCGTTTCTTTGCGATATAATATAAAATCCTACTTGCCAACACACATCACACGCACACATATTGAAATGTCTACAGTAAATTATACAACCTCATTTGCACAAATATGTTGGTGGTAGAAACCTTATTTGTGAGAAGCCTCATATAGTTGCAATGAGAAGCAAATATTTACGTGAGGTCCGAGAAATGAGAAGAGATTGTTATGATTTTGTGTAATTAGATGAAACTTGAATCAATGCGCACCACAGTAATGAACGAGAATGGCAATCATCTGATGGGACAACTAAGAGACTAGTACCAAGCAGCAAAGGACAGCGCCTAATAATTGCACATGCAGGAAGCAGCCATCATGGTCTTCTAAATAATACTGAACTCATATTTGTTTCAAAATCCACAGATAATAGGGATTATCATACAGAGATGAATGGCAAGATATTTCAAGATTGGATTGTGAATCATGTACTTCCTTCATTCGATAGACCGTCGTGTGTGATAATGGACAATGCTTCATATCACAACGTTGTGGCACCAGAAGATAAAGTTCCTAACTCATCAAGTACTAAAGATGTAATAAAGAATTGGCTGACCATAAACAACATTCCATTCAACGAAATGTCCATGAAGCCTGAATTACTTGGAATTGTAAAAAAAGACACAGCATACAAAGATATTTCACATAGACAAGGCAATCCATGAACATAGTCGCAGATGTTTAAGATTGCCTCCTTACCATTCTCACTTAAACCCAATAGAATTAGTCTGGGCTAAAATTAAGGAACAGGTAGCAACAGAAAATAGAACGTTCAAATTAAAAGATGTTGAAATACTTACAAAAGCCGCCATCTCCAATATAGCCAGGGATTATTGGAAGAAAAGTGAGAACCATGTGTTACAAGAGGAAGAGGAATATTGGACGAATGATGGTTTGTCCTTCATTCAGCCGAGATTGATTTTCAATTTCTCAGAGACATCTGATTATGATTCGGATGAAGTTTAATTTCTTTAAAGATGACCTTACCGTTATTTACAAGCACATTAGAGGAGCAACGTTCCATTATGATATTTATGAACCGCAAAGAGGTGATACCCATTGAAATAATTAGATCAAGGAAGGTCCAGTTTGGTAGCGCATTAAATGTCAATGACAAACAATGTCACGAGTATCTCGCATGCAGATCATTTAAGAAATCATCTTCAACACGTATTCAATTGCAAACGTGATGGCCACATTATTGTAATAGTAGACACGCCTATGCCTAATCAATTCACAGAATCTGTGACTGAAGTGGTAAAATTTCTTTTCTCGATACACAATAATTAGTATGCCGACAAAGATCAAAGGATTTCATCCGTTTATGGGAACTGGACAAGATGCACAGATATAAAGTATATATTTGTTGGATCTAACCCAATATAACATCGTATGCAAAAAATGGCATTAATACGTTAGACGGTTAATCAGATAATTACATTTGTTTGAGGGCAAAGCTAGTGAAACGTGCTATAGTTTTGTCCCTTCATACGTGAGGTTTTTTTTTTGGAAGAGAGAGCGCCAGGAATATTTTTTATCGGCTTCTTTCTTCTGGCACATGGTTCCATTGTCCTCTTTTCAAAGATTCCTAATTTGTCCTCCCAGCGGACTGGTTCGTCCTGGGGGTCTGGAACCCTGGCTCTTTGTTTCCCATGCTTGTCGTGCACACCATTCTTCTCCCAGTGATAACTGCAGCAGATGGCCAAACCATCTTACTTGGCTGTTCACGGACGTCTGCAGGTGAGATGTTTAGGCTTTGACGTATCGTCTGGTTGCTACCATGTCTGATTCCATGGCCAAAACTTCCATTCAGGCTACCGTATATTTCTGATGGTTCTGGCAATGGTTACAGTGCTTCTGAATTGTAGTCATTGCCTCCAACTCCCATTTGTCATCGCCTCATGTGGAGCATAGGCCTTAAGTTAGTTGATAGAAAACTTGTCATGTGCCGTCACTTTCAGTGTTTGCTTGACTTCTTATTCTCCGTATGTCCTTATAGGGGCTACTTCTTTTACTCTTCTGGTTCCATCAGTCAATCAGTCAGTCAAGTTAAGCTTGTTTTGTTTTATGGCCATTGAGAATTTAACTTCTAAATATAGAATCTGTCATGATATGCTCAGGCCCCGTGTAGACCCCAACTTCTATATATAGAATCTGGGACCCAAAGATGCAGCAATAGAGAATGCAGTCAGCGACCCATAGCTTGACTGCTTGCGTCAGGGTCAGCGAACCAGAGCTGACCAAGACCCTACTCCACCTCCAAGTGGTGGTCCTGGAAACAGGCTGCATCACAGCAGTCTGGCTGAGTGAGTAGGGATCGAAGAGGGAAGGCAAACCCGGTCCCAAAAAATGCCGTGCTGAAGTCGGATGTGTCGGCCGAAAGGTGCAGATATCGCAGCGTTGCTGTAAACGGACACAACGCAACCAACGTCCTTTTTCAGGGCGAACGAGGAAGAAGAAGAAGAATATATAGAATCTGCCATAATGTGCTCAGGCCCCGTGTAGATCGGGGGGGGGAGAGGGCTCTGACAGGCAAAAAAAATAATAGGGCTACAACTCTCTCAGGCGTGTCCTTATAAAGCAGATACTGCCGTAGGGGAGGGAAGTGTTAGAGACATCACTATGCTAGGTCTCAGCTTTATGAGGTTATTCCTTTCTTTTTTCTTCTGTAACTTAAGAGCAAACTGAGGGAGGTCCCTTCATATTTTTACAGAAGTCATAGACTGGACTCTGACGCTACCTCGATTCGAACCCTGCAAATTTGCCTCGAGAGGGAAGCACTCTAAACCACTCTGTCTGTCTATCTGTGTCTGTCCGTCTGTCTGCCTGCCTTTCTGTCTGTCCGTCTGCCTGCCTGTCTGTCTCTCCGTCTGCCTGCCTGTCTGTCTCTCCGTCTGTCTGCCTGCCTGTCTGTCTGCCTGCATATCAGTATCTGTCTGTCCGTCTGTCTGCCTGTCATCCAGGAGTTCTGTCTGAAATGTGTCTGTCCGTCTGTCTGCCTGCCTGTGTCTGTCTGCCTGCCTGCCTGCCTGTCTGTCTGAGTCCGATATAACAGTCAAGTTTTCTCATAAACATGTACGTTAGCCAGAGAAAGTTTTCACCTTTTATTTACAGTGAGAAGGGTAAGGTAAGGTCTGTACACTGGCAGTGATGTGACGGGAGGGGGGTAAGAGGGGAAAATGAAACGGTTTGCATTTCTCAACCATTCCAGGTTTACAAAACTCCGGTTTACCTTTTCAAAGCAGTGGCCTTGTTCTTGGTTAGGCCCTCCAGGCAAGTGTGATTGCCTTTGTGGCTTTACTAAGTGACGCCAACCGGTGCGGACTCGTGCTAAGTTTCAATTGTTTGCGGATAAATCTTCTCCGCCTTGAAAGTTGTAGCGTGCCAGCCAGACCCGGCTTTTGTTTGACTTGCATCCGTTAGGTGTAGGAAAATTAACTTGAATCCTCAACTTAAGTTTACTGAGGTGGGTTACAGCAAAATGGCGGTGATACAATACGGTAGCAGATATAATTAAATGACTTCTGCCTAAATGTGTAACCTGCAGTGTCTAGTGACCCTAATCGTCATATCGCGACAGCGCTATGTGTGTGTAAGTGCAACATATCATCATCAGCTGCTATCTCCGCATCGAAGATCTGCTGCAATGGATATCCAACATTTTTTTTTGGTTAAGTTTTTGCTACTTCCCTTTGTGTAGCACGCTCCTTTCAACCGTTTACCATATACAAGGAACTGTTGGTTATATTGGGATATCTTATGTCTCTCACTTGATGGTTACACTCTAATAAACCATTTCCGGGTCAATCTCTTGATGTGATATTTCCATTTATAGCGCCATCTACCTCCTGCACGTGTACCTTCAAATCTTCATTCCATTATGATCCTCAGCAAGGTATTATGTCTTTTCTATCATGCATGGAGGCATATCTGGAGTCATCTTTATATAACCACCAGCTAAGCACAATGCTACAGTATTCAAATGTGGAAGTGAACCTGTCTGTAGGGATAATTACACCCTCATGGACTCTTGAAATCATCCACATACTTCCAAGGATTCCCCGTGTGGTGAAACATGTTGAGAACTCAGCATTGTGTAACCGGGGCAGGTGTTCCTTAGGACTGGAACGGCACCATATTACCTTCATGTGGCAGTGCCGGTATATGCAGTATTTTCAGTTTACTTTACAGAGAGCAGATGTTTAACTGGCCTAATCACCAGAGATTTAGATTTCTCTCTTAAATTTGTGTTACCAGGTTCGATTTTCTTCTCTTAGGTGTTGATGTAGCGAATTTAATTGAAATGGATAGATTTCTTATCTAGATCTCAAAACTGTAGTAATTCACCTTTTCAACAGCGTTCGATTTCATGCAAAACTTTTAATATCTTTCAGCATGAAACTTAAAATTTCAACAAAGTCTGGAATTCAGAACATTTTTACAATAATAAGTATAATAAAATTCTATCATCTCATCAGATGCTTTCCTCGATGCAAAAATCCCTTTTTGCATCCTTGTCTCGTAGGCCTACTCAATTGTCAAATATGGCGAACCTTCTCATTCCACCGTGTTCCTTCTTTTTAAGTTACAGTCTTATTTTAGGTTCGACGACATTTACCCATCTCCTCAGATTTGTCCTTGATTTCTTTATAATCATAAGCATTCCTTGAGTTAAATGCTTTCCAACACAAGAATATTTTCTACTCTACATGGTTTGAGGTGTAAGACATTTTTTTGCAAATAGACTCAAATCCTCGAACCTAGTTCTGCTGCGACTAGGGTTGGGAGCTCTATTCAAAATACATATTTAACGATTGTCACTACTTACGCCAGTAAGAAAATTATAACCACTCAATGTCCTGAAATACACATTTTATAAGAAATGTTGAAGTTTGATTCTCTCAAACTAAGAAATATGTAGAGCTGGACCAGATACGACCTCTTGAGTTGCGCTCTTTCATTCTACTGCCAAATGGCGTCGTTGTTCCACTTTCCCCGGGGTAAATCTGAGCTATCCGATTGGTCAGGGGAAATCACCCAATTATTAGAAATGGTATGTAGAAGCGACTCTACCCTAAATATGTGACACTATTTATTATTTTCTGTTTCTCATAAAATATAAAATTATGGGGTGGTCTGTGCTTCCTCTGTCTTGTAAGAATATAGTCTGTTTCCAAAGGAACAACTATGTACACGGCCACATATAGATCCCGGGGCTCCGCAAATGTATCCCGTAGGGAGACATTTGAGTACTATCAATAACAAAAATCCATCCCCAAAAATTTCTAAGTTCAAAAAAAATTTTCAGAAAAATTTAAAGTTCAAAAATTTTTTCTAAGTCCAAAAATATTTCCAAAAAATTTAATCTAATTCCTATACTGGGGTCCTATGTCTATATGAGGTCGTCTGCTATGTAAAAAAAACTAGTAGTGGACATCAACTTCAAAAAGTGTAACTTATTCATCACATCATAATATTTTTCACCAAATTTACAAATTGGCAACACTGCCCAACAAAATCTGCAAAACACTCATAAGGTCATCACTAAAAAAAATGTGACGAGTGGCAACACTGGGGAATGAACAATAAACTATCTTATTTGCAGAACTTGGCTGGATTATCATAATCTATTACATTTCATTCAAAAATATAGTTGATTACATTCTCTTGGATGTGGTAGGGGTGTTATCTCTTTTCTGTACTGTTATTTGCTCCATATTAAAAGCCTGCAAGTACTAAAAAAAAAATCTTTTTTTTTTTTCTGGCGTACTTATTTATTCTATTTCCCAAGTACTCTGCAATATTCCAAGAAATGTCCAAAATCTCTAATTCCTATGGTAATGGCAATCCACTTTCATAGAATAGCCAATGTTTTCATGGGTACTCATCATCTTCTTCTTCTTTTTTTTTTTTTAGTGAATGAGCCACTTGCTCATTATTACATGTAGAAAACATCTCTAGACATAATATGCATATTTATCAGACGATAATACGACCAGCATCATTTTTTATAAGTAATCATTTTTCACAATAAAAGCATTAAAACCTCATGGCTTATCCTTATTTATCTATCTGAATGTTTCCTTGTTATAGACATTTTCTAAATGGTAAGTGTATAAATTCGTTCTAAGTCCGTCACTGTAGAAAATGTTCTATATTACATTTTTTTTTTTTTTTTTTTTTTTTTTTCAAAATATGTGATGTTTGTCTCCAATATCCGTACGTCTGGTGGTGATCCTGTCCATTAGTCAGTTATTTCTAATCATTCCTTCTTTTCTGTCAATACAGTATTTTTTTTTTTTTTTTTTTGTGAACTCTTCCCTAGAAATATTATTTTATATATATATTTATTCTTCAAAGATCTTCTTTGACTTACCATACATCAATTTTCAAACATCAAATTATTCAGCAACCAACAGACGAATGTGTTACTATCATATTATGAAATATAAGGGAAAAGAAAAATATAGTTTCCAAATCATCATGAATTTTCTACATTGGGTTCCGTATTACTTTATTTTCTCTTTTAAGACAACTGCTTATACTCTTGACAATATGTATCCATGTTGTCACTCTCGAGGCATCCTTGTATACAATTTATATTTGTCTCCTTTTTTTTTTTTTTTCCATAACACCAATGTATCATTTATGGTGTTCCAATATCATTGTATCTATTCTAGTCCTCCTGTTATCTTGAGAATTCATCCTTAGTAACTCCCTATGTACCTTATCTAGCAATACCTTTATGCAAAACACATCAAACAATTATTTATGGAACTATCAACTGAGATGTAAGAACTTTTGACAATATGAGATGAAAAAAAAAATTTTGGGGTCATCACTCAAAAAAAATGTGACATAGAAAGGAAGAAAATAATCAATTGATCGTGAGGAATCTACAATATTCTCGTAAGACAAAGTTCCTGGCACTCTGACTACTATTTATCCATATTATTTCTGGTTATCCTTGCATACAGTGTACCATTTCCATTTTCTTTATAAGTCCAATTCCTCGCTCATGGTGCTCCAATATTTAAAATGTGGATCCTTCCTATTCCTCTTATTCTGTACTGGAAATATATCCTTATTAATTGTCCATGTACTATATTTGCGAATATTTATCATCAATATATCAACTAATCATTTATAGAACTATTAACATAAATGTCTAGACTTTACTAAAACATGAACAAAAAACATGTCTTTTTACATATGTGCAAAATTTCGACACCAACTCTGCCTTCGCTGGTCGAGGGTTAGTCAGAGTTATGTGGTGCCTGTAACATCCGCTGACTACAGCCAGATGGGTGACTTATGGTACTTATAATTCAAAAATCTCATCCGTCAGTTATCTTAAGTGTGGGGCGGGGGTCTATTTCATGGTGTCCTTGACCAAGTTTGCTGCATTTCTAATCTAGATATTCTTTTTTTTTTTTTTTTTTTCATAGTATCTCCATGATATATCTGTGACATGTCTGTCCTTGGGATAACATTATTTTTTTTTTTTTTCAATATCCTCGGGGTGAGCAAATCTCAGTACGTCCACTTTCATCAATCATTTATTTATTTTCTCTCCTGTAATTCTGGGTATGTTATGAGTATTTTAAATTGTCAATTTATTCCAACTATCTTACAACATTCTGTAATTCGTGATAAGGAATAGTCATTTGTTATACAACAATGTTCATATTACAAAGGCAATAAGCAGAAATCAAAGAGATATCTTCTCCAAAATGCGGATGCATCTCTATTTCCTTTACCTCTGGGCGTAGCAATTATTCAGTCATTATTTTTTTTTCTCCATTATTTAATCTCTATTTTGTGTCCTTAGTACCTGTGGTTCCATGGGATTATCATAATTCATTTGTGTCTCTTGTCTACTGATAATCCTTCAATAATGACTTCAAATATGGTCCTCATATGTGCAACAATCATCTGCTCTGATTTGTTCCATGGTATTCATCAAATATTCTATTATATCCTTGTCTTATCTCGTAACCACGAAAGACTAAGATTATCCCTCCTCCAATGTTAATGTGGGGGATTTTGTGCATAAACATTACAACAAAATCTCAGCTGTGACAACATAAAGTTTCACCTTAATATAAAATGTCATCTTCATCATACATAACCTGTTGCTTCTTCATCTCATGTGTCATTAGTGGTTATCATGCGGTAATGGGGTATTTCATTTGCTAGGTCAGCATGCGCAAATGCTATTTCTTTAACATGGGCAAAGGCATCATCAACAAATAGGTGCAATTTGTTCAATCTGGGGTTAGCATATACTAATGCTCTCAAGGGATTGTTCATTTGCAGAATATCAGCATGCACAAATGTCATTGGGGTACTTGTGATATCAACAAAATATTGTTGGAATATCAGGGATCAAGCTGATGGGGGTATGAGTGGCATAGGGTGATTTATTTATTTTCTTCTTCATCTGCTACCCTCAGGGCAGTCAATGTTTTACAATATTGTCTTATCATCATCAAAATGTGTGTGGGTGGCATATAAACATATAGCATCTTATATAAAAAAAACATTCTAATTGTTTTTTTCTTTTATGTCTTTTCTGTTTGTATCACAAGTACTAAAGAATGATAAAAATCAATTCACTAAACACTAGATATCCTAATAGTAAATCCTAACCAATAGGGTTGCAAGTAATAGTTTAGGTTAGAATAGAAGGAATGTTTTAGCAGTGTCTGTTGTCAATAAGTGGCGAGGAAAGGGTACATCAAGGATCTCCTGATTACAACATGATTGTAATTCCAAGGAATGAATATGATTGGGATTTTAAAAAAAAATCACAAGTCTAGAATGTCGTCTCAATATAGTGGAAAGGAAAAATAGTAAGTTAAAGATGTTGTAACAGTGGAGTGAAGAAAATCTTACTATAGAGAGTCAAGGTTGGGATATGGAATCTCTTTAGGAGAATGTTTAAAATTCTTGACAGTACTAATATACATCTGGGTCTAAAATAATAATGTACATTTGAAAATAAATAATCCTGTGGAGAAAAAATAGCATAACCTACAATACTAGTTTTGGGTATGAATTATGTGCTGTTAAGAGATGTCATAGTAGGAACAGTATGATTGATCAAGGTGGCAGATATCAAGGAGTTTAGCATAATATAGATCAAAGAAATATTAGTATGAGGTAAGAAAAAAAAACTACTGGTGTAAAGTGTCTGCATGAAAATGCTGGTGAATGGAGCGTGGAATATGATCAGTTATAAAAGTGGAGATGAATGTTACAACAGAATAGTGTGACACATGTGTTATAGGTAAAGTTGTGTAGCATTCTAAATATTAAAAAAATGTATGTAACTAAATAATGGTGTCTGTAAACAAAGAACATTGTATCATCTGTGTCATCTTTATTTCAATAATCCAAATAAAAATGTCTAACTAGAATCCTCCGTGGGCTGGTCTTGATGCATCAGTATTCTAAGGCTGGAAAAAAGTTTCTCAGTGGGGCTTTTGACATCTTAGTCTGGAAGCAAGTCATTTGAACTGTCAGAAGCTGAAAATAAAGTACATGGGGAGAGTTAGTACATTGTTAAACGTAAGTGCACATTCGCGGTGGCCGTACATGGGATGGCATGTACATTGAAGACTCGAGGGGCGTGTCTCAGCAAAGCTTTAGTAGTTCCTTCAGTTTCTCTGACATTTTCTCTGCCATCTCTAACCTTGCAATGTCCCGACTGCTTAGGCGAGGATCATACTGAGTAGCAGTGGTGACTGGTGTGGTAGGCGACGACACTGCATTTGCTGATTGTTGGGACACTGAGGACATTGACGAATGCGGTGATGGCTTAACATCATTTGATTGCGGTGATGGTTTTACTGTAGTTAGGGTTTGTATGGCTGGAACATCTGTTGGTTTTGAGGCAGGTATATGTTTCGCCTTGATTTTTCTTCTGACCTGGTTGTGCTGAACGTTGGCACTGGTTACAATGGGCACAGTAATTTGCACACTGTTGTTTTTGACTAGTTGAGATGAGGCTAACACTTCTCGGCTTGGTTTTGGAACATGATTGCGTTTCTTCAGAATCTTTCGTCTGATATAGTTGTGCTGTATACGCGGAATTTTGTTGCTAGGGATTGAGTCATCAGATTCTGTTTTATAGGCGCGTTTGACGCTGGAGCTGACTGGTACAAATAATGTACTATCCGCATCACTGGTTTCAATGGAACTAGCTGTATCAATGTCTGTTTCTTGTTGGTATAATTCTACCATTTTTCTGTCATTATGTTCGTTGGGGTCTGACAAAGCTGTGCTGGGGTTGACACTGTCTTCTCTCATGTCTTGTTCTGTTTCGTCTCCATAAAGATCGCTGGTATATGGTTCAACAATCTGCTTGGGTATAGTTTCTTCAGGATCTGATTGTTTTGAACGAGCAATCTTGTTCTTGTGGTATAGCAGTGTTTGGTTTTCACTAGTGTTAAAACTAGAACTGCCTGAACTGGGGGTGTGATAGGTATCAGCTGACGATTTATCACTGCGGGAGTAAGTTTGAGTGTGGATATAAGGTGTTTTCGTGTTGTCATCGTGTGACGTCTGTGGCATGATTTCTTCATTTCTAATGCGCAGGTCTCTGTCTTGTAGTCTATTACGTAATTCAAGTGGTGGGATATCTTCTTCGCTTTCGGACGAGTCTCGTTGTTGTCTTGCTCGATGTATTTCATCTGTGGGTGGTCTGGGTATGTGGTCGTCTTGGTAAAATTCAGAGTCTGTCGTCTCTGACTCTGATATGTCAGACGAATCTGTGCTGGATGGATTATAATTTAGGGTGGCTTTTCTGACTGGTCTTGTATTTGTCGTCAGAGGCGGAATGGGCCGGTGATTATCAATTTTTATTTGTTTTACGTGAGCTTTTGTTGGGTGTTGTTTCTCTTCATTCCAAATAATGAAGTTTACAGGCGTAGTTTGTTTCATGATTTTGTAGCCATCTAACCATCGGTCATCGAATTTTGAACTGCGTACATGTTTCTTGTAGTATACTCTGTCTCCTATTTTGTACGTTGGTAGCTTGGCTGATTTATCATGTTGTTTCTGTTTCTTGTGAAATGCCTTCTGCGTATTTCGTTGTGCAATCTGGTGAGCTTTATACTTTTCTTGAAGGATTATTTCGATGGGGTCTTCTCCCATGTATTTTCTTTGTGGGCGAAGTAGGTTGTCTAACGGAAAGTTTGGTTCTCTTCCGTATAGCATGAGAAAGGGTGACATTCCTGTGGTATCGTTCACGTTTACTCGGATGGCTTCAAGAGCTTGGTTAATGTATAGGTCCCAGTATTGGTGGTTCCCCTTGATATATTTGCTAATGGGTTACCTATAAACTGTTTACCGTTGTCTGAAATGATTCGTTTTGGACAGCCATGCCTGGGAATGAATTCTTGTAAAAAAATTTGCGTGATGGACTGCGATGTGGCATCACTGAGTGGGTAACTTTCTGGCCAAACAGAGTATTGGTCAACTATGTGCAGGAGGTATTTGTTGCCTGATTGGGTGAGTGGGTAAGGACCTGATAAGTCAATGCTCACTGTTTGCATGGGGTAATGGGAAGGTTGCATTTCTTGAAGGGGAATTAAATGTGGCTTCATGTTTCTCAATTTACATGTTCTACAGGTGGCTACATATTCTGTAATGTCCTTGTAGAAAGTTTGCCAATAATACCTTTTCTTTATGACATCAATTGTTTTGTCTCTTCCCATGTGCCCGTTGTTATCATGAAACTGTAGCAATACTTCTGGGACTAGATGTGCTGGAATGACTTTTCTTAGTGTCCCTTCTTGTTTCTGATCAATATAGTATAGAATTCCATCCGTTGGGTGTACTGTAAAATCTTTACTTTTTGTTGGGTTTTCTTTCACGTATGTGAGCAGCTTGACAATTTCTGCATCTTTCGCTTGTTCTACTCTCATGTCAAACATCTCTTGGCTTTCTTCTTCTACTTGAGTGGCGGAATCTGAGGTACTTCTTCGACTTGATGAAGTAATTTCATTAATTTCTTTAGCATTATCGTCAATCTCTGAGGATGTGCCATCATTTTTGACTCTATTTGTTTTCACTTCAGTTTCATCATCATATTTAATCCTGGATAAGAGGTCTGCACAGGTGTTCATTTCGCCTGGGATATGTTCGATAGTGGTGTCGTAGGACTGTAAATTCATTGCCCATGTCTGTAACTTCTTTGGCTGTTCTTGTGTTTTGGTGAGCCAGTTAACCAAAGGTTGATGATCAGTTCTTATAATGAGTTTAGTTCCTCTGACGTAAAAGTCAAACTTTTGTACTGCATAGTGAATAGCATATGCTTCTTTCTCAGTGGTGGTCCACCGTTTTTTGTGACTTTGACAATGCGTGGGATAGGAATGCAATGGGTTTCTCATTTGGAATGTTTGGTAGGATGGGTGTTTCATCTTCTAGTACAGGTTGGACCAAACAAGCACCAATTGCGTTATCTGAGGCATCGGCGTATAGTATCATGGGCTGAGAAATATCTGGATGTCCAAGCAGTGGGATGGTGGTTAGGGCATTTTTTTAGATACTCAAAGGATCTCTGGCAGTCTTCTGTCCATTTGAAGCGTGCATACTTGCGGGTAAGGGCTATCAAAGGCTCTGCTGCTCTGGAGAAATTGATGATGTGGCGCCTATAGTACCCTATTGTACCAATAAATGAGCGTGTTTGTCTCACCGTCTTGGGGCTAGGCATTTCTCTTATGGCTTTGACTTTATCTTCATCAGGTCTGACGCCATGTCTATTGATGACAAAGCCTAAATATTTTGTTTCTGTCTTTAGAAACTCACACTTCGACAGTTTTAACTTTATTTGGTGATGCCTGAGTCTATCAAACACTGTTTCAACCTTGCGGAGGTGGTCTTCCATCGTGCCTGCGGTATGTATCAGGATATCGTCTATGTATGCCAGGGCAAATGGATGTAGACCCTTTAACACTTCATCCATGAGTGACATATATGTTGCTGGAGATCCTTTTAGACCAAATGGCATAACATTCCAAAAAAAGCTTCCCATATGTGAACAGAATGTGGATTTCTGTTTTGCCTCAGGTGTCATGGGGATGCACCAAAAGCCTGACCTTGCATCAAGTGTGGTAAAGTATGTAGACTTTCCTAACGTCGCAAGTAGATCGTCTATCCTGGGGAGGGGGTAGGAAATGACTTTTGTGATTTTGTTAAGGGCACGGTAGTTGCAGCAAAAGCGACTGGAGCCGTCTTTCTTTGTTACGATCACTATGGGTGAGGACCATTGGGAACGGGATCTTTCGATGATTCCTGCCTGTAGCATTTCATTTATAGACCTTTCCACGAGTTCTCTGTTTTTTCAAGGGCGTATGATAGGGTTTCATATGTATTGGCTCCTCTGTGGTTGTTTGAATGTCCATTTTGACAGTGTTAGTTCTGCCTAATTCCATGTCATTGAGTGCGAATACCTCCTGGTGCTTTTCTACAAACGTTTTCAAACGTTGCTTATTATCTTCTGTGGCATTCAGGGTTGCAAGTAACTGAGCTATTCTCTCTCTGTATTTATGATCTGCTATGATATCTCTGGTCTGTCTTGATGCCTCCGTTTCATTCCCATAATTTTGGGACATTTTTCTTGCATCTTGTGAAAATCTCTGCTCCTGGTATGTGGCTTTCTTTTGCGTAGTTCTTTGCCGTTCATTGGGCTGTGCTTGGTACTGTCTCCTCTGCCATGTACTGTGTGCATTTCCATTTGTCACTGCATTTACTGTATATTCATTTCTTATTATATTTCTGGGGTAGTCGTTGTTGTGCCATTTTTTCTGATTATTTCTGCCGTAACTGCGCTTATCCGCGTACGTTACTGTTTGTGCTATAGGGCTATCTTCTTTCCCTGGGCGAAAATTTTTCATTCTTTCTGTTTCCAACTTTGCTGCTATAGTATCCTCCTGTGGTATAGTCATATAAGAGTTCTTCCTTTTCTTCGGAAATTTCAATTGGTTTTGGGACTTTATCATATCCACCTGTTTTTGAGTTATATTGATACTCCATGGGGCATGTATCACTGTCTTGTCGCTTTGGATATCCTCCTGGCAAGACAATTTCTGTTTCTCTGTTACTCTGTGATATACAGCACTTCATCTTTTCTCTTGGTGTGCTGGGGCGCAAGAATGAGTAATTATAGTCATTTTCATACTGTGGCCTTTCTCTTCTTATGTATGGACTGGTTCGTTTCTGCCATCTGGGTAGGGTATGCTGTGGTGTAACATAACTGTGACTGATGTTACTGCCTTTTTCTGCATAAGCCTTATAACTGTTTACTTTCCGTGTACTATGGTTATTTGTACTGCGATTTCGTGCATTATGTCCAGTGGGAGTGGTTGAGACAATTTGTGGATGGTCTCTATTGGTTTTGGTTTGTCTTATTGTTGACGTATCCACTTGCGCTACAACTGTGCCTCTTTTTATAGTGGTAGTTTTTCCTGACATATTCAATATCATGATGGGGAAATCTCTGGACTTCGAGACTTCAGCGATTCCCTCTGTAATTTGCAACAATGGGTCATCAATAATGCTTTCTTCTGCTAGGGGCTGAACTTGAATTGATTGCCCTGGTGTTATGTACTCAGAATTTTTTACTCTGCCTTTTGCTATGACCAGGGAGTTTGGAGCCACCGTTATGGGAGCTGTAATTCTTACTAAAGACGCTATGTGGATATCGTCCTGGAGATCTATGTACGTATTGTTGACTTTGATTTTGTGGAGGTCATAGTATATTCGAACTTTGTGTTTGTTAAAAAAATCTCTCCCTAGGATAAGATTTCTAGACATTCCTTTAGTAATGACAAATGGGTGTTCAAAATTTGTTTCGCCTAAGGAAAAATTTTAGCCATGCTGTCCCAACTGAATTTAGTCTTTGTCCCGTGACTGAAGCTAGGTGTGTTTTGGACGGTTGAAATCGTACTAAGTGTTGGATCCTCTTGAACAGCTGGAACCTAATAAGGCTGATGGATGCTCCTGTATCTACCAGTGCCCTATATTGTTGGCCCTGTATAGACATGATGCAGGAACTGGGGTCCGGATGTATTTTAGTTCCATCATGCAACATTTCTTCATATTGTATTTTACTGGATGGGCCCACTTGACAATTTCTGTTCTGTGTTGTTTCTTTTGTTTTTGGACCAGTTTCTGTGATTGTTGCCCTCACTAACGGTCCTGTTTAGTGAGTGGCGCGGCCGTTTCCCTGACGCATGAGGGGTTGAGGTGCGCCTCTGGTATACTGATTTCTGGTGTAATCACGTGGGGGTGGTGCGGGTTGTTGTGGTTGGTAACCTCCTCTTCTGAATGGTGCATGATTGTAATTTGCTCTACAGGACTTGTAACCATGTCCGAGCCTACCGCATGTAAAGCATCCGTTTGTATTGACATTATTGACGTCGTTTTGCCTCTGTGTGGGGGGTCTATAATTGCGGGGCCTATCATCTCGTTGTCGTGGGCGAGTCCATTGCCTCCTGGTATGGTCAACTTCCATAGGCTCATGCTCATCATAGTCCCTATATTCTGGTCGGGGTTCCCTACCTGCTCTTTGTTGGAACCTTCGGTGAAGATTTTCCTCCTGTATTGCTGCTTGGATTGTTTCAGCAATAGTCTTGGTGTCTTTTCTAATAAGATGCCTTCTGATATTTTCCGCTCTAAGGCCATCGGCAAATATCCCCACTAACTGTATTGCTACATCAGGAGTGGTAGGGATTTCTCCGCAAAATGCCTCTTCTGCCATATTGAGGAATCGATCTCCAAAAAGTTGTACCGATTCATCTCTTTCCTGTTTCATGCTTCTAAGGACTGACCAAGCATGCATTTTGTCTATGATTTCCCCATATCTCTGGGTGAGCTCTTTTTTTAGGGACTCGTAGGTTTCTGTGGGGTACTGCTGGGACCTCCTTCTTAAAAAAATCAGTCACGTACGAATCAGAACCTAACAGAGCGATTTTCTTTTTCTCTTCATCCGTTGTTGCCTCTGCTAGTGCCGCAAATTTTTCCATGTCGGACAACCATCTTCTGAATTTTTTTCTTGTTTCCATCGAACGGCTGAACAATGGATCTAACCTGTGTGAATTTCGCGTAGTTGTCATTTTTCTGTAGGGTTTCAGTAATTTGCCGTAGCGCTATTATTGTTGGTCCTTCCATATTTTGTCTGTCCTGGGGCTGCAGTGGTTGTGTATTTACGGGTTGGTTCTGTGGTTGTTGTTGTTGTTGTTCCACACCCAGCTGTTGAAAATTTTGTAGTAAATCGTCCATGGTCTATGATCGCTAGTTATTCGCTTTATCAAAGAGAAGTGGTCACGGGCACCATATTACCTTCATGTGGCAGTGCCGGTATATGCAGTATTTTCAGTTTACTTTACAGAGAGCAGATGTTTAACTGGCCTAATCACCAGAGATTTAGATTTCTCTCTTAAATTTGTGTTACCAGGTTCGATTTTCTTCTCTTAGGTGTTGATGTAGCGAATTTAATTGAAATGGATAGATTTCTTATCTAGATCTCAAAACTGTAGTAATTCACCTTTTCAACAGCGTTCGATTTCATGCAAAACTTTTAATATCTTTCAGCATGAAACTTAAAATTTCAACAAAGTCTGGAATTCAGAACATTTTTTACAATAATAAGTATAATAAAATTCTATCATCTCATCAGATGCTTTCATCGATGCAAAAATCCCTTTTTGCATCCTTGTCTCGTAGGCCTACTCAATTGTCAAATATGGCGAACCTTCTCATTCCACCGTGTTCCTTCTTTTAAATTACAGTCTTATTTTAGGTTCGACGACATTTGCCCATCTCCTCAGATTTGTCCTTGATCTCTTTATAATCATAAGCATTCCTTGAGTTAAATGCTTTCCAACACAAGAATATTTTCTACTCTACATGGTTTGAGGTGTAAGACATTTTTTTGCAAATAGACTCAAATCCTCGAACCTAGTTCTGCTGCGACTAGGGTTGGGAGCTCTATTCAAAATACATATTTAACGATTGTCACTACTTACGCCAGTAAGAAAATTATAACCACTCAATGTCCTGAAATACACATTTTATAAGAAATGTTGAAGTTTGATTCTCTCAAACTAAGAAATATGTAGAGCTGGACCAGATACGACCTCTTGAGTTGCGCTCTTTCATTTTACTGCCCAAATGGCGTCGTTGTTCCACTTTTCCCGGGGTAAATCTGAGCTATCCGATTGGTCAGGGGAAATCACCCAATTATTAGAAATGGCGTGTAGAAGCGACTCTACCCTAAATATGTGACACTATTTATTATTTTCTGTTTCTCATAAAATATAAAATTATGGGGTGGTCTGTGCTTCCTCTGTCTTGTAAGAATGTAGTCTGTTTCCAAAGGAACAACTATGTACACGGCCACAATTGCACACTAAGCTTGGAGGATTCACTTGAGCCCCCGACGTAACTTTGGCTTTTTACCTGCGTGCAGGATGATCTCACTATGGGCCCATGATGGGCGGGGGAGGGGGGGGGGCTGAGAAGTGGCTGTGTGTAGGACGTGACAATTCCTTGGGAGAGCCCAGTGTTTTAGCTCTGCATATTTGAAGAGCCATCTTGGATGGCGGGGAATGTACAGTATGTTACCGCGCTTCTTCCTCCTTGCTTGGTACCAGATGTGATGATCCAGATGCAAGCCAGGCTGAAGGGACTGGAGCTCATGACTTCAACTCAACACGTTTCGGAATGGTAGAAAAGCCACAGGAAAAGCCTAGATCTACAGTGTAGATAATACGAAGGAATCTTCAATGTGGTATTGGTCGCACAGGAGCAAGGAGATCAGCAGTCCTAGTTAATATGGCCCAAATATTTTAGCTGTCTAATTTTACAGAAGTGCAACATAACAGAAGTTCTAAGGTAGCCCCTTAGTAAATACTAGGAAAATTGAGGGAGGGGCTGAACTCCCCATCTAAATATGCCACTGCGCATTACATATGTAAAGGCAAAAAGTAGTACCATTGCAGATGCTGCAACTTGAGGGATCATCAGAAGAGTTTTAAGGGCCGAAGCACTTGCTTGGCGGGAGCAAAACTTCTGACGATCAGATTGCCTATGTTGTATCGTCCTGTGCAGAGTTCCATATCGATAGCAGAAATAATTAAATGTCTTCTGTTTAAACATGTAATCTGGGATTTCTAGTGAACTCAATTTTCATATTGCGACAGCGTTCATAATAAACTCTAGTTGCGGCGAAAGAAGGAGTTGTGGGACGTACTGTCTTGAGGGCGAATTCATTGTCAATGAGATGTACCTAATGAGATGTACGGTAAATTCTTTTTCTGTCGTTTATTTCTCTACTTCTTTATTTCTTACGAGTACCTGCAACATACACCTTTAAGTGTATTATTTATTTACTATTGACACATCTCGGGTTCGGCTCTTTATTTATTTGAATGTAAAGTCATCGACGTGGTAAATAGTCGAGATCACATCTTGAATGAGTTTATTTTCGCACATTCATCACCAACACTAGCAAAGCGACAGCATTGAGTGAACACGCGATAGTAACGTTTATAATGTACTGCGTATTAGGAGAACTGCACGATCTTTTCATACAGTAACCTTTTACATATCGACCTACTGACCTAGATATTTTTATGTCATTCACTTTATTGATTTTGCGATCTGGAGAGAGGGGTTTTCCCGGGTTTTCGCAAATATTATCTGACTGCGTTCAGCAATCTATCTGTTCTTTTGACTCGGATAGCCTTTTTTTTTTATGGAGTGGTAAAGTGCATATACAAGCTAGGGGACCGGGAGGTCAATGAGAGGGGGGTACTAATTTAATTTGTTCTATGACAGCAGCTCTTCAAAGGACGCCGTGACACGATTGTTTCTGTGTGGCTGACATATTTAAAATAATTATATTGTCATGTTTTGCCTTCAAGCGTAATGGGGAGGTATACATAATTTTACTTAATAATATAATTTCAAACTGTAGACATGCAAAGTCTGTCGCAGCTTGTCTTCTTGCGGGGAGCGAACCTCGATCATCGGGCTGGTATTCCTAGCCACTATACTGCCAAGGGTTTTGACGGATATGTCTACTCAGTTCTGCCTGTTAAACCAGCGGCAGGCAACTCGGGAACTGTGGGGATCTACTTTAGAAACACTGAGCTGTCTGAAGATCTATTTTGAGAAAATCATATATGTTATTAGGTTTTAGAGTATTTGGAATAAGTACAGCCTAAATAAAACTTCTATCTCTGCCGCACGATCTGATTCCTGTAATTTCATCAACAGAGCGGTGGAAAATGTCAAACGTTTAGTCATATTATTAATGTTACTTCACCCCAGAGAAGAGATCCAGTTCCTGTCTCGTGCAGTTCACAATTGAAATGAATTATTGAAAGCTAGCTAGTGAGTTTTCACTTGAATCGTAGAAAAAAAAAGTTTCTTTAATACTGTAGATACCACGGTTTTAAATGCCGAAGGGGGTGGGGGGAGGGTTGTTTGGTACATAATTTCCCTACCTTTCAAATCCTTTCTAACTTTCTCAACCGTCATCTAGATATTTACCAAACACACACTATATTCTACTGGTACATAGGGGTCCACCTTATGCCAACCTCGTGTTAAACCATAGAACGTAAGCCCATTAGTTATATAAGCCCCTTGCCCTATTACACAAGCTCATTTGTTATATTAGCCCCTTACCATATTATATAAGCCCATTGCCCTATTACATAACACATTAGTTCAGTGGCGTCACTAGGGTTGGTGTCACCCAGTGCGGTAACTCATGGTGTCACCCCCATGGACCTCCTCCCGTACCAGACCATACAGAATCCTTAGTAATGTTTTTTGTACTAATGTTACTCGTAAATCGCAATTCCCGTATATCACTGAATGTAATGGCAATAGTAGTGACATAAACAACTAGCAAAATTAAAATTACACCTTTAAATTACAATATCATACGCACAGCCTAAATGTATTTACATCGTTTCATGTGGTTAAAGTGAAAATTCGGTAAGAAAACAGTAGAATCCGAAGTAAAAACGTTAAGAACTACATCAGCTGGGCTTACGAAAAATGTTTTTGTGGTTATAACTAACTAGTGATATTTTTATAAAAAATAATAAATTTCTGCTGAAACACTGCACACAAATTTTATAGACAGTCATTTTGGTGTCACCCCTCTGACGGTGTCACCCGGTGCGGTCCGCACCCCCTAGTGACGCCACTGCATTAGTTATATTAGCCAATTGCCCTATTCCCATATTCAATGTCTGTTGTTGCGATCATAAATCATCTGTAATAATAAATATTTTCCCAACTTTGCAGACACCCTGTAGGCATATGACGATCAAGCGTTTAACCCTTGCTGACGTTATCTTTCGCTTGCTAACATTTGTTTGTCAGCGAAGTGATTGCAACAGTACTCTTAACAATAATGGTTGGTGGGTCGTGGAAAACTCCATAGCACGAGTCAATAGTTGGCTACCAGCAACATTCTGATTTGCGGTTCCCACGCTAACTTGACCAGCACACATCTCAGACACAAACAAGTCAGGATCTATGCTAGATCATACTTGCAGGCGACCACCGTGACGCAGCGTTTACCCAAATTCTTCGCAACGCTACCCTCCCCTCGAGTGATTTCTTCTGTTGCCCTGCTCTCTGCTCCCTTTCACGACTAATTAAACACAGACTCTCCAGTGTTTATCCGAGCAGCGGGCCAGCTAGTTAACTGACGCAAACGATCAATGCACACAAAGAGTCTCGAGCGAGTTATACACACATCTGTACATGAGATTTCCACACGACTCCGCCGAGTTCTCTCTTTGTCGCACGCTTTATCACCGCCTAAACTTCTCATAGGCGCAAAGAAAGAAATGGGGACGAGACAAACGATACTCGAAAGGCTCGTCTAGATCTTGAATTATTTCAAACATGCATCCAGGTCACAACTTAATCACCGTCTAACCGTTTCTCTTCTCCTACTGAATAAATCGCTCGTCGGAGCCTCGATCTGGTTCACGGGTCAGCTTCGTGCAGTGCACGGCCTCACGAGTTAGGCTTGTTCAGGGACCGTGATGAATATTCATGAGCCGACTATTGTGCTAAGCGCTTATCGGATCGCGGCGGCTGTTCCGCCAAGTGTACTTACATTGTGTGTGTCGGGGGAACTACATATCAACTTTGACAGTGTTTACTATCAGCGATCTGTGAAATTGTGAAAGAAAACGTGCTCGATTAATGCCGGATTTTACTAACTGGATTAAAGAATGCACCGACACGCATCCACAGTGGATTTACACATTATCAATGTGAGTAAAAAACTGTTTATTCTTTCGTAAAAAACTTTTTTCTTTCACTGGCGTACCCCTACAGTGTGTTTACGGTAGTAACACTATTAGCGAGAGAGCTGTCATTCCCAAAATTGTTAGCTTCGTTGCGTTTGAGTTGCAAAGCTTCCGTACGGATTAGAAAACAAATTAACTGCCCACATTAGTTAATAGATTTAGTTATTTTGCATACTTTTTCATTCTACTGATTGCCAGTTTCAGAGTGCATACTTTGTTATGGGTTGGCGTTCAGTGCTGTTTGGTTTACCCCCGCTCCACCCTAAATCTTTCCACTCTCCCCTTCAAGCGAGCGTGTTGAGACAAATGTTAATTGTTGAGAACGCTGGGGGGATCGCTCGTTAGCGAAGCTGCTCGTTTATTTTGATCGCATAATTTGAGCTGGAGTTTTCCTTTCCGGACAAGATGATTATCAAATGATGTAGCTCATCTGTTTATCTTGTCTTTAAATGTAACCCGAGTTCTTCTACATACGGAAACATGACAGGCTCTTTTGATGAAGTGTTGGTTTACTATTTCATTTTTATGCTGGCCCTGGTGTTAATATGTGACTTTTTCATTCATTCATTTAGTCATACTTTGACTGCTTATGGAGCAGGGGTCCCCACAACTACAGCTGGTCCACTTGCAGAAAGTCTGCACCACGCAAGATTCTCTTTTTTGCAGTGATGGTGTCTATAGCATTGCGTTTTACTTGATGATGTTGCCAGCTCCATCTCATCATCATCATCATCAGCTGCTGCCATCTCCACAACGAAGGTTGGCTGTAATGGATCTCCAGCGTCTTCTGTCTCTTGTCTTGGTGGTGAACTCTGATACTCTTTCTTGTCCCTCTCTTGATGTTATCTTCCCATCTACAACCTCATATCAGTGGCCTTGTACGACATGCTTGAAAAGTTCTATTCTTGCTGTGTCCTCTGAGACCCCCGGGAACTAACACATGGGGCATACAACTTAGTTACTTTCTTCTTTGTCTTCTTTTATTTTCCTTCAGTTGCTGCTTGTCCTTTCAAAATGACATCAACCCGTCTTTATGTTGAAAATAATTTCATACGCAAATCAGCTACCTTACCCCCGTGCAGTTCCCCCCCCCCCCCCCGGGGGGGGGGGGCCCCTGAAGAGACCAAGAAAGAACAAGACTGCGGCTTCCTCAAGCATGTCGTAAAAGGCCACTGATAAGAGGTTGTGTTAGGGGCTTGGCAACCTCATCTTGTATAACACATTGCTACAGGAATCACTACTACAAAAGCACATGAATGCTTGGTGCAGGCATTCCACATGAGGGCCTGGTGAAGTGGTCGCTCCACGCTCCATAAGAAATAAAAGTAGAAGGTAGAGAACAATCAGCTAGCTTAGAATTTTTAAAGTAATTTATTTGTTAAATTGTTGCAGTAAGCGTGACGTCAGCTATAGCAGATTTTTGTGGTCACTGAAACAGTTTATCTAACTGCGTACGTTGTGTTTATAGGCCCCTATGTGTGTTCCATGCATAAATTATTTACAAGTTTAGGCCCCTGTTCATAAAGTTTATCTTCAGTTACAAGTAGGTTACTTATATAGGCCTATACAAAAAATTGTCCTCTGTTCTATAGCATATATCAACATTCTTACTCAAGCATGTCGTAACAGGCGACTAACATAAGGGTGTGCATGGGAGTAGCAACCTCATTGTGTGAAACAAGTTGTTACAGAAAGAACTGCTACAAGATAATATGACTGCTGTGGTGCAGACTTCCTGTAGTCATGGTTACATACTTCATAAAGAAGTGACAAAGGAAATAATGATGATATCAACATTGTTATCAAAATGTGATTCGTCATCATCATAAACGGATAGTATACTGAAACAGTATTTCAGACCTTGCTACTAATGTTTGAATGAAAACTATTTTTGGAATCTACAGCGCGAGCAAGCATCCATCACGAGACACCACTTTATTCATTTTTGTCCGCGACTTGCATTTGCTGCCCATCGCTTTCTTCCGACCATGGCCGTGTTCAGATAGTTAATACCTTTGAAGCAAAGCCTAGCAAATCGCGGACATATTTCTACGCCTGGCTTGCTCAGGTGTATAACAAGAGTTTAAACCTCCATTCATGCTTCCCTCCATATCTTCCTCACTATCGGGAATCCAGCATTGCGAACACAGCGAAAAACCAGGTCTGGTCAAAGGGAAATAACTAGAATAATTAATTGTGTGTAATGGAGGCTTTAAGGCGTTCTATACTGTTAAAGTTTTCCCCCCTTTCAATTTATGTTGTTATTTTGTAAATGTTCATTCTCTCTCCTGGAGAGTCGTGTTGTATAATGGTTTGATCGTTTGCTTCTCGAGGCAAAGTAACCGGGTTCAAAACCAGACAGCGTCACGCACCACTCAGACCAGTTGTAGATGGGGACGTGATTCTGATCTTATGTTAGGGAAGGCAAAGGCAGCGAGAAAGGGAACGTGCCACCAGCAAGTCGTAACAAAAGAAGCTGAGACTTAATATAGTGAACTCTCCAACACTTCACCCCCCTCCGGCAGTATCTGCTATGTAACTAACTTTACCGTTGCTTTCTGTATCCGCCTCTGTGTCCGTCTGTCTGTTTGTGATCTTGGTGAGCATATTTGCCACATTCTGTTTGTCTGTGTGATGATGATCTGTCTGCTTACATGCCCCTGTTTGACCTGGGTACCTTAACATCGGGTGGAAGACGCATCTCAAAGCTGAGACTTAGAATAGTCCAGGCAAAATAAAAAGTTATATATGTCAAATGAAGTAAAAAAGAAAGTTTTTCGCTGGCATACAGAGCCAATATTGTCAATGGAAACGAGTCATAGACAGCCAGTTAGCAAGCCAGAATATCCGTGTTAAAATATTATTGACAGCTACAAAAGGTAATGACGGTGCCGTGAATGAACGAACGAAATATTTATTTCAGGAGCAAAGGGAGCTTACTATTCATATAAGGAGGGAACAGTCCAGTGTATTTACATGTTATGAGAACAAGAAGGCTTGAATAAATTGTGACAACAGGAAAGATGGGGAGCGGCAAGGGGAGAAGGTAAAGGACAGTTTAATGTCGTGGCGTGGAAAGACGACAAAGGGAGAAGGTAATGGACAGTTTAATGTCGTGGCGTGGAAAGATGACAAAGGGAGAAGGTAATGGACAGTTTAATGTCGTGGCGTGGAAAGATGACAAAGGGAGAAGGTAATGGACAGTTTAATGTCGTGGCGTGGAAAGACGACAAAGGGAGAAGGTAATGGACAGTTTAATGTCGTGGCGTGGAAAGATGACAAAGGGAGAAGGTAATGGACAGTTTAATGTCGTGGCGTGGAAAGACGACAAAGGGAGAAGGTAATGGACAGTTTAATGTCGTGGCGTGGAAAGACGACAAATGGAGAAGGTAATGGACAGTTTAATGTCGTGGCGTGGAAAGATGACAAAGGGAGAAGGTAATGGACAGTTTAATGTCGTGGCGTGGAAAGACGACAAAGGGAGAAGGTAATGGACAGTTTAATGTCGTGGCGTGGAAAGACGACAAAGGGAGAAGGTAATGGACAGTTTAATGTCGTGGCGTGGAAAGACGACAAAGGGAGAAGGTAATGGGCAGTTTAATGTCGTGGCGTGGAAAGACGACAAAGGGAGAAGGTAATGGACAGTTTAATGTCGTGGCGTGGAAAGACGACAAAGGGAGAAGGTAATGGACAGTTTAATGTCGTGGCGTGGAAAGATGACAAAGGGAGAAGGTAATGGACAGTTTAATGTCGTGGCGTGGAAAGACGACAAAGGGAGAAGGTAATGGACAGTTTAATGTCGTGGCGTGGAAAGATGACAAAGGGAGAAGGTAATGGACAGTTTAATGTCGTGGCGTGGAAAGACGACAAAGGGAGAAGGTAATGGACAGTTTAATGTCGTGGCGTGGAAAGACGACAAAGGGAGAAGGTAATGGACAGTTTAATGTCGTGGCGTGGAAAGACGACAAAGGGAGAAGGTAATGGACAGTTTAATGTCGTGGCGTGGAAAGATGACAAAGGGAGAAGGTAATGGACAGTTTAATGTCGTGGCGTGGAAAGAAGACAAAGGGAGAAGGTAATGGACAGTTTAATGTCGTGGCGTGGAAAGACGACAAAGGGAGAAGGTAATGGACAGTTTAATGTCGTGGCGTGGAAAGATGACAAAGGGAGAAGGTAATGGACAGTTTAATGTCGTGGCGTGGAAAGACGACAAAGGGAGAAGGTAATGGGCAGTTTAATGTCGTGGCGTGGAAAGACGACAAAGGGAGAAGGTAATGGACAGTTTAATGTCGTGGCGTGGAAAGACGACAAAGGGAGAAGGTAATGGGCAGTTTAATGTCGTGGCGTGGAAAGACGACAAAGGGAGAAGGTAATGGACAGTTTAATGTCGTGGCGTGGAAAGACGACAAAGGGAGAAGGTAATGGACAGTTTAATGTCGTGGCGTGGAAAGATGACAAAGGGAGAAGGTAATGGACAGTTTAATGTCGTGGCGTGGAAAGATGACAAAGGGAGAAGGTAATGGGCAGTTTAATGTCGTGGCGTGGAAAGATGACAAAGGGAGAAGGTAATGGACAGTTTAATGTCGTGGCGTGGAAAGACGACAAAGGGAGAAGGTAATGGGCAGTTTAATGTCGTGGCGTGGAAAGACGACAAAGGGAGAAGGTAATGGACAGTTTAATGTCGTGGCGTGGAAAGACGACAAAGGGAGAAGGTAATGGACAGTTTAATGTCGTGGCGTGGAAGGACGACAAAGGGAGAAGGTAATGGACAGTTTAATGTCGTGGCGTGGAAAGATGACAAAGGGAGAAGGTAATGGACAGTTTAATGTCGTGGCGTGGAAAGATGACAAAGGGAGAAGGTAATGGACAGTTTAATGTCGTGGCGTGGAAAGACGACAAAGGGAGAAGTTAATGGGCAGTTTAATGTCGTGGCGTGGAAAGACGACAAAGGGAGAAGGTAATGGACAGTTTAATGTCGTGGCGTGGAAAGACGACAAAGGGAGAAGGTAATAGGCAGTTTAATGTCGTGGCGTGGAAAGACGACAAAGGGAGAAGGTAATGGACAGTTTAATGTCGTGGCGTGGAAAGACGACAAAGGGAGAAGGTAATGGACAGTTTAATGTCGTGGCGTGGAAAGACGACAAAGGGAGAAGGTAATGGACAGTTCAATGTCGTGGGGTGGGAAGACGTCAACATTATAATTGATAAGTGGTATTTAGTAGTAGCTGCCAGGGGTTTTATGAGACAAAAATAGAATAGGACAGCAGCTCTTCTAGGCATGTCGTACAAGGTGACTAACATGGGGATGGGGATGAGGATGGGGACCTTATTATGTAAAACAAATTGTTACAGAAACAACTGATACAAGAACATGTCAATGCTGTGTCCAGGCTTTCTACAAGGGGGACCACTTGCTGTGGTGGCAGCAGAATTCATTAGGAGCAAAAAAGGAAAACAAAAATGATGATGGTGGTGTAGGAGAGAAAGTTGTGGTGAGACATAATCGCCTACGCCAGTAGGTCTTAAGCGTGAAGAAGAATGTGGTTTGTCTCCTAGTATGTACCTCTGTCTGTGTGCCTTTCCTTAAATGTATGTCTATGTGTGTCTACTCACTCTGTTAGTTATCTCGGAGGTAGCGTCTTAATACTGGGGGTCGTGTCTCGAGATTCTGTGTTCGCTATTGTCTGAATGTGGCGCCCACCCTCCCCCCACACACACACTTTTACTGCTCCAAGGCGTGTTTCTCAAAGGGATAATCAAACAGAAAACGTGTGACCCTTCGCTGAAAAAATGTCCGCTGTCTCTATCTAGGACCTTCACGTCGAACCGCGTTGGTCTGTCGTATCGAGGCAGTCGCTTGTTGTTTCTGTACATCTTATTTTGAGAACAATACACGTGGACAAGTAGTCAGAGGTCATGGACAATTACACGATAGAGATTTTAAGATGAGTTAAAATGTATATAAAATGGATCAGCATATTATACGAATAATTCCTCCCATGCCAGTGTCATTAAGCACCATCCAATGGCTGAGTGTTACAACGCGTGCTGCTAGAAGCAAAGTTGCAACTTTCTAAACCTGGTAAAGTCACACTCCAGTCTACCCAGCTGTAAATGGGTACCCAACTCTGCTTTGAGTTAGGAAAGGCGAAGACATCAAGGAAAGGAACAGGTCACACCGCCTCATAAAGTTGAGATTTACCATTTGTAAAGTCTCTAACACATCATCCCACTACGGCAATATTTGCTATAGGATTACCTCTACCATTCCGTCTAGTCCTATGCCATCAGTTGATGGGTCTTTCCGCGCTGCCTTTATCCCTTCCATGCCTTTCGCATGTTCCCTTTTCCATGTACGTTTTAGTCTCCCACTATTTATTGAAGTGTTTCCTTTTTATCTTTTTCTTTAAGTTTGTACAGGATGGGTAGCCGGACACATGCCAAAATGTCCTTAATCACCTTCTACGACATGCTTGGTAGTGTACAGTCTTACTATTCTATGTTTCCATTGATAACACGCGGGCGGAATGCTGGAATGTTAACAGAAGAACGTATATTTGGATATGGTCCATAATGCAACAGATGCATCTTGCCTCCCTCTCGGTTAAGGAGACTCCGGGGCGAGCCTCGCCAGAAGACAAAATTCATAATTAGCAGAAAATAATGAAAGACAGAAACATTATAAAATAGCCAGAATGTCGTAAAATTTGAGAACGCGAAGCACAGACTGTGGTAAAGTGGGATGTTATAAATATTTATAGGGGACTTAGTGTACTGACTGAGATCAGCTGTGAAGGTATCTATATCTAATAAGAGTAGTGTATTATAGATAACCTTACTTACTGCCACATATGTATACCTCAGTCAGAATTATTCTGGAATAGTGTGATGACTACGTTATATGTCTAGGGTATGTGTATGATGAAGTGTAAGTCATAACAACAACAGACAGATAAACAGTTTAATTTATTCCACCACACTTGACAACACTGTGACACTCACATACATATAACACTCTAAGAGGATGTCTTAACGGAGTCACTGATAACTTTTCAAATAACAATATGTATTCAGTGCTGTCATGAATGTATATGTGTCCTGATTCAAATACAAAGGGAACCAGGAATCACAATCAATTTTAATTACAAGTTATATGTACAGAATTTATTAATATGATTCTTGTAGTGACATATATTATTAATGGTATCCTATGTGTGTCAGTTGTGTAGTGGTAATATGAGGTAATACTGGTTTTGTTTTGTTCAAGCTCTGTTGGTATTTGTCATCATGACTTCAATAGTTTGTTTCTATTGGAACTAGTATTGGAGATGTTCTCAGTTCCTGGTATTAAAACAATTAAATTCCCCTCTTAATTTTAGTTTATAATGTCATTTTAAGATGGGGTACATAATGTTGAGCTCCATGGCCACACTCTCTTATCTTGCGTGATGACTGCAGTAAAAGACTCCTCTGCTTGATTACTGTAATGAGTTCTGGAGCCACCCCACTGGTTGCTATATGGACCAAGGAGTATGCTGTCCACCTCTGGCTTCAGCAAAGCTCTGACCAGGTGCTGCTCAATAACTTTAAGACCACGGTCCCACAATTCATGGAAATAATAATAAACAGTTTCGTTGACTGGCAATGAATATAGCACAACTCCGATCTGCCGATGTCCCAGGCTTTATTTTATAAAAAATATACACTGGTGCTCAACGCACTGCTTCTTAGTAGGTTTATTACAAGATGTGGCAATGAACAGACGCTCTGAATTGTGTATATTCGCAGCTCTACCCAATCACACCACGTCTACACATCTTTTCAAAAAAGTACCCCTTTCTCACATTTCCCCTGACAACACAAGATAGTATTTATAGTCCGACCAATCGTGTTTAGTCTTTCATTTGTTGCGCTCCAATCACATAGGAGTTAACATGGTAGGCTATTTCCGTAACGTAATGTTTCTTCAAACACGTTAAAAAAAATTTTATGAGCAGAAATGATTTCATGCTGTCAGGCACCCCCACTATTTTATTTTGGCCATAACTTGGTAATTCCTAGACTATTTGCGTAACGTTTTACATATTCTTTGTCAGCAAACCCTAAGGAATCCAAATATCTCAATCTAAGGGAGCTAGGTGGCTGCGTTCAAAATGTGCATTTTCTACCACCTCCTGTTCACTTCAATCCCCATGTGGTGTCTGGGTACTGTCATGTTTTCAAACGTAAACCGGTATAATGTCATAATTCCCAATAAGCGTTTTTCAGGATTTTAAAACCTAACTCTGGGAAGGGTAGTGAATTTTATCACTGTCGAATTGAAATAAAGTTAGTGCATGTGGCCTTACACGCGTGATGGCAGCAATTGTGTATCGCGCGACGCGTGTTTAGTGTTGCAGGTGTCCCTGCTTTCTGCCTTTCCCTTCTCTCTATCCTTTAGTCCATCTGTCTTTTAGTTACGCCGTGTATAAAATGGAATGAATGAAATATTAAATTTAGGTCATTGATCAGCTTGCGTATCTCAAGGTTTTTCCAAGAAATACAGTACACGTTTCATTGAAGAAAGCGGGTAATAATACAGTAGGCTTTTACTATCAACGTGAAAGCGTTACAATTTGCAGACGAAGTAGAAAACAAGGGGAATTTCGAGTACAGTCATTGTGACAGCACTGTTCTTTACCATTCTTCTTTCCTTTTATTAAATTTATTTGTTAGGCTTTGCATTTACGTTTTAATTTATATATGGGGATTAGAATAATTCACGACATCTCCCCTCTTAAAACAGACATTATATGTCAGTCCTTTATTCTATATACACATAGAGAAATTTATTATTATTTCTGGGGTTTACGGTGATTCTCATCACACGGATGGCGGCTTAAAAAATCCGCTCCCAAATTTGTTTTTCCAGATATATACTCAATGCTAAAATTATAGGGAGCCAAAAGCAAGGACCATCGGAGTAACCTAGAGTTCTCATGCCTAGCCTGGGCTAGAAAACGATAAAGGTTTGTGATCCGTTTGCAACTTAAATGCCTTCCCATACAGATAAATATTGAATTTCTTTATTGCCCATATTACTGCAAGACATTCTTTTTCGCTAGTTGAGTAGTTGATTTCAGCTTTATTCAATTTTCTGCTAGCATATGCCCGCGAATATGTAGACACATCAAACAGTCATTATCACAGCAACATTCAATACAGCAATAGACGGTAGACAGCATTACAATGATGAGTCAGATGCATGTTATATTTCATAGTGCTGTAAATGTAGTCAGGTGAAAAACTCCATCCTTTTCTATAACAGCCAGGAGATAACCAGATATATGAGATCAGTTCACTCTCCTTAGTCTGACTTCAGCAAGACAGACACGTCTGCCGAAGTATAAATAATGTCCTCAAAAATATCCTCTAGATAATAAAGGTTTTTCAAACCTAGTTCATTTAACAAAGTAGCAAGTAATGGTCCTTGGAACCTGCATCAACCGATGCAGCACAATACAGCGACATGTGAGCTAGGAAAACATCTCGTGACGACGACTTTCGAAGACAGGCTATGAACCAGAAATCGTTCACGACCAAAAATCGATAGAGTTAATGAAAATGTTAATTTACCTTGCCTTCCGGAAATACACAGAAATATTATGCCTCCCGGCATGTGCAAATACACTAGAGGTATTATCTCGAATAAACGAAATATCCATAAGAGGACTCTCACATTCCTGACAGAACAAAAAAATAGCGGAGATCCCCTCTTCAACGAGGCATCTCTTTCGCCATTCCAAATCGCTCACTCCACTAGTGGTGGGCGGAAACCGATCGACCAAGAAGCAAGACAAGTCATGCGCAGTCCAGCGCAAAAAAAACCACAGCTCAAAACTTAACTGCATTCGATACCAACGCGAGAAGACAAATGCTTACCGAGAAAAGTGACAATAAATTTCAAGCAGTTGTTGCCCTTGCGTTATAAAATAGATATTGAAATAAAACGATGTTGCGAGAATTTATCACGCAACATATCACCACCTCCTCCCGATAAAAAAAAAATGTGGAACATATTTTTTTTTTCAATATCAAAGAGCATGCGATAAGCGGCTCAAAACGCACGAATTATGCGCTGATAATTAACTAAATTGCCAAACAATAGGCTAATTATAGAGTGTCTGGTGAGGATATACCTCAACAGAAAAATAAATATGTCTCAAAAAATATTCACATCGGGGAGGTGTCACCAACACACATCACGTTAGCATGTAAACACAATATACGTATGCAAGTTACTATAATCATCATTAAACAGCATACTCTAATATTGTCTTTAAAAATGGATGTACAAATCTGATAGGAAAATTTAAATAGTACATTCTTTGACATGTAATGACATAAGTACATAGTAAAGTTAAACTACATGACGATCCAGGACATTTGCTCTGGTATTCCGAGGGTAAGTACACAATCTAGAACTCGTCATGCTTGATACTAGTAAGGTAAGTCCTCAGCTCAACAATGACATTCTGAGAAAGTACAAGCAATATAATGCTAATTAATAACTAATATGCTTCATTAGGTACAATACATTATTAATAATTGTGGCTGTTTAGTAAACTAACGGCCCTTATATTAACTACTCAGTCCTCCTCTATCATCTTAAAAAACGAACAGAAGAAGATGACAACAAAGCACGATAGTGTGTACATATAAAGTAAGTACAGATGTGCTAATCTATTGTAGAAATATAGGTGTGTTATGACTCTGTAATATATGGAAATATAGGACAGAAGTATTAGTTGGAGTCATGTGGGCATCTAGACAAAATGTCAGCCATCACATTATCCGCACCACGGATAGCTCGTACCGTGAAGTGAAAAGGTTGAAGAGCTATAGCATATCGAGTGGATCTCGAACTCTTCAAATTCTTAGTCTGAATAGCTGTAAGAGCTTTCTGATCAGTCTCTAGAATGAAATGTGCGCCCAGGAGGAATCTTTGTAGTTTTAGAATTGACCAAACCATCGCTAACAACTCACGGTCTAAAACCGAGTAGTTCCTCTCTGCCGCATTTAGTTTTCTAGAAATGTACATAACAGGATGCAGAGTATTTGCATATTCTTGCATCAGTGCTGCTCCAATCCCAGTGGATGAAGCATCACTCCGAAGAACAAAAGTCCTATCAAGAGTAGGTAATCTTAAGATGGGAGGAGAAGAAAATATATTCTTGATTTGGTCTAGTGAAGATTGGCATTCTTCAGACCAACGGACCAGATTAGGCGAACCTTTCTTCAACAATGTTGATAGAGGTGCCATGATCGAAGATAAATTTGGAATAAATCTCCCATAAAATTGAATTAAACCTAAGAGACTCCTAACTTGTTTCTTCGTTTTAGGAACAGAGATGTTCAGTATTTTGGAAGTATTGTGGTCTTCTGTCTTCAAGAGACCATGACCAACACGATGACCCAGGAAAGAGATTTCACCAAAACCAACAAAAGCTTTAGAAGGTTTTGCTGTCAAATTATTCTCACGTAGAGTGGACAGTAAGTCATATAACCCTAAATAGTGATCTTCCCAGGTATCACTGAAGAGACAGATGTCATCTAAGTATGCGATGACATCCGAACGATGTGACAGAATTCGACGCATCATGCGAACGAAAGTGGCAGGGGCGTTCATGAGACCAAAAGGCATAACATTCCATTGAAATAGACCCCTAGGTGTAGAAAAAGCAGTAAGAGGTTTGGCATGCTCTGCTAAAGGCACTTGCCAATAACCTTTAGACAAGTCAAGTTTAGTGAAGAATCTAGAATTAGAAAGTCTAATCAGTAGATCTTCTAACAAAGGCATCGGTTCAGCGTCGAACTTTGTGACCTGATTCAATTTGCGATAATCAACGCAAATTCGTATGTTCTTATCCTTCTTCCGGACAATAACCATGGAAGAAGAATATGGTGAAGTCGATGGTTCAATTATATTTAATTGAATCATTTCATCCAATTCCTTTTCCACTTGCGACTGAAAGTGTATAGGAATAGGATACGGCCTAACCCTAATTGGATTATTGTCGGTAAGAATTATGTCATGTTCTATGACATCTGTGTGTCCAGGAATGTCAGTGAGAACATCCTGAAATGTTTGTAACATCGACGAGACTTGTCGATGTTCGTCACCAGAAAGATTAGGAGAAACAGAAACGTTTTTCCAAGATTCCGTGGAATGTAATGGAACCACTGGAAGGGGAAGGTTGACATCAGAGAAGGTAGCTTCCTCATCCTGAATGACAGACAGGGATGAATAATGACCGTGAGGTGCAGGAGCATCATCCGTTGCCTGGAAAATAGGCAGCAAATAGTCCGGACGTTCGTGAAATTCCGAAAGCATGTTTATGTGGAAAGTTTTATGCTTTCCATCAATATCGACCACATAGTCAACATCGGAAATCCGAGAGACTATTGCATACGGACCTTTCCATGCAATAAGAAGTCTATTTTCCCTACTGGGGAGTAGGACGAATGCTTTGTCACCTGGACAAAGTTGTCGTAGACATCTATTCTTGTTAGCAAACTGCCTTGCCTTCTCTTTAGCAATTTCTGATGAAGCAGTTGCTAGCTTACATGCCTCAATGATCTTTTGTCTAAGAGCAATGACATACTCATATGAGGATTGAGTTTCATCGCTAATATCATCGGCAGTGATGAGATCGTGTAATAAAGACATAGGGCCGCGTGGACGCGCGCCAAAGACAAGTTCGAAGGGAGAAAATCCTGTGTGTTCATTAGGGACTTCTCGATAGGCAAAGAGAGCCGCGGGTAAAACCCTGTCCCAATCTTGAGGATGATCTTCAGTTATCTTACCAAGCAAAGTCTTGAGCGTTCTATTCAGACGCTCAACTAACCCATTAGACATAGGATGGTAGATACTACTGAGAGATCGTTCAATATGTAAGGTAGACATTACCTGTGACATAGTGTCAGATATGAGTTGAGTGCCATGGTCTGACAATATTTCTCTGGGGAACCCCAAGCGAGAAAAATATCAACCAAAGGAAGCATCTGCGATATCTGTAGTAGATAGTGCTTCTTAAGAGGAAATTAGCCTCTGGCCAACGTGTGCACAATATACGACACATGTAAGGAATAAAACTGATGTCCTTCGGGCCGACTTGACCGTAAAAAGGGCCAAATAAATATCTATGGCCAGTTTCTGATAACGTCCGAAAAACCCCGAATAGGAATGTCAAGCAGCCTGGCAAGAGCGCAGCATTGGGCAGTCGTGGTACCTCTATGATTTGACCTCCTGAAATACCCTGAATGATCGACAGTAAAATACGAATGTCACTTATTGAACAAAAGGCCAAAAGAAAACCGCAAGGACTCTCGGACTTCGGACGGTGGCCAAAAAACCCTTATAGGTCCCAGCACATGGGGAGTCAGGGAGCAGGTCTTGGCATTATGTTGCCACTCTCCATGGCCTCTTGGGAAACAAGAATTTGCGATATTGTGGCCGACGGAGTCCCGAATCGTGTACCTTACGTACCGATGTACGCCGGATTTCGCATTGCAAGCCAAGATTTTTCTATTTGTATCCTGATTCGGATCAACTTGCCTTCGCAAGGAACGAAGGGAATTTATTTGAAAGAAAGATCCTTCTTCTTGCAAGTTTTAGGAAAAGAGTACACGAAGTAAGTACTAAGTGACTATCGTGGCGATCAACTTACATTAATCACTATTCAGTGAAAAGTTTCGGGTGTTGTTTTAGAAGCTTGTTTGCTCTTGTGGGGACGGAAATACTGCATGTTTTGTAGCTTGGCATTGTTATGATCTTCCCAAGCAGCAATCTGCTGTGGGGTAACACTCCCAAACTCCGTGAATACGACCAATAATAAGGGTCACGCAATAGGAATTAGGTAAGAGACAAGCATGCACATCTCCAGTAAAGAAAGGAGTGGCAATGCGAATTACAGCAGTAGGATATTTTTCTAGAGTGCCGCCAAATGTGACACATTTAATAACCCTTCCTGTAGCACAAGATGGATCTACAAGCGATTGTCTAACACCAATAGTGGTGCATCCGGAATCGAAAAGTAGTGAGACCGGAGTATCAGTAACAAGACCCTTATGTAGAATTAAAGAACCCCTCCCGTCATGCGCAACAGCAGCAGGAAGAGCGGGAAGTGGGTGACCACAACTCAAAGTAGTTATGGTACCCGGTTCGAATAAAGTACTGCATTGGGGGCATTTGTTTGCTCTCTCAAAGTCAAAAGCAGAACCAGTGACATCGTTCAAAAGTTGTTTTACCTATCAACAACATGATTACAGGCTCCCTCAGTTTCCTGTTGTACAGCATTAGCCTGCTGATATCTCTTTTTTTTGTGTTGAGATCTACCCCGACTATTATGACATCTGAAGTTATCAAAGTTATTATTATCTCTGCAGTTATTATTGTCTCTATTGTAATTGTTATCCTGGTTCGAATTCCAGTTTCCACGATTACTATCATGTTCACATTGATGCGAACATCTATTTGTTTGGTTCTGAGGTCTTCGGCAGGAATAACCTCTATTACCATATCCTCTTTTGCAATGCCTATAATTATTAGGGTGATAGTAACGAGTACTATCAGGTTGTCTCCAATTCTTCGAAGAAGAATCACCATGAAATTGATTTCCATGATTTTGACAGAAATTACCGCTACTCTTTCTAATCAAAATTTGTGTTGGAATTCTACGAGCAAAGTTTTGGCCATACGGAGCTGCCGAAGCAACTGGTAAACCTTCTTTCACCTTAGAGTTACCCATGGTTATGTGTGGGTGCGCAGTTACGTATTGGCAACAGAAATCTTCCATTTCTTTTATTGTTTTAGGTTTACGTTCATGAAGGAAAGCAAGGAAAGACTCATTGACAGACGACATGACTTTGTCTCTAAGTATTAAGTCCATAAGTCCTTCATAAGTTTTTTCCGTCTTAGATAGTTCAACCCATCGTGAGAAAGTAATGCGTATTCTTGCAATAAACTCGGAGAATTCAACTCCATTTTCAGGTAACATGTTTTTAAATTGTAGACGATAGCCGTCTTAGTTAAGCTGATATTTCTTTAACAAAGCGGCCCTGACAACCTCATAATTGTTCTTGTCAGGTTCATCCACCATATTTAATATACTTAGAGCTTTACCTGTCAGTATCCCTGATAACTGATAAACATATTTTGCTTTGTCTATGTTATGAGCTGTACATGCTTGTTCAAATCTGTCCAGATAGAACATTATGTCATCGCTGGAAGGACTAAATGTTGGTAACTTAATCTTAAAAGTATCATTATTAGCCTTACCAGAAGATGAACCCTTGTTTGAATCATTACCATTACTCATGCTCGTCAATTTCAATTTTTCCAACTCTAAAGCTAAGACCTTTTCTTCATGTTCCATTTTTGCTTTCTCTTTCCTCTCATCAGACTCTCTCTGTAATCTTCTTTCCTCAGCCTGAGCCTCTTTTTGAAGTCCTTCATTTTCAGCTTCTTTTTCAAGTCTTTTATTTTCAGCCTCTTTTTCAAGTCTTTTATTTTCAGCCTCTTTTTGAAGTCTTTCAGCTTCTAGCTGTAGCTGGAGTTTTCTTTCCTCAGCTTCTGATTCCCTTTTTTGTTTTTCCATTTCCATTTGGAATCTTTTTTCATCCACCTGCATCTGCAGTTTCTTTTGTTCAGCTTCCATATGCAGTTTCTTTTGTTCAGCTCCATTGCTTTATCATATCGAGCAGTTGCAAATTCTTCTAACTTATCACCAGTCTTCCCAAGCAATTTACCCTGCTCAATAAAGTGCTCAAATGTAGACATGATGAGTAATATATAAGTCCAAAACCTGAAATAATTAACTAATTTATTTCAAACCTAAGTGTAACAAGTCTTAATTAAGCACTTGTATATTCACATCACCTTATATTATCCCAGTCTCTGTGGGAAACAAGTCTTCAATCAAAGAACTTGTATATGAAATATCAACAATCAATTCTTGATCATAAGTGCACTTCTCATTCAATAGTGCACGACACTATTCATCATTCATTTATCATCAGTGTAGTAGTAACAGTGCATTAGCATAGCCCATTAACTAATTACTATAACTGTAAACAATGACTATGTAAACACATGCAGAATGTAAACATTGAAAATGTAAACAAAACAAACAATGTAAACAATAACAATGTAAACAATAACAAAGATCAGCAACAATACAAAAACGCTCGCAGAAATCAACTAAAAATAAAGCAGAAATTAATGAAATATCACAAAAAAATGTGACGATATCTGCGATAGAATTAAACAAAATACATGACACCACAGTGTATAAACAAAAATGTTGTATGAAACTAAATTATAGACAAGAGTAGGCTAACAAATACAAACAAATCAAAACAAACCTAAAGAATGCGAAATAATAACGAAAACAATATTAAAACATGTCATCACAGCTAACATAAATAGCAACAGAAGTCGCTTAGCAAATTCCAGTATCGGAAATTTGCAAACCCTACAGAAAACGCTCACAATAGACGACCTCTATGACGTGCATAATCTAACGGAGACACCACCCAACCGAGAACCCGCTGAAATATAAACATATAAATATACAAATAACATTATAAACATATAACATATAGAATGATATGATACACAGAAGACTCAGCAGAAGTATAAGGGCACAGTTTACATACAAACAGGCCACTTAACTTATAGGCTTCCAATCGTAGAACAGCAGAAAAACGGATGTCAATCAACGGCCTAAAGAGCGAAGCTCCAACGATGATGGCACATCTGAACTGCTTCCACTGCTAACACGATGGTACAAGAGCTTCTGACATACTGTGTGTTGAGTGGTTTCGGCACTTGACCTTCTAATCCAAAAGTAAGTTGATGGAAATCGGTACTTGGCCTTCTTCAGAAAACAACCCGTTTCAACCGGCACTTGACCTTCACAAAAACGACAGCACTGGAACCTTGACAGCAGCAACTTGCTTGACTTGCGTAAAAGATAACAGCAGTCCGAGTTATCCGGCAACATGTAACAACGCCGGGTACTGTCAAATTCTTGTTTCCGTCAAAAAGTTGAAATTTTGACTTTTACCGGGCAACGCCGAGTACTTTGAAAATTTTGAAGATGTTGACTGTATTGAAGAATGTTAATTTCTTGAAGGATGCTGATGAATACTTGTTGAAAATGAAGTGGGTAAGGGACCCCGTGTTTGCTGGTAGCAGATCAAACCAGCTTATGGCCACCAAATGATGCGTGATGCCATATGATGATGGATGGTATCCGCATGTCTGGTTTTGTGTAGTGTGTAGATGTGTTCAGTCAAAACAATGTTCATACAAAAATAACAGGGCAATCCACATAGGACGTCAGTAAACTCACGACGTATAAAGTCAATGATTCTTGTAACAGCCGTTGACGTTTTTCTTCATTATTTATTGTGGACGCCACAGGGACAAAATGGTTACGCGAATATGTAGGCACATCAAACAGTCATTATCACAGCAACATTCAATACAGCAATAGACGGTAGACAGCATTACAATGATGAGTCAGATGCATGTTATATTTCATAGTGCTGTAAATGTAGTCAGGTGAAAAACTCCATCCTTTTCTATAACAGCCAGGAGATAACCAGATGTATGAGATCAGTTCACTCACCTTAGTCTGACTTCAGCAAGACAGACACGTCTGCCGAAGTATAAATAATGTCCTCAAAAATATCCTCTAGATAATAAAGGTTTTCCAAACCTAGTTCATTTAACAAAGTAGCAAGTAATGGTCCTTGGAACCTGCATCAACCGATGCAGCACAATACAGCGACATGTGAGCTAGGAAAACATCTCGTGACGACGACTTTCGAGACAGGCTATGAACCAGAAATCGTTCACGACCAAAAATCGATAGAGTTAATGAAAATGTTAATTTACCTTGCCTTCCGGAAATACACAGAAATATTATGCCTCCCGGCATGTGCAAATACACTAGAGGTATTATCTCGAATAAACGAAATATCCATAAGAGGACTACACATCCCTGACAGAACAAAAAAATAGCGGAGATCCCCTCTTCAACGAGGCATCTCTTTCGCCATTCCAAAACGCTCACTCCACTAGTGGTGGGCGGAAACCGATCGACCAAGAAGCAAGACAAGTCATGCGCAGTCCAGCGCAAAATGACCACAGCTCAAACTTAACTGCATTCGATACCAACGCGAGAAGACAAATGCTTACCGAGAAAAGTGACAATAAATTTCAAGCAGTTGTTGCCCTTGCGTTATAAAATAGATATTGAAATAAAACGATGTTGCGAGAATTTATCACGCAACAGTAAGCCATTTCACATTGTGGTGTCCATGTAATGCGATCTGGATGTCCTTTACGTGTCAAATCAGTTAACGATGCACATATGGAATTAAAGTTTTTGATATACTTCTGGTAGAAACCACATAATGAGACAAAGGATCTCACGTCCTTCTTGGTTTGTGGTCTCGGGGCTTTCTTTAGTTTCTCTAAATTCTTTGGGTCAGGGGTCATGTTTCCCTGATAAACTGTGTGTCCCAAAAATTCCAATTCTTTACATCCAACGCAACATTTGGTTGGTCGGGCTGTTAAATTTGCTTCCCTAAGTCGATCAAACAGCATCTTCAGAGAGTCAATGTGTTCCTCAAATGTTTCTGTTGCTATAAGGATATCATCCATGAAATTTGTTATACATGGATTATTCAGAGGGTCCAATAATTTTCTCATCATTCTAGAGAAGACACTAGGCGCATTCTTCAATCCAAATGGCAATCTATTAAACTCATAGTGTCCTTCTGAGGTACTAAAAGCTAGGTATGGTCTAACCTCAGGCTTTACTGGAATCTGATAGTATCCTTTACTCAGATCCACTTTTGAGAAATATTTAGCTTTATTTAGTCTGGCAACAGCTGATTTGTATCCGGCAATGGATCCACCTGTCCTTCTGTAATAGCATTCAGTCTCCTGTAATCTATACAGAGTCTATGTTCTCCAGAGGGCTTCCTTAAGAGTACAACACCGGAACTATATGAGGATTCACTGTGCGAAATAATTCCTTCCTTCAACAGATAGTCTATCTCTTCCTTCAAAGCTTTCTCCTTAGCAAACGGAATCGAATATGGTTTCATACAGACAGGTGTGGGGTCTATCAGTTTCATATCATATTCCAATAGGTTTGTATGCCCTGGTCGGTCTGTTAACACCTCTGCATGATTATTTAGAACCTGTTGCACTCTCTCTTTCTGAGTTTTTGTTAAATGTGTACTGATTTTCACCTGTGCTGCTGTCTCACAGGGGTGTAATGGATATTCAAATGATGAAAGTGGTTCCTTTTTCATCTCCATGGCGATGGACAAGGTCAACAAGTGTGTCTCTTCCTGATGTTCTCTTTCCAAATATTTCTTCAGGAGATTCACATGATAGATTTTTTCTTTCCCCTTCTTATCTATCTTATAATTTGTTCTAGACACCTTCTCTAAAACTGTATATGGACCTTGCCATCCAATCTGTAACTTATTCTGACTCCGGGGAGAAGAAGCAGTACCTTCTCTCCCACAGCCAAATCTCTGTCTTTCGCCTTCCTGTTATAATAGGCAGCATGTTTCTTCCTGGCTTGTTTCAAATTTTCATTGGCAAGTTTCCAGCCAGTTTTTAAACGAGTGGTCAGCTCATTCACATATTGGTATGAAGATGTAATGTTTTCCTCTGCCTTTTCATCAGTCCACGTTCTTAACAAAGCTACATATGGACCTTTAATTTTGTGGACCTATTTGTCCATGCACCGGTATGGTCTCTTCCACTCGAAGCTCTATAGTGATGATTTTTCTTCCCAGAATTATCATGCATAAAACGACCGCTACCAATTTTTCTTTTGGGGCTTTCTCCCCACTTAAAATTCTTGATGAGAGATTTCCTCTCTACATCCTCTTCCTCCAGTTTGTTTAAGTCCGATTGAGGGATTTTCGGCTTATCCTGGGGTAAGACATCTTTTTGCACTCTCCGCATAGTGGCCATTGTAAAACAGTTAAGTGAAGCTTGTCCGTGAAAAGGGGCTTCCCATTCCCTTTGGTCCACTTTATCAAATTTATTTTTCTTTTTATTTTCAGGCCTAATTTTGCCCCGTGGCGTGTCCAGGTCCTGATCAATGTTCCCACTTGTGGGTGTTCCCTCATGTGCTATGCTACACCTTTCTACAAAATTCTCAATGTCCCATCTTGCTTTGGGCCAATAATAATTGTGAGCCACCTTTTGAATGATGGTACCTATCTTCTCATGGTCCCCATCTGGTTTCACATGTAGGCTCCTTATTAAGTCTGCCCTATATCTTTTAGGAAGTACCAGCTGTCCCTGACCTTTGGATCTAGCTCCAGTCTTCCTATACATCAACTTGTTTTTCATGTAAAAATCTCCCTTGCCTGGAGTTGTATGACAAGTTGACAATTTTCTGAAACAAGGCTTGAGTGTTTTATCCCCAGCCTGTGCCTTCCTCATCTCTTCTGGAGTGGTATCTAACATAATATCCTCCTCCTGTCTTGAGGTCGACCTGACCTGAAGGGTGGCCATATACACAGGTTTCCTTCTGCAACGGTCAGTGTCATGATTGTTCATCTTACAATTTTTACACCACCTTTTTCCTTGGTTGAAAGATTTTCTTTCATCATATTTCCTTTCATCGAATTGTGGGGTTTTATTTTTATTTTCATACCGTGGCCTATCAAACTGGTGCTTACCTTTGTTTTGATCCCTAGGATCAAATTTATTAAAGTTCTGTGGTGCCCTAAAGTTATCCACTTGTTTCTTTTTATTACCTGTTACCTCTGCTTGAGCTGCTTGATACCTTTCAGCAACATTTAGCAACTCACCCAGCCTCTCTGCACCTTGTTCCATGAGAAATTTTCTCAGGTCTGGAGCCATGGACTCTCTTAATTGCTCTATAAGGACCATTTCCTTAAGATCTTGGGTTTTCCCCAGAGAAGTCCATTTCTCCAAGTATGTCTCTATTCGTGCAGAGAACTGGTGATAGGTTTCACCTGACAGTAGTTTAGCATTCCTAAATTTTTTCCTATAAAATTCTGCATTCTTTTCATATCTTAACAAAAGAGCCTGCTTTAGCATGTCATAATTTTCCTGATCACTTCTGCTCATTTTTGCAAAAACTTCATAAGCTGCCCCACGAAGTCCCTGAGATAACTTTAAGCTCCACCTTTCTCTCTCTAACCCATATGTGGTAGCTAATAGTTCATACCTATTTAGATAGCTCTCTATATCATCGTCTTTCTCAACAAAATGATCTAAATGAAAATTCATAGCTGAGGTTGAGGCTCCCTGGCTAGCAGTAGCATCAGAGGTAAAGGGACTGGCACCATTTTCAGGAGCATGGCCTTGAAACTCAAACTCCCTTAGTCGTAACTCATGTTCCCTTTGTAATCTCTTCTCCTCCTTTTTCTGCTTCCCTCTCTGCAGCTAATCTCTTTTCTTCTCTTTCTGCAGCTAATTTTCTTTCTTTCTGCTTCCCTTGCTTCTGCAGCTAATCTTCTCTTCCCTTTCTCAAATCTGCAACTTTCTCTTCTTCTTTCCTCAGCCTCAATCTGCAACCTCTTAGCCTCAGCCTCAATCTGCAACCTCTTAGCCTCAGCCTCAATCTGCAACCTCTTAGCCTCAGCCTCAATCTGCAACCTCTTAATCTCTTTTTCAGCTTCTATTCTCTTATCTTCGGCCAATCTTTCAGATTCTAATTTTCTTTCGGCCTCTTTTTCTAATCTTCTTTCTTCCCGTTCAATATATTTGTCACATTCAGCAGTGACATAAGAAATCATAATTTGCCCGTCCATTCCTAACTCTTTCGCAGTCTGTACAGCAGCAGATCGAAATTTTGCCAGGTCGGCCATTGTCTAACAGATAAATGTTTAAACAATTTTATCTATGACTAATTAACTCAAGACAACACAGGCACTGTGAGCTCAACCTTATTTATTTTCACCCAAGGATACCTTTTAATTCTTATTATTCCCTGAAGTGAGTTACCCCCAATATTTGTAATAGGGAAAGATTCAAAATCCCGAGGGCGAGACCCCAATATATGTGGTAAAGTGGGATGTTATAAATATTTATAGGGGACTTAGTGTACTGACTGAGATCAGCTGTGAAGGTATCTATATCTAATAAGAGTAGTGTATTATAGATAACCTTACTTACTGCCACATATGTATACCTCAGTCAGAATTATTCTGGAATTGTGTGATGACTACGTTATATGTCTAGGGTATGTGTATGATGAAGTGTAAGTCATAACAACAACAGACAGATAAACAATTTAATTTATTCCACCACACTTGACAACACTGTGACACTCACATACATATAACACTCTAAGAGGATATCTTAAAGGAGTCACTGATAACTTTTCAAATAACAATATGTATTCAGTGCTGTCATGAATGTATATGTGTCCTGATTCAAATACAAAGGGAACCAGGAATCACAATCAATTTTAATTACAAGTTATATGTACAGAATTTATTAATATGATTCTTGTAGTGACATATATTATTAATGGTATCCTATGTGTGTCAGTTGTGTAGTGGTAATATGAGGTAATACTGGTTTTGTTTTGTTCAAGCTCTGTTGGTATTTGTCATCATGACTTCAATAGTTTGTTTCTATTGGAACTAGTATTGGAGATGTTCTCAGTTCCTGGTATTAAAACAATTAAATTCCCCTCTTAATTTTAGTTTATAATGTCATTTTAAGATGGGGGTACATAATGTTGAGCTCCATGGCCACACTCTCTTATCTTGCGTGATGACTGCAGTAAAAGACTCCTCTGCTTGATTACTGTAAATGAGTTCTGGAGCCACCCCACTGGTTGCTATATGGACCAAGGAGTATGCTGTCCACCTAATGGTTATACTGGCTTCAGCAAAGCTCTGACCAGGTGCTGCTCAATAACTTTAAGACCACGGTCCCACAATTCATGGAAATAATAATAAACAGTTTCGTTGACTGGCAATGAATATAGCACAACTCCGATCTGCCGATGTCCCAGGCTTTATTTTATAAAAAATATACACTGGTGCTCAACGCACTGCTTCTTAGTAGGTATATTACAAGATGTGGCAATGAACAGACGCTCTGAATTGTGTATATTCGCAGCTCTACCCAATCACACCATGTCTACACATCTTTTCAAAAAAGTACCCCTTTCTCACGTTTCCCCTGACAACACAAGATAGTATTTATAGTCCGACCAATCGTGTTTAGTCTTTCATTTGTTGCGCTCCAATCAAATACGCGTTAACATGGTAGGCTATTTCCGTAACGTAATGTTTCTTCAAACACGTTATAAAAAAAATTTTATGAGCAGAAATGATTTCATGCTGTCAGGCACCCCCACTATTTTATTTTGGCCATAACTTGGTAATTCCTAGACTATTTGCGTAACGTTTTACATATTCTTTGTCAGCAAGCCCTAAGGAATCCAAATATCTCAATCTAAGGGAGCTAGGAGGCTGTACAATCAAAATGTGCATTTTTCTACACCCCGATCTCTTGTTCACTTCAATCCCCCATGTGTTTCTGGGTACTGTCATGTTTTCAAACGTAAACCGTATAATGTCATAATTCCCAATAAGCGTTTTTCAGGATTTTTTAAAACCTAACTCTGGGGAAAGGGTAGTGAAATTTTATCACATGTCGAATTGAAATAAAAGTTAGTGCATGTGGCCTTACACGCGTGATGGCAGCAATTGTGTATCGCGCGACGCGTGTTTAGTGTTGCACGTGTCCCTGCTTTCTGCCTCTCCCTTCTCTCTATCCTTTAGTCCATCTGTCTTTTAGTTACGCCGTGTATAACATGGAATGAATGAAATATTAAATTTAGGTCATTGATCAGCTTGCGTATCTCAAGGTTTTTCCAAGAAATACAGTACACGTTTCATTGAAGAAAGCGGGTAATAATACAGTAGGCTTTTACTATCAACGTGAAAGCGTTACAATTTGCAGACGAAGTAGAAAACAAGGGGAATTTCGAGTACAGTCATTGTGACAGCACTGTTCTTTACCATTCTTCTTTCCTTTTATTAAATTTATTTGTTATGCTTTGCATTTACTTTTTAATGTATATAGGGGGATTAGAAATAATTTCACGACACAGACACAAACACATAAATACGCAAAATATTATTACGAGATTCCGAAACGGGTGTGTTTTGTGTCACAAGTGACAGAGGTTTGCATGTCCGAGTAATGTTGATGTTTGATGTCCTCTGTGGCTGGTCTTTTCCCACAGGTAAGACCCTAACTCTCACTATCCTTTACCTTTTTGGTTTACTCTTGTCGTAAAAGAAGCGACGCAGGAGCTGCCATTTTTTCGTCTTGAACTTCACGTCGCCTCTAATATAGGACTAATAATAAT